>JAXQQM020059411.1:0-446582 GCA_034641835.2 Pinus albicaulis
TTTACTACTTGAAGGGATTCGTAATTCTATATTTTACCATATTGCTTGCTGGTTCCATGTAGATTTAATTGACATATAATATGTGGTTTCTTTTTTTGTGAGGTCTGTAAAGTTTTTGGCACATCATATTGAATTTCTATAATGTGTAGCTCCCTAACATTCAGATATAACCTTCATTGAAAAATGTGAGTGGGGTTTCATAGATTTCCAAACAATTCACTAACTATCATGATGAAACCTGTAATTAAAGGGGTACCTTACTTGTCATTAGGAATGGACCACAACCATTATTATTTCCCTAAAAAATTGTGATAATGTAAATTCAAACATCATTAACATGATAAAAATATTTGGTTGGCTTCTTATTCTTTGAAATAATAAGGAAAATTGTTTACAACTTATCAATCTGGGGTAGTGGTGGAGGACTACATGGACTAGCTATGGTGATTCTCACCATTAGCAATCAACAAAATTAGATTCATGACTTGGACTTCTACTAGAGTTTTGTGATTCCATAGAGAAAGCAGCTTGGGATTATGAGAACCAATAAATTGTTTCCTGCTCATAGTGCAAAGAGATCCCCTAAATATTCTTGCAGCTGGCATAGATATTGCACATCCTACTAACTTTTGCATTTGAAAAAAAAATTACATCTAAATATTGAAGTCTTGCATATGTATTTTATTTGTTTTCCGAAATAAAAATTTGACCTTCTTAGCCATTGTTAAAATCTAAACAAGAATCATTTCTTCTCTTTCACACTTGAGAAATAGAATTCTAGCTCTAATAATCTATTGAGGTCTATGGAATTTAATGGCCTAAGACACTTTTTAACCTAAGAGAGAAACCTGTTAGGAAATGGGTGAAGCTGGTATTACACACCCAATTGGATAACCTCAAGGAGAAAAAATTTCTCCCACTTTATTTATTGGCATAACCTAGTAAGTGTTATTCACTAGCATGTATTTTGTAAAGGCCTTGACCTAGTTCCAATTCAACTCCATCCACCAGGTTGTAGAGGATTCCAAGCCTAATTTCATGAAAATTAAGTTGGGGATGATCACATTGACCTACTTGATGACATGTCTATGAAGATTAACTACCTTGAACTATTTTTCTGCGTAGGGAATGAGACACATTCCCATGTCTGAGCATGAAAATTTTCTTTGATATTGTTAATGCCTCTAGTGTTTACTTCTACAAGTTCTATACGCAGAGTCTGTAAAGGGCCAGGTAGCCTCTGCATCTCATCTTATATTAAAGGTGACATGTCTAGTAAATGCCCCTATAGTCAATCTCTGGAATGGATCAAAATAGAAGCTCTTCATTTTAATATCCATAAAACACAACAAATTTAAGGTAAACTATGTACATGTGTCATTTCTCCCACAAACTAAAGGCTTCCTCCCATTAATTTTAGATGTGAACTCTACCATAAAATTTTTAAGTCAAAATTTAAGATAAACAATGCACATGTCATTTACCTCATGATCTTGTGTCATTTTTCTCATGCATTTGCAATAAATGTCGATTTAATATATATATTTTTATTGAACTTGTTTTTTTTCAGGGATAAGAAAACCATTAAATATGGTTGAAAAATGGAAATTATGCATAGAATTTTCTTGCTATCCCAATCCAGGGAAAGCAATGATTACAGATGTGCTTTCCAATATTGCGACTAGCAAAGTCGTCCAAAGGAAAATGAATATACCGAGAAGAACAACAAACAACCAGGCATATTATATTGGATTCATAGAAGGCTTGGGAACAACGATGAAGTATGGATCAAATGGAATTGTAGTTTTCACCAATTCTGAACTTGTGTGCAACCAGATGAATGGTGTGTGCCAAGTTAAAAAGGAGAGTCTAAAAGAACTGCATGGAATAGCAAAGAATATTGTTAGCCAATTTCAACTTTTTAGTATAAGGAATTGTACAAATGTGAATAATATTTTTGCAGATCTATTGTGTGGGAAATGCCAATTCATGATTCATCTATCAAAGATGAATTAGAATTATGCAGAGCAATGCCAATGCCAGATTCATCTCTCAAAGATGAATTGGTTTTGAGATGTTCTTCTTCAAAAATTCAAGATTCATCTCTCAAAGATGAATTAGTGTTGAGACGCTCCCCTTCAAAATTTATTGATGGACATTGTAACATATATTGGATATGTTTTTGTTGTGTACTTATAAATGCGTATTTTCTAATGACCATGTGTTTTTTTCAATTATATACCAAGTGTGATCCCACCACACCATGTAAAGCACAACTTGGTGAACTTCACATTTGCAACAAGTGGACTTCATGTTTTTATAAAATTAAAATGTGGGGACTTCAAGAAAATTTTGTTTAAATGGAGTTTCATTCGTATTTTTTAATGACCATGTGTTTTTTTGAATTTTATACCAAGTGTGCTCCCACCATGTAAAGCGCAATTTGGTGAACTTATCATTTTTATAATTTCTTTTTTGCTTAAATTGAGTTTCACACATCAATTATTGCTTTGAAAGATGTGTTCTACATAATTTGTGTACACTAAATTACAAATTGATTTTTTGAAATCTATTTTGTGTAAATTTCCACCAATATATATATATATATATATATATATATATCATGGAGGATGAACGATGAAGATTAGTCGAATCCCATATGGATGTTCAGGGATCGGGGGATGTTCATGGTATTTAAATATAATCTTAAATATCCATACATGTGTGTACATATGAAATTGATTTTTTATTAAATTTGTGAGTTAAATTAGTTGTTAATAAGTTTCATTTTTTAATTTTTAGGAGGTAAGAGGAGAAGGGTTTCTACTCCATCCATCGAGCATGCTCATGGTTCAACCAGTCGTGGTATGGTTCACGCAATTTAATCAATGAATATGTATATGTATTTATATGTACACATGAATGTATTTTTCAATTGATTATAAATTCGTATTTGTTTATGAAGCTTTTCTCTCGTCTTGAGAGGTTGGTGGTGGTTCAAATCCACTTAGAGGGCCATCAATGAGTGGTAGCAGGTTGCGTGAAGGGGGTGATATTTGTTCCCCCGAAGGCCGGTCAACAGTTGCTGGTTCTCAACAGGGTCATTTTGGGTCTGGTTCTTAGGAGGGTCATTCTATGTCTGGTTCACAGTAGGGTCATGTTGGAGAAGATGCTAACCAAAAATGTCAAGGTTGCCATCAATTTCAATATTTTTTTCATTAAATTTGTACAACTTTTTTTACATGAGTTTTTTCTAATATACGAAATTTTATATATATTGATGCAGAGGCTGAAAATGTTCCAACTAGTGGTCAAAATAGACGTAGGGAAACCCACTACATTCATGAAGAAGGTTGTCTAACCAGGACAACTTATCTAGCCAAAATTACTGATATACCATGGGAAACAAACATGGCACAATGCACCTTACAAAGTTGTGAAAGACTTCATGCAAAATTGCAGAGAGATCTTGTGGTTTTGTCTCTACCTGCTGAGAGTCGACAAAGCCTTGAAATAGTTACACATTCATTGGGCGAAATTGTAAATGTGTACAAAACTCTTGGGCCAACAACTGATACATTTATAGAAGTGATGAGAAAGAGAAAGGAAACAGTAATGGGTCCAGATAAATGGAAGGATGTAAAACAAAAAGTTACAAAAGAAGTGGCCAAGTCAATGTTTAATTTCAAGGAAGGGCCAAAAAGAAAAATGTTGAAGGTGAAATATTTCAAGCACCCAAACATAGCTCGTTATTTCTATGATAGGCACCTTGCGACCTATGGAAGGCTCCCATGGAATGACGAGGTTCCTGTTTATTTTTCACAAATGTTTTATGCAGAAATTTTTTTGGGTATGAAACCCAATTACAATGACCTTCCGTCAGAATTTTTTGGCCCGAGGAAAGGTCGATTATATGACCGTAAGGGCGCTAAGCGAGATGTGGAGTTGCCTCGCCCTGAGCCGCCATTGGTGAGTCGACCTTTTCGGGTTCAAACTTTGCGGTCAAAGATGGATGTGACTTCTCAAATAAGTTGAGAAGCAAGGGATGTTATGATCGACAATGTTTACAGTGGATTGGGTGGAGTCAATGTTTTTTTAAATCGACAAAGAGCACGTGAAAATGCACGTGCCAATTTTGTGTATTGTACAGATGAGGAGATTGACAACATGAATGTTGAATATCTCCGAATATATGCAAAAAATTGTCGCAATGGTTTGCAAGACCTAATTCTTCATGAAGAAGAGGGCACCAGAACGCTCTATGTAACTAATGACCTTAGGGTTTAAAATTATTTTAACATATATATACATGTGTACAATTTGTAATAAATACATGTGTATGTACATGTATACATTTATTTGTATTTACATTAATCTAACAAAAATTTATGATTATATGTTAAAACACCATTTGCAGTTCTCACACATGATGCATGATGAAAATGTTAATATCATGTTCGGGACCTCTGGTTCAAACAATGTAGATGGGTCTGACCATCAAGATATGTTGGCAAATGTTAGTGTTTTTTAAGTGATTTTAAAATAAATAATTGTGCACACATGTACATGTATGTATATATAATTTGATAAAATGTTTTAACAGATACTGATCCCGTCCGATGTTTTTGGGATGGTGGTACCTTCTTCTTCCTTGGGAGATGTACCTTCTACTTCCTTGGGAGATGAGCCACAAGTATGGACAATTTTTCACAAGTTTAAAATTTATGTTTAAAAGTTATATATATATAGATATTCCACCTCAAAAAGTTACATTAAAAATTGAGATATATATATATATATATTTTGAGTTATTTAAAATTTTTTGAATTCAGGTTCCTATAGAAGATTTCTTTAATCCGCGGACTCTAACGACAGAGATAGGAACATCCACAACATTTGAACAAGTTGTCTTTAGTTCCTTTTTTTAATATTATTGAAAATAAGTTTATATATGTACACGTGCATTTTCATTTGAAATTTTTTAATATATATATACATATATATATATAACTGTACATGTATATTGTACAGTTTACTGTTGCAGATGTTCCTATGGGGGCGGAACTTGTTCATCAAATGGAGAGGGAACCTCATGAGGTATTGCATGATTTTTTTGTTATATTTTGTTTTTTACATGAAGTTCTAGGTATATATATTCTCACTCATTTTTAAAACATCAAATTTTAATGTTCAAGTACATGTTCATTGTGTATGTAGGTTTCCCATGATGCTTCACATGATAGGGCGCGGATTGAGACCCTGATAGGAAAGACGCTAGATCCGTCTCTATTTGATGGACATGATTTGTAGATTTGATTTCAAGATTTAGATGGTCTTAAAATTTGTTAAACTTGATACAGTTTGATACTTGTGAGATCTACAATTTTTGGACATATTTTATTACATTGTTAATATAATTTGTTTTGTTTCAAAAAGTTAATTTTTGGATGGTTTTAGTACTTTTGGCATGTGAATGTGAGGTAATGTTGTCATATATAAATTAATGTTGTCATCTGAACTACATTTGGCATGTTATGTAATGACATGTGTTATAATTTGTTTTGTTTTTAAAATTTAAGTTTTGGATGCTTGGAGTACATTTGGCATGTGAAGTAATGTTGTGATCTATAATTTTTTGTTAGATTAAAAGTTAAAAGTTTTGGATGGTTTCAATCTACATTTGGCATGTGATATAATGTTAAATGTTTTTATTGGATAGTTGAATTATAATTGGCATGGCATGTGAAGTTTTTAAAACTCAAGTTTTGGATGGTTTCAATCTACATTTCACATGTGATATTTAATGTTTTAATGTTGCACGATATATAATCAAAAGGTTTTTAAAACTTATGTTTTTGATGGTTTCAATCTACATTTGGCACATGTGGTATATAATGTTAAATGTTTCTATTGGATCTAGTTGAACTATAATTGGGATGGCATGTGAAGTAACATTGCATGATATATATAATCAAAAAGTTTTTAAAACTCAAGTTTTGAATGGTTTCAATATATATTTCGCATGTGATATTTAATGTTTTAATGTTGCACGATATATTATCAAAAAAAATTTAAAATTTTAAAGTTTTGGATGGTTTCAATCTATATTTGGCACATGTGGTATATAATATTAAATGTTTCTATTGGATAGTTGTTCACTATAATTGGCATGGCATGTCAAGTAATGTTGCACAAATCCCATTTGGATGGTTGAAGTATATTTGGAATCTTAAGATTGATTTTTTTCTCTACATGTAGTCTTGTATGAATGAAAAAATTTCCAATAGGAAGAACATAGCTTTTCAATGAAACTAACCATGTATCAATTGAGCTCTAATTGAAAAAAGAGTTTAAAGAAGTAGATATATGTACAAATTATCCCTTTAATTTTGATTGGAAGTATAATTCTAGTACATATATATGTTTTTTGAATTTGGGTCAATGTCGTTAATGCACTCAAATAGGTAGCCTTGTTGATTTATTTACATTGTGGAAACTTTTTACCAGAAAATCCAACTAGTTTTTCATCAATGCACATAGAAAAACTACTTGGAAAAATTAATTCCATTCTAGAACATATCTATCCAATACAAGTAACATTTTTCATCAATGCACATTGAACTATCCGACCATTGGACAAACAAAATTTGTACTAGATTTTCAATCAGGAATAGAGATGTGGGTCAAATCCCACCAAAAGTCGGAGAAGTGCTCTAAGACTCTTGTCTAAAAGGAATCTTCATACAAAACTATACTGCGGATGATTTATTTACGTTGTGGATACTTTTTACTAGAAAATCCAACTAATTTTCCATCAATGCACATAGAAAAACTACTTGGACCAATTAATTGCATTCTAGAACATGTCTGTCCAATACAAGTAACATTTTTCATCAATGCACATTGAACATATCTGACCATTGGACAAACAAATTTTGTACTAGATTTTCAATCAGGAATAGAGATGTGGGTCAAATCCCACCAAAAGTCGTAGAAGTGCTCTGAATCTCTTGTCTGAAAGGAATCTTCGTACAAAACTATACTGCGGATGATTTATTTACATTGTGGATACTTTTTACCAGAAAATCCAACTAGTTTTTCATCAATTCACATAGAAAAACTAGTTCCAGTTAATTGCATTCTAGAAGTATATATTGAGTACGTAAATAATTTTTCATCAATGCACGTGTACAGAAAAGATACTTTCAGTTGATACTAGAGCACGTGCATGTACCAAAACAATTTGTACATGTGCAAACACTTGCACAAATAACATAAGCAGCTCAATTTTTAGTTGAGTACTGGAATTTCTAAAACATATTTAATCCAAAGAGAATAAATTGTTGGAAAACTCAATGAAAAAAATTCTAATGGAATTCCATCTTCAATAATTCGTTCATGATTGGATTTTGACATTTTCCATCTCTTAATTTTCGATTTTTTCTTTGATTGAACTTCTATCAACTTTATACGTGCTGCACACACCAAGTGACTATATTGACAGCTTATGGAATTAGGTTCATAGTCTTCAAAGTAAAAAAAGTATCCACTTTGATGAGTTTTTCTGAAAAAATAACATTTTCTTATAATAGACCCTTTGTCATATTGAAATCTGTGATCATTATAGTTTTGTAATAATTTCATTTTTTATTTAGTGCAACGCATCAAATAATACTTCACATTTTCATCGTTGTCAATAGGTGCAATTACATAAAAAACATCTCCTTCACAATAAAACAAACTTAAAACAAAATTATACATATTTAAATTTATTTCTAGATCTTTAAATCAATAGAAGATAATTCAAATGTTACCTTCTCTAACAAGATCAGAAACTCGATCATGATCGAATGATATTGTAGTTTCCTCTGATTTCATTTCTTCAAACATTGCAACAAACATTTTTCCCTTTGTATTTAACTCTGTATGTTTCCAATCATTCACATACATTTTGTTTTCACAAACGTCATTGGATTTTGTGTTGTCTATGCAAACATCACAAAAACAAGAATATTTTTTTTTATCCAATGCAAACACATTTCTGGATGACTTTGTTTGAATTGAATGCAATTTTTGAGTCCCTTTTATTGTTTCAACATCACCTCCAATCGATCTATCTACGTCTTCGATCCAAATATGCCAAAAAACCTTTATATGGAAAATTAAAAGAAGAATTTGTAAATATCAATATCAAAATACAATCAAAGATAATCATTGCACGATAAATGTACAATGTTTAAAATTAGATTTCCAATATAAATTAAATTGAATGTACCTTCGCACTTCCCTTGATGGGTTAGTCTCATGGCTTAGAGCAACAATGTACCATTGAACAACTTCTTTAGCGTTCACAAGTCGGTGTGCAAAGTGGTTCATTTGATATCTTCGAAGTGCTCGTTTTATGCATGCTCCTGCACCGTCATGTTCTCATTTTCCATGGCCAGTCTCAAAGAAATTCCAACAATGTTTAATGCAGGTTTTCTTATGAAGACAACACAACCAAAAGAATGATCGTGCATATTTGACTTTACCTGCACATCCGTCTGACCATAGCCAATGTTCATTGAATGTTATTCCATGATTTTTCAAGGAATCATAAATTTTTCCAAAACAATGTTGTAAAAAACATTTATCATGTGTACGATCGTCACTGATATAAAAGTGATATTCTTTAATGATATGTTGATTTTCACTCTTTCTTTCTATATGATCGACATTTTGTTAGCATTTCTATATAGAATATGGACAAGCATGGAGACTTGGTCAGAATGATAGTATTCGCTCTGAATTTCTTTTTGTGGAAGAAATGTGTAGTTTTCTGCAAAATCAATCACTGACAAAATGGTCCCTGGTGGAAAAACTTCATGAGATTTTTTGAATTGCAAGTCATTCCATTGAGCTATATGGGAATGCTTGGTGTATTTGTAAATTTCTGCCTCAAACTTTCTCAAAAAGTCTATCAGAAAAATTTCGTCTTCTAGTAATTCAATTCTTTTAACACTATTTGCACCTTGAATCGATGTATCGATATATTCATATCTCTTGCATTTCACTTTCATTTTGGAAAATTATTGATCATTTATATCAATACGATACTTGTTTTGAAATTTAGTCAAATTTCCACAATCATCGCATTTTTTACCACCAACACATTTCTTTTTCTAAAATAGTTCATCGCTTTCTCTTTCACACAGAATTTGAGATATGAAATCAAAGATAGTGGAAGGAGGATGTGAATATTTCCATAATGTTCTACCAAAATCAAGGAATGTGTCATAATATAACTAAAATTCCACATGATAACGACAACAACAAGTGTCGCGTACGGTGATAGGTTTTACATACCATGGTTTTTGTTGAAAAAAAGCACTGAGTGAAACATGAATTTGGCGATTCTCTTCTTTGAACTTGTTGAATAACTCTATCTGAGTGGTTTCCAAGAAATATTTTTCATGTTCTTCATACTGATTTCGTGCTATTCTTCTTTGCATCACTGCCTTGCAGTTGGCGAAACATGCGAATTGTTCTTCCAATATTGATGTGTTATTTTTTTAACATTTTCTCCAAGTCTATATTTGCATGGTTGCCTACAAATAGCTCTCCAACAAGCGAGTTCATCATTTACATCTATTTGCAGCCAAAATTTCCGATGTTTGTGCAAATTTTTTCGCGAGGTTCCCAATGCTTGTGCCATAGATGTTACTAAACGATTCTCTTTAGTATTCGATGAAACCATTGCAATCTGTATTCCTTTACGTACAATTGAAACATCTTGCTCTCTAGATCTCTTAATTGAATTTATAGCACTACTCATATTCTTTATCACATCTTCCTTTATTTTTTTTATCTTTGGTTGATTTTTGAATACCCAGTGGTGTCGTAGCTTTTTTAATTTCCTTAATGATAGGAGACCTTTCAACATTTGAGCCTGAACTGTCACCCGCTCATTTAAGAAATACGTTTCAAAAATGCAACTAACACGATATCGTATAACATGGTCAGGTTTTTTATCTCCATATGTGTGAGTGTCAACATTTTCTAACATCTCATCATCGACAGTGATTTCATCTATACATATTTGAAAAAATAGTACATATTCAATAAATAACTAAATTAATAAATATATCTATAATTTCAATAATGCATGCATGTGTTTAATATATATTACATATATGTACATACCTTGTGATTCAATTTCTTTATTTGGATTTTTTTCAATATTTTCATCATCTTCAATCATTGGTTCAATATCTCTTTCACTTTCTCTTTCAAAATTATCATAATATTTACATTTACATACCTGCTTCAATTTCTGCTTGAGGTTGATTTTCCTCTTCAATATTTGAGAGGGCTTCTAACTTCCTTTTGCGAGATTGTCTCGTTTCTTCTCTACGTTCCTCAGGGTCTCTTTTTCGATCATATTTTCTCGCACAAGTCCTTCTATTTCCCATGATAATAGGGTTTGAACTTCAAAAAATTTCCTTCAAAAAATTAGACAATAACTCAATTAGAAAAAACGTCACAAAAGATTTAGTTTAAAAAAAAAAATCATTTTAAACTTTTTGCAAAAAATACATACTCCAATTCAAAACACTTACTTTAAAAAATTCGAGGAAAAAATGTCTTATAAAAATGAAATGAAGCTCAAAATATTTACTTCAACTCAAAACACGTACTCTAAAAAAATGTCACTTCAAAAAATCCCTCTAACTTATAAAAAAAATGCCACTTTAAAAAATACTTCCAGAAAATTTCTTTTCGAAATTAAGCCGAACTCCATACTTTAAAAAAAAATGAAGCACAAAAAACATCCAAAAAAATGTATCACATACCTCCAAGAAAATTCCTTAAGTTCAATTTTTCTTTTTGCAAAATCAGGCCACCTCCAAGAAATGTCCGACAAAGAAAATTCTTTAAACCCAAAACATTTTTTTGCAAAATCAGTCTGCTTCCAAAAAATGCTCTTAAATCCAAACCTCCATGAAAATTCTTTAAACCCAAACCAAGATCTTTGTAAAATCAGATGAAATGTGCAACATGTGCGAAAATTATGAATGATTTCGTGGCAATTTATATTGCCATGAAATGTGTTTTAGGAGGGGCTTCACGTAATTTTCCAGCCGACGGAATATTATACAAAAGTTTGGCTGAACATTGATTAAAATTTCGGCCTAACTATTAAGTCGTTAGACTTAAAGAGCCGTCTGCGCAAAAAAATAGAACTAAATATTCGTAATCTTGAAAAAACAAGGATAAAAATTTAAAGAAGAGATGTAGGACTAATTGTGGATTTTCTGAGTTTTGCATCTGAAAATTTACACCACAGAAACCTCCAATATATCATTTTTACCTTGTACGGAAGGGATATATGGATTGAGATTCGTAATCTCTAAAAAACAAGGATAAAATTTCAAATAAGAGAAGTAGGACTAAAAATGAATACTATGGATATTCTAAGTTTTGCATCTAAAAATATACACCACAGAAACCTCCAATCTATAATTCTTACCGTGTTTGGAAGGGATACATGGATTGAGATTCGTAAGTTCGAAAAAACAAGGATAAAAATTCAAAGAAAAGAAGCAGGACTAAAATGAAGACTCTAGATATTCCAATCTTTGCGTCTAAAAATATGCACCACATAAACCTCCAATCTATCATTTTTACCCTCTACGGAAGAGATACATGGATTGAGAATCGTAATCTCGAAAAAAAAAGGATAAAATTTCAAAGAAGAGAAGCACGACTGAAAATCAAGATTGTAGATATTCTGAATTTTACATCTGAAAATATACACCACAGACACCTCCAATCTATCACTGTTACCCTGTACGGAATGGATACATGGATTGAGATTTGTAATCTCAAAAAAACAAGGATAAAAATTCAAATAAGAGAAGCAGGACTAAAAATGAAGACTATGGATATTCTGAGTTTTGCGTTTGGAAATATACACCACATAAAACTTCAATCTATCACTGTTACCCTGTATGGAAGGGATACATGGATTGAGATTCGTAATCTTGGAAAAACAAGGATAAAAAATCAAAGAAGAGAAAAAGGACTAAAATTGAAGACTCTGAATATTCTGAGTTTTGCATCTTTAAATCTACACCACAAAAACCTTCAATCTATCATTAACAAAATCATTAATATGATTAAATATGAATCTAATAAAAATGAAATTAGTCAAATTTGAAAACATATCAACCTTAAATACTTTGTAAATGGATTCCATAAACCTTATAACTATTAACACTGTCAAAAGTTCAAAATCAGTCGCATAGTTAAATATAAATCTACTAATGATGGAATTGGTCAAATTTCAAAATATATTAAATCTTAATACATTTTAAATGGAAATATGCATGGCCTCTTGATGCGGGCTTACTTTATGGTATGCGATCATATGTTGTTGAATGCTCAAGAGGTATGCTTGCAATAGTTACCTACTAAATTTGTGAGAAGAACACTATCGTCGAGATTTATGATGAAGATCTATATTTATATGTAATGATATTATTATTAAGACTATAATATTATTATCTTATAATTAATTAAAAATAATAATGAATGGACTTGTTTAGGATGAATTTCTTGAAATTTATAGCAGTTTTTTTCAAAAAAATATGAAATTGATAGTGGAAATCGATACTGAGAAGAAACTTAAGATTATCTAAAATTATGAAACTTCTCCATTGTAATTTATATTTTTAACAACTTCATTTAGGAAAACCTCTCTTTTCGGAAAGAAATTTTTATTTGTTTAAACTATTTTTTAATGAATTAGTTATATTATATCTAGTTGTATTTAATGTTATTTTTTGAAAAGTTTTTTGATTTATTTTTCGATCTAATTTCTCTAAAATATAGCAAAAATTGATTGAAATCATAAGTTCGATAGATAAACTATGCAGAATTGAAATTCCTTAGGGTCTTTTCAAGGTGCCGAATTTATATATTCAATCAAAAAATACCTGCAGTAGAAAATCCACCTAAAACTTCAAAAAATCGCATTAAAGACAACTCAATATTATATTACTAATCAAAATCTCTTAAAATTATTAGTATGGCTATCAAATTATTACATAATATTATTTATAATGTTTAGGCTTACTCTAGCTTAGTCTATAATACGCCAAATGGTCTTTTTCACTATCATTTTTTCAAGTTAATTTTAATTCAAATCTAATAAAGATTTTTAAAATTTTGAGTTTAAGTTGTTTAATCTACAAAATTATAGTGCTCCTAGTATTTCAATGGTTTTGAATCCATTTATATATTCAAAAATGTACTTGAAAACCCAAAAAATCTTGAAATTTCATTAATAGATTTTGATAAGTTACCGTGAAAAAAACTATTTCATTTCTAAGTTAGTCTAAGCATAATATTAATATTCGAAAGAATCATGTTATTAATGTTAGTTTCATTATTATTATTAGTTTTTTTAGTTAGTATTTAATTGTTCTATTGATGTGACACCTGCAAACTAATTATTATGTTATTTTATTTTAAAAGAGACTAAACATTCATTTTGCTGAGATGGTCCGGACATGTTTATTTATAACTGAAAACTGGAAAAGAAAAGGAAAATAAAAAGAGTATTATAGTGTTTGTCCAGAAAGGATGGAATAAAAGTCTCTGTATTAATTAATATGTAATAAACTCTAGAAAAAACATGTGAACAAGAAACCTAGAAGAATAGTAGCTATATGCAAAACATATTCCACATAGAAAACCTTCTATCTATAAAAACTATTGCATAAAAATAAAGGATTAATTTCTGTCACTGGTAAGAATGATAACAAGCTCTTTGAGCAACCATTATGTTAATGCGAGAGTCTAGAAAAGTAAGGACAAATAACATTACACTACTTTATATAAAATAATCTACAGAAAATGAAGGACCCAACAACATATATTCAGAGTAAGAAGCCAAAATTTTAATAAAGAAATAGTATGTAACAATTTCAGGAAAAATAAACATCTATAGTATAGACACATATATAACATTTAAGAAAATACTATTGCACAGAGGATAACCCTTCTTAGGCCAAGCTGTGTGCTCTACCATCAGTCAGAAATGCCCATTAAATTTACAATGAGATCTCAAAATATTGCATAGAGTTAACTCAATGTAGGGTAGAGAACTCAAATGCAAAAGGAAATATCACGCCTCCATTTCACCACAATTTTTTTTTTCTTTTGAGATATTCTAACTATCAGCTTTTATCTCAATAAGGTCTGTCACACCATAATTTCTATTTCAACCTGGTTCAAATCACATTTCTGCCTCTATATGATTTAGATTGTATAGTTATATTCCTCCATTTAATAAATGAAATTTACTACATTACAATTAATAAGGAGAATCTTATATCCTTGGCTAAAGAAGATTCGTATCCTTACCATTATAGTTATCCTTGATGATTTATAATTCACATGCGCATTGATATTCATGTCTTCGTTAACTTTAATCCAACTAATAGACTTATTGGGGTATTTGAATATCATGTTCACACCAATTTTTGTAACCCATACACCCGATCATTCGAATTCATTTATATATGGTCCACGGTTTATAACTATTGGTTTGATTTATTTCGATGATCTCATGTCTGCGTGTACATTGCACGTATGGATAGTTTTTGAACTATGAACCATGGATTTCGCACCAAGGCGAGTCATGTTCTCATTTTTTTATGGTATATTATCGTGGAATTCGACAAGCATGTGAATGTAAACGTGTGAGTTCTTTTTGTACAACGTCCCGGAAATTTAGATTTTGATGTGAGGGTTGATACATTTACCAGTCTCCATGTCATCACATGTAATGTTATGAAGTTCATTCCCCTTCTCGTGCTAGCATTATGGATCCAACTCGGCATGGGTCATGGCCACGCCATCAGACTCTGAACTCTACGCATTTAATGGTATACGAACATAGCTGTCGTGGTTTTCTTTGCTAGCTGTTGAATTCAATTTCGACTTGACCGGTTTAATTGCATCTCTCGTCCTATCAATCCGTGGCTTCTCTATGGATCGCTTTCCATCTGGACGCTTGAGATTTCAAGAGTACTGTTAGGGTTTTGCATTTGGAATTTTCGTTGTATATCTTGTGCGATTACGCTTTTCAACTGTTCTTTCTACCTTCGTTGGGATTTCTCCTTGTTAATGGCGATGCCGAGCCTCTGCACACAAAAGAAGCACGACTTCATGCCCTTCAGACTTGTATTAGCTCGTCACAACATCACGTTGCAGGTAAGTTATGTAACCACTAGTTTCGTTAACTCTGGACTCTGTTATTAATTTTTTTGAGTATCGTAATGCCTGTAATGGAAGAAATTGTCTGGGTTTTATTCACGCCCTCTTTGAGTTTTGCGTCCACTTACTATCTTCTTTGTTTTCTTAGCAACCTTCCGGGTTTTATTTGGTGCATGGCTAACGAGGCACAATATCAACATGTCTGCGTTCTTAACGAAGCAAAACCCTGCTTGTCTTTTGGCGTTGGAGCGATAGGGGCTGGAGTTCACACGCCTTCTATCCTGATAGGTAACATCGATTTGGGTTTTCTATCAGTAGAGATGTTTTTTCAATTTCTTCTAATTCCTGATGGGGTTCAAACTGTTGTTTTTCTAACTCTACCGTGCTAGCAGACTCTGTCGGAGCGAGGAACGATCTCCTTCGTTAGGTAATTCGTTACTTCTCCACATATATTTATTTTACATTTTTCTTTCTAGAAATTCTTCTATTAAGTTTCTAAACGAGTTTAAATTGCCCTTTATGTATGCAAGTATGGAGGATGCTATGAAATATTAGTCTGTGGCCTGATCTGAGCCAAACATATCAATTTGTATTAACTTCCTCGGCTCTTGACTTTTTAGGTTGGTATATTCACAAACGGAAGGGAGCCCATGCTCGCATATCATTTTGTTTTTTCCTTACTTCCACACCCCTGTTAACGTTCCTTAGGGTCTTAGACAATGTTTATTGAAGTCTTAGACTTTGACAGAAACTAATTATTAATCAAGTTCAGTCGTATGCTATTATCATTCGATTTGTTTAAATTTGTGGTCTGAGAACAACTATGTTTCGATCGAGTCCGAGAGAGCTCGGTCCCTTTTGGGTTTTATGTGGTTGGGTACCAAAGGTGTTTGTTTCTACATCCTGACAATTTTTTCTTCCCATAGAATGTTTACCACATATAGTTTACAAAGTTATGGTTGTCTTTATGCTTATTCACATGAAATGTGTTGATTACTACGATTTAAAACACTGAATTACTCCTCATTTAACCGGCTTATCATCGTAATGGTTTTCATCTATGTAAGTCCTTTTTTTTTTAAACTGAGTTTCATAAATTTTGCAGTGATTCATGGCTACATGTTATAATTATATTTTATATGACCTTCTCTGGAATCTGGAGAGTTATAATTCCAGTTGGACTTTGTATGCACAATTAGTTTTTTTCCCAGGTATATAAATGCTTCTGATATCTTTGGCTACATATTTACCATAATATACCAGTCTTACTATACCCATGTAGAGACTAAATTTTTGTATTGATACCTGCCTATATACATTTTCATTCCTGAAGTCTGTGTACCTATTCTCCAATATATGTATTTATTTGAGTCTGCATAAATTACAAGTACTATTTGATTTATAGTTCTTCATATACATTTACCTATTCATAGGTGTAGTTCTCTAGTGATGTCTAATAAATATACATTAATAAAAAATTGTGTATTCCTTCATACAATCCTTACTAAGGAGGCCCAAAATTTCTTTAAAGGTTATAATAATTCACGTATTTGTACTTTTCTCTCATATCTCTGTTCCTAGCTTGGTGAGTAGTTAAAGGAATGCTCTTGTATTCTGTATTTTTACAATGTGGACTAAGTGTACCCCTTCTCCAATAAACAGAGTTAAATTTACAATTTTGTAAACTAGGAGGTACTAGAAATACCCAGATCTAAACTTGTATATTAATTCAGAGATTCTGGAGGATTTCTCCTCACTATTATAAGTCCTACAACTAAGCAGACTTGAGAAAATTAATTTTTGTCTTAAATCTATAAATGTATGGAACAACCTTCGGGAACAATGTAATCAACTCAAATTGATTTCCATCACAATTAAATATTTAACTATTAAACTTTTCTGGAAGCATTTACAATTGACTAGAAGTAGTTTACAGTGAAATTATCTGTAGAGGAATATCTATCCTCAGATTTAAACCAATCTTGGTTTAGAGATTCTGCTGGATTCTGCTGTACATATTTAGTTCTATAACTATGCAGAATTTCAAGGGTATATTCCTTATGATTGATTTTTTTAAATGTAGAACTTATATTCTAATATACAGTTAACTTTTATATGTAGCCAATTCATACTATATACAGTAAACACACCAATAAATGTAGAGACATACCACTCATGCAATTGACCAACCTCCCAACCTTAGAGTCCTTCTATCTCCCAGAACTCACCCCAGAGCTCAGATCCTATCTTCTATCAGATCAACCCCTAATCTGTACTAGAGCAACTTATTTAAGCTATTGTTCCCCAAAGCACGTTTCTAATTCTGTGTCCAGAATCTCAGGATGCTTTTCTTCTTGATTGCCTAGGCTTCCCATTTTAGGGATTCTTTAAAGTTGTTTTATGCTTTTCCTCAGCTTTTCTAGCTTTTTACCTCTTCCCAACTACTTTTCTCATCATTGGGGAAATTTAGATTCTTCCTCAAAAATCTAAATTAGAATAATTTATTTCAAGGACTTTTGAAAGATTCTGGGGATTAGTTGCCTTATCCATCCTCATGGATTTAGCAAGTGATCTCATAAATTTCATTTTGGTCAATCTGCACACAATCATTTTATTCATTTCCTTAAATTAAATACTTAATTACATTCACAAATTTCTTATCCTTTGGGGTCCACTCCCCTTAGGATTAAAGTTCAAATGTCTAGCTTTGAAATTCAAACACATAAATTGGGGGTGTTACATATTCCCCCTCTGAAAATAAACACCATCCTCGGTGTTGTTATTCAACTACTAGAGTTCATTTTGCAAATAAAAATGGATATTTTTCCATCATTTCAGCTTCTCTTTCCCAGGTAGCTTCTTCAACAGTAAACTGCTTCCACTACACCTTTACTCTAGCTACTGCTCTGTTTCTCAATTCAATTTCTTCCAGCCCCAATATTTGAAGCGGTTCTGGCAGAAACTCCCCTTTTGGTTCCACCTGTACAACATTCCAATCAACTATGTGAGAAGCATCATGCACATATCTTTTTACTAACGAAACATGAAACACATCATGAACTCTAACATGGGGTGGTAAGGCCAGTTTGTAAGCTACTGGTCCCACCCTTTCTAATATTTCAAAAGGACCACAATATCTAGGAGCCAGTTTTGCACAACTTCCAGCATAGAGTATGCTTTTTTTAGGTTTAATACGCAAATACATATGCTCCCCCACTTTAAATTCTTGGTGCACTCTTTTCTTATCAGCGTAGTTCTTCTAGCGATCTTGTGCTGTCTTGATGTTTCTTTGTATCTATTTAACAATTCTTTCCATCTCTTGTAAAGCATCTGGTCCCAACATTAGTTTATCTTCTGGCTGAATCCAGCTCAAAGGAGTATGACACTTCCTGCCATACAGTGCCTCAAACGGACTTATTTTTATGGAGGATTGGTAGCTGTTATTATAGGCAAATTCAGCTAAATGCAAGTAATCTTCCCACTTTGATGGTCTATCCATCACATACATTCTCAGCATGTCCTCCAAAATTTGATTAATTCTTTCCGTTTGACCATCGGTCTGAAGGTGGTAAGCAGTGCTAAAATTCAATTTAGTGCCCATACCTCCAAATAGCCCTTTCCAAAAGGCTGCTGTAAACTTAGCATCTCTGTCAGAAACAATCGCCTTTGGAACCCCATGGAGCCTTACTACCTCCTTCAGGAACACATTCGCTACTTGAGCTGTTCCAAAGGTAGATTTTACTAATATAAAGTGGGCAGCTTTTGTTAAAGTGTCTACTACCACCATCACTGAATCATGCTGATATTTGCTTTTGGGCAATCCTATTATAAAATCCATGGAAACTGTGTCCCATTTCCATTCTGCAATCGGTAAAGGGTTTAAAAGACCAGCATGATGCTGATGTTCAACTTTGACTAGTTGACATTCCACGCATCTACTTAAATATTCTGCTACATCTCTCTTCATTCCTGGCCAGAACAACTTCTTTTTCAGGGCTGTTAACATTTTCTGATATCCTGGATGTCTTGCATATGGCTATTTGTGGTACTCATCCAAAATTTCCCTTTTTAAGGACTCTACATTGGGAATATACAATCTGTTTTTATAATAGATCAGCCCTTTTTGGTTTTGAGTGAGATCAGTTTTCTCTTTTTTCTGTAATTTCACCAGAAGTGTTTCATAATTTGGATCTTGGTTTGCTACCTTATTTACCAAATCTTCCACATCGATCTGAGCACCACTTCCAATGCTATCGATATTTTGACAAGCATTTCTACTTAATGCATCAGCAACTTTATTTTCTTTCCCTCTGATATGTTTTATGTCCATATCAAATTCACTTAGAAAATACAGCCATCTGGCTTGTCTAGCATTCAAATCAGTTTGGGAAAAGAAATTTTTAAGACTAATATGATTAGTCATCAATGTAAAAAAATTTCCAAGAAGATAGTGCCGCCACATTTTCAAAGAACGGATGACAGTTGCTAATTCTAAATCATAGGCACTGTAATTTTGTTCATGTATCTTCAGTTTCCTAGATTCATAGGCAATAACTGAATTTTCCTGCAAAATAACTCCTCCCAATCCTTCTCTACAGGCATCCGTACATACCACAAATTCTTTGTCAGGATCTGCAATCTTCAGTATAGGGGCTGTAGTAAGTTTCAGTTTTAATTGGTCAAAACTGTGTTGGCATTTTTCAGTCCATTCAAACTTGACAGCCTTTCTTTGTAATGACGTGATGGGATGTGCTATGGCAGAAAACCTCTCTACAAATCTGCGATAATAGCCTGCAATCCCCATGAATGACCTCACTGCTGAAACATCAGTTGGTACAGACCATTCTTTTATAGCCTTTATCTTTTCAGGGTCAACAGCAAGGCCTTGTTCAGAAATAATATGACCCAAATATTGGATCTTATCTTTATAAAACTCGCATTTGCTAAACTTGGCATATAGCTGATTTTCCTTTAGAGTTTGCAATACTATCCTCAAGTGTTCTTTATGTTCTTCCTCACTTTTTGAATAAACTAAGATATCATCTATGAACACAAGAAAAAAATTATCCAAGTATTTATTTAGCACGCTGTTCATTAGGCACATAAATGTGGTAGGGGCATTTGTCAAACCAAAAGGTAGGACTACAAATTCGTAGTGACCATACCTGGTTTGAAAGGTTGTTTTTCTTATGTCTTCTTCTTTAATTCTAAGCTAGTGATAACCAGTCCTTAAGTAAATTTTCGAAAATACTGAAGCTCCTCTCACTTGATCAAAAATATCATCAATTCTAGGCAAAGGGTATCTATTTTTAATGGTCAACTTATTCAGTTGACGATAATCAATGCACATCCTAAAAGTTCCATCCTTCTTTTTCACGAACAGAACCGGTGCTCCCCAAGGAGATACACTCGGTCTGATATACCCTTTATCTAACAGTTCTTGCAATTGAATTTTTAGTTCCATCAGTTCAGGAGGACTCATTCAATAAGGTGCTCGGGAGACAGGTGTTTCTCCCGGCACCAGATCGATTGAGAAATCAATCTCTCTTTTGGGGTGAAGATGAGGGATTTCCTTTGGAAATACTTCCTTAAATTCTCTTATTACTGGTACAGCATCCAGTAATTCCTCTTCAGTTTTATGTTTTGCTTCTTCCACATGCACTGCATAAACTTGGTATCCTTTCCTAGTTATTCTTTTCAGTTGAAATGCTGAAATTTGTCTTACAAAAATAGGTTTTTGTTTCCCTTTGAGAATAAAAGGTTTCCCTTCCTCATCTACATAATGCAGAGTCATATCCCAGCAGTTCATTAAGGCTTTCTTATTTTCTATCCAGTCCATTCCTATCAGCGGGTCATATGAACCTAAAGGCAGAATGTTCAAATTTACTTTTGTGTGAAAATCATTTAATTTTATTGCTGTCTGGGGCAATTTATGTGTTACCCTCATCTTGGTTCCAGTGGCCAGCTGAACCAACCATGACTGTTGAAATTTTTTGGTTTTTAAGTTACATTTTTCTACAATATTTGGACTAATGTAACTCAAAGAAGCACCCGAATCAATCAGAACAGTAACAGATAGGTCAGAAATCTTACCCTCCAATTCCACCATGGTTGCTTGATGTTCTTCTTGCCGATTTTCCAAGGCTGCACTGATAGTTGGTATATTTCTGGCTATATCATTTACTGTTGTCGCTTCTCGATCTCTCATGATCATATGAATGTTTCGATGAGGACAGTCTCTCAAAAGATGGGGTTCTCCACAGCCCCAACATTTCAAGGGTTCTCTCATTTTGACTGTCCCTTCCTTTTTATTGTCTCCTTCTATTTGTTTGGAAGCTACTAGGGACTGAGCAGTTTGACTTTCTTTGGGTTTATTAAACTTTTTCCGCTGATGATCTCTGCCAAAATTCTTTAAATAGGCTGGTTTCTGTTTCCTGCCTTTGTACTCATTTTTATTTACCCAGCTTTTCCCTTGTTCAGTTTTTCCGTTGAACTGTTGGTAACATAATATGGCTTTTCTAACAGCTTCGTCCATTGTTTTTGGGTTATCAAATTCAATTTTCTCTTTGTAAACAGTAGGAAAACAATTCAGAAACCTTTGTACCTTTGCCTTTTCCTCCCTTATGTAGGGTACATATCTCAGCAGATTTGTAATCCTTAGCTTTATCATCATAGTAACGCTCATTCAAGTAGTGATTTTTGAACTTAACCTGGAAATCTTCCCAAGTAACTGTCTTTTCATCAATGGCATGGACCATTTTCGTCTCCTCCCACCACAAGGTAGCTTTACCTTGTAACTGGTAAATAGCTAATCTGGCCTTCAGATTGCTTTCATATTCATAAACCTGGAAATACTTTATGATGTTCAACAACCAGGATTCAGCATCTTCCTCCTTCTCCCCATTATAGGAGGGATGTTTGAATTTCCAGAATTCCCCCTGTAATTCCTTTTTCTGTTTATTCTGATGCCTAACAGCATCTTCCTCATCAGACTCATCAGTTTTCCTCTTTCTGGAACCTTCGCCTTCTTGGCTGTTCCGCGAAGTTAATTCTCTGATGAGCTTTTCCTGCTCCTCACTGGCTAATGACAATCTGTCATTCTGGCTTTTTATCTCAGCCAACTCTTGTTGCAATTTCCGCAACATAGCCATCATGGCCACATTGGGATCTGGTGCATTTTCCTCATCACGTAGATCAACATAAATTTCGCCACCTTCTTCCATTCTAGCACCCCACTGTACACTACATAGCACATATCAGTAAAAATATAAAAAAGTAATTTATTTATTTTTTTTGTCACAGAAATAAATTTATACAGTGAGTACACAACAACAGTGAGCACAATGTCACCAGCCCAGTTTTATAACTTGGGCTCTGATACCATTTGTCACGCCTCCATTTCACCACAATTTTTTTTTTCTTTTGAGATATTCTAACTATCAGCTTTTATCTCAATAAGGTCTATCACACCATAATTTCTATTTCGACCTGGTTCAAATCACATTTCTGCCTCTATATGATTTAGATTGTATAGTTATATTCCTCCATTTAATAAATGAAATTTAATACATTACAATTAATAAGGAGAATCTTATATCCTTGGCTAAATAAGATTCGTATCCTTACCATTATAGTTATCCTTGATGATTTATAATTCACATGTGGATTGATATTCATGTCTTAATTAACTTTAATCCAACTAATAGACTTATTGGGGTATTCGAATATCATGTTCACACCAATTTTTGTAACCCATACACCCGATCATTCGAATTCATTTATACATGGTCCACGGTTTATAACTATTGGTTTGATTTATTTCGATGATCTCATGTCTGCGTGTACATTGCACGTACGGATAGTTTCTGAACTATGAACCATGGATTTCGCACCAAGGTGAGTCATGTTCTCATTTGTTTATGGTATATTATCGGGGAATTCGACAAGCATGTGAATGTAGATGTGTGAGTTCTTTTTGTACAGCTTCCTCGCAATTTAGATTTTGATGTGAGGGTTGATACATTTACCAGTCTCCATGTCATCACATGTAATGTTTTGAAGTTCATTCCCCTTCTCGTGCTGGCGTTATGGATCCAACTCGGCGTGGGTCATGGCCACGCCATCAGACTCTGAACTCTACGCATTTAATGGTATACGAACATAGCTGTCGTGATTTTCTTTGCTAGCTGGTGAATTCAATGTCGACTTGACCGGTTTAATTACATCTCTCGTCCTATCGATCTGTGGCTTCTCTATGGATCACTTGCCATCTGAACGCTTGAGATTTCAAGAGTACCGTTACAGTTTTGCATTTGGAATTTTCGTTGTAATCTTGTGCGATTATGCTTTTCAACTGTTCTTTCTACCTTCGTTGGGATTTCTCCTTGTTAATGGCGATGTCGAGCCTCTACGCACAAAAGAAGCACGACTTCGTGCCCTTCAGGCCTATATTAGCTCGTCACAACATCACGTTACAGGTAAGTTATGTAACCACTAGTTTCGTTAACTCCAGACTCTGTTATTGATTTTTTTGAGTATCGTAATGCCTGTAATGGAAGAAATTGTTCGGGTTGTATTCACGCCCTCTTTGAGTTTTGCGTCAACTTACTATCTTCTTTGTTTTCTTAGCCACCTTCTAGGTTTTATTTGGTGGATGGCTAATGAGGTGCAGTATCAACATGTCTGCGTTCTTAACCAAGCAAAATCCTGCTTTTATTTTGGCCTCGGAACGATAGGGGCTGGATTTCACACGCCTTTTGTCCTGATAGGTAACATCGATTTGGGTTTTCTATCAGTAGAGATATTTTTTCAATTTCTTCTAATTCCTGATGGGGTTCAAACTGTTGTTTTTCTAACTCTCCCACGCTGGTAGACTCTGTTGGAGTGAGGAACGATCTCCTTCGTTAGGTAATTCGTTACTTCTCCACATATATTTATTTTACATTTTTCATTCTAGAAATTCTTCTATTAAGTTTCTAAACGAGTTTAAATTGCCCTGTATGTATGCATGTATGGAGGATGCTATGAAATATTAGTTCGTGGCCAGATCTGAGCCAAACATATCAATTTGTATTAACTTCCTCGGCTCTTGATTTTTCAAGTTGGTATACTCAGAGACCGAAGGGATCCCATGCTCGCATATCATTTTGTTTTTGCCTTACTTCCACACCCGTGTTAACGTTCCTTAGAGTCTTAGACAATGTTTATTGAAGTCCTAGACTTTGACAGAAACTGATTATTAATCAAGTTCAGTCGTATGCTATTGTCATTCGATTTGTTTAAATTTGTGGTTTGAGAACAACTATGTTCCGGTCGAGTCTGAGAGAGCTCGGTCCCTTTTGGGTTTTATGTGGTTGGGTACCGAAGGTGTTTGTTTCTGCATCCTGACAATTTTTGCTTCCCATAGAATTTTTACCACATACAGTTTACAAAGTTATGGTTGTCTTTATGATTATTCACATGAAATGTGTTGATTACTATGATTTAAAACACTGAATTACTCCTCATTTAACCGACTTATCATCGTAATGGTTTTCATCTATGTAAGTCCTTTTTTTTTTAACTAAGTTTTGTAAATTTTGCAGTGACTCATGGCTACATGTTATAATTATATTTTATATGACCTTCTCTGGAATCTGGAGAGTTATAATTCCAGTAGGACTTTGTATGCACAATTAATTTTTTTCCCAGGTATATAAATGCTTCTGATATCTTTGGCTACATATTTACCATAATATACTAGTCTTACTATACCCATGTAGAGACTGAATTTCTGTATTGATACCTACCTATATACATTTTCATTCCTAAAGTCTGTGTACCTATTCTCCAATATATGTATTTATTTGAGTTTGCATAAATTACAAGTACTATTTGATTTATAGTTCTTCATATACATCTACCTGTTCATAGGTGTAGCTCTCTAGTGATGTCTAATAAATATACATTAATAAAAAATTGTGTATTCCTTCATACAATCCTTACTAAGGAGGCCCAAAATTTCTTTAAAGGTTATAATACTTCACGTATTTGTACTTTTCTCTCATATCTCTGTTCCTAGCTTGGTGAGTAGTTAAAGGAATGCTCTTGTATTCTGTATTTTTACAATGTGGACTAATTGTACCCCTTCTCCAATAAACAGAGTTAAATTTACAATTTTGTAAACTAGGAGGTACTAGAAATACCCAGATCTAAACTTGTATATTAATTCAGAGATTCTGGAGGATTTCTCCTCACTATTATAAGTCCTACAACTAAGAAGACTTGAGAAAATTAATTTTTGTCTTAAATCTATAAATGTATGGAACAACCTTCAACCTTCAGGAACAATGTAATCAACTCAAATTGATTTCCATCACAATTAAATATTTAACTATTAAACTTTTCTGGAAGCATTTACAATTGACTAGAAGTAGTTTACAGTGAAATTATCTGTAGAGGAATATGTATCCTCAGATTTAAACCAATCTTGGTTTAGACATTCTACTGGATTCTACTGTACAGATTTAGTTCTATAACTATGCAGAATTTCAAGAGTATATTCCTTATGATTGATTTTGTTAAATGTAGAACTTATATTCTAATATACAGTTAACTTTTATATGTAGCCAATTCATACTATATACAGTAAACACACCAATAAATGTAGAGACATACCACTCATGCAATTGACCAACCTCCCAACCTTAGAGTCCTTCTGTCTTCCAGAACTCACCCCTGAGCTGAGATCCTCTCCTGTATCAGATCAACCTAATACGTATAAAGGCTTGACTTATTTGAAGCTGTTGTTTAAAGCATGTTTCTAGTCTGCGTCCAGGAATCTCACAGGATCTTTTGTTTCTTCACATTTTCGAGCTTTCCCATTTTTGGGATTCTTTAAAGCTGTTTTAAGCTTTTCCTCAGCTTTTCCAGCTTTTTTTCCTCTTCCCAACTACTTTCCTCATCATTGGGGAAATTTAGATTCTTCCTCAAAAATCTAAATTAGAATAATTTCTTTCAAGAATTTTTGAAAGATTCTGGGGATTAGTTGCCTTATCCATCATCATGGATTTAGCAAGTGATCTCATAAATCTTATTTTGGTCAATCTACACACAATCATTTTATTCATTTCCTCAATTTAAATATTTAATTACATTCACAAATTTCTTATCCTTTGGGGTCCACTCCCCTTAGGATTAAAGTTCAAATTATAGCACAATTAACAAAATAAATTGGGGTGTTACGGAAATCAAATGAACAGAAAATTCATTGCCTTAAAAACTAATCCCCGAAACTTATAACGCTGTGAGGCACCACAGTGCTGAGTTTCGAGGGCTTATGCAAAAAGCATAAGACATAATGGAGGAGCTTATACCTGATAAGGGACAACATTATTTTTAATGAAAAGTGAAGCGCACCATTGAAATAAATATGTGTTATGAAACCCTCTTCATCCATTTATGTAGTTACGAGCCCAAAACATGTAAAACAAGAATCAGAAAACTATATCTCATATCCGTGGAATGGAAGTCACACGCAAGTGAAAATAAGAGTATCTTACTTGAATGGGAATGGTTCCGCAGGATATATCCAAATCACTGCAAGGAGAAATAACAAGGGTAAGATTTAGAAATACAAGGTTATCGACACGGAAGCTAAGTTAGTGAGTAGCAAGCTTATAGAATGAGTTTGTGAGGGGCTTAGCATTCGAAGAAAATGGGAAGATGTCATTGAATGATGGTGGCAGAAGCCTCAGACACAGCCAACCAAACTAATGTGGGGTGCCGAGTCCTTGGATCGAACCCTTTGTAACCTGTGAGAACACATCCTTGTTTATTCGAGAAATTTCATAAACTTTATAACCGAAAATTGTTATGCCATAACATACAAGCTTACAAGACTATAACAGTGGTCCCGCATAACTGCCAAGGTGCCATGGTGGGAAAGTTGAGCGGAGATCGACCTTTTTTTGAACAGGGATGGAGTCGGCAAGGTGCAGAGGAGCAACGCTTCCGGAGCCAAACAAATGAAGAAATTTACCCTAAACGGGTACCCAGGGATCATGACCGTAGATCTTTGACCCTGAGATCCGATGGTGGCTAGCAGAGTAGGTGTCATCCAGTAACTCTATTTCCCATGCGAAGGGTATCGTTAACCCTATCTTAACTTAAATTAAAACATACGACGAATAATTATGATTATTGAAATCTAAAATATCGTGATTTTGCCAATCTTCATATGTCCCTTCGGGGCTAATTATCCATGGAATGATTTCCACTATAATAAATTTCCATCATAATATATTTAATTATATGCAAAGGTAAACCATCATAACATTGTGTTTACAAGTGCCAACTTGAAATAGAGATTAGGATTATAGGTATGTTTATATAGTTTAAGGAAAGAAGTTTCGTGTGATGAATATGTATAAGGAAAATTATTATATAGCCATGGTTAAAAGAGGTAGGGTGCATAAATACCATGGTGAACAAGATTATGAAGGTTTGTAAATATATGTGTATAAAGAATGTAAAAGTATTTTTTTTTTTTTATGCTTGAGTTGTTGTGTACATTATAACTTATCATTAATTAATTATTATTATTACTAGTTTAAAAATTGTTAGTAATATTAATAATTATAACTACATGTGACTATTGCCGAAAAATTTAAAAAAATAAAAATAAATAAATAACAAGATCAAAATAACCATAACTATTATTAGAAAGAGAATTAAAACTAATAACACTGTTTAATTATTATTATTAATAATAAAATAATATTGATAATAAGAATGTTGTATGAGTACACGACATTTTGGGCTTCTCTTCTTGTATGGAGATTTTGGCTATAACTTTTAATCCCATGAAAATTCAAATAATTCCCACTCGATAATTTCAATTTAACGAAATCGAAACTGAGCCCAAACCATTGTTGACACTTAGTGTTTCAAAGTAATGTGTTAATTTTTTAATTAAATATAAAAAATAACAAATCAAATAAAAATTGAATCTGGACGAAAACTAACAACTGATATTTTATTTTCAAGTGATAAAATATTTTAAATTTTTTTAAAACTAATTTCACAGAACCTTGTATTTCTTACTGAACCTTATTCTATATCTAATAATTATTTATAACTAAATTTAAAATTTTAAAAATTTTATTTTTAAATATATATAATTATTAATATAATATTAATTATTAATATAATGTTAATAGTTTTGTGAATTATTCGAGACTTGTACGTTATGTATTGATAAGAAGAGAGCAAGTTCGAGATAAATATAAAGGATGAGAGAAAGAGTGCAATAAGGAGAACGTTATAAATGTGGAAATTGAGCTAGAAGTAATTATTAATTACTAACTGATTTGTTATTAAAGGGTTGAAAAATAACTGAAAAGTCACTATTAGATTAAAAAATATATATTAATTAATAATATATTAATTTAAAATTAGATTAAAAATATATATATTAATTAATATAATATTATTTTAAAATTTTAAAAGAGAGAAAATGGCTTGTGATATTGGATTTATAAATTTAATAATTGATATTTTGTGAGAAACGTTGCTCAAGATTTAATATATATTTTAAAATTACAATTAAACTCAAAATATATTGTGATGGAATTTGAATTTTTGATATGGTTAAGAATAATTTAATAGAAATTTAGTTAGAAGAAATTAAATAATACTAATCTTAATGGAAGGATCCATGTTAAAAATATAATAAAAAGATTTGGAAAAAAAATAGTCAAAAGTAAATAATTTAAATATTTGAATTATCAATTAATAAATACATTTAAATTGAAGTTAGGAAGAGGGAGATTAATACAACCACTAGGTAAAGTTGAGGAATACAAATAAATAAGAAATTAATTTATAAGAAAATAAGGCGGACAATTATAGTAACCAAAGTGATTAGGAGGGCTTAGAATTTTGGGTGGAAGACAAGGGCTTAGACGAAATAAAATGAAGGGTGGGCATCCAGAAGTGGCTTAAATGGCATTCATCATCTTGGTTAAAATTATTAGAATGTGTTTAGATTTGAAGGACTTCTCTAATAATCTAGTAAGAATGGTAAGGAGTAGCCAAAATTTCAGTATTGTGAGGTGTTTTTTTTTTGCCAATCGTGTTATCATATTTTTAAAGTGACTCATTCCATTTAGTATTATTTAATTGCTTCTGACTATGTCGATATTGAATTAGTCTCAACCATATCAAGAATTTCAATTCCATAATCAATTCCAATCTCAATATATTAATTATTAAATTTAAGAATCCAATATTACAAGGCATTTTATCTCTTCTAAAACTTCAATTCAATACTATATTAATTAATAATAATATTTTTAGTTGAGAGTGCAAGTTTCTGTGATCCATAACATTTTAAAAATATATAACTCCTCGGGGAAATCACATAATAAATTTCGGAATCGACGCTTTTTGAACTACCAACTGTAATTCATCATGAGTATAATGAGGAATGGCTGATCTCACATATGCATTTATACCATGAAGAGAGAAGCAAACAGTTACATCCCAAGAAAAGCTGAACAGCAAAAAATAAGATAAATAAAAATATAAAACAAACGAAAAAAACCTTGAAGTTAAAAGTTAAAAAGTCAAAGTCAAAATTCAAAAAATAAATAAAAATAAAGGATTTAATCAATAGATAAAAACATTAATAAATAAATAAAAAAATAAATAAAGTTACAACATTCGAAAAAATAAAAATAAAAAATTTATTTATTTATTTATTTACTTATTTATTATTATTGTTTTTAAAAAAAATTATTCTTTTATTTTTTTAATTTATTTATTATTATCATTATTATTAATTTTATTTATTTATTTATTAATATATTAATTTATTGATTAAAATATTTTTATTTTTATTTTATTTATTTATTTATTTATTTTTATTTTATTTTATTATTATTATTATTATTATTATTATTATTATTATTTTGATTTTGACTTTGATTTTTCAGTTTCAACTTGCTTCATGGGGTGTTATTTTAGTTTTGATTTTATATTATTTGTGTTTTGATATTGGTTAGGTTTCGAGTTTTTTTGTATATTTATTTATTTATTTTTATGTTTTATTTTATTTTTTGTAATAATTTAATTTTTGATTTAAAAATTAATTAAATAATTAATTAATTAATTAAATAGAAATTTATTTTTAATTTTTGGAACGTTGTAATTTTATTTTTATTTTTATTCATTTATTAATGTTTTTATCTATTGATTAAATCCTTTATTTTTATATATTTTTTGAATTTTGACTTTGACTTTTTAACTTTTTAGCGTGTATTTTATCCTTATTGATGACCGTTTTTAACTGTTATAATTTCAAGGTTTTTTCGTTTGTTTTATATTTTTATTTATCCTATCTTTTGACCGTTTTTAACGTTCAACTTTTCTTGGGTTGTGACCATTTTCTTCTCTCTTCATGGTATAAATGCATATGTTAGATTAACCATTCCTTGTTATCGTGATGATGAACTACAAATGAACTACAATTGGTAGTTCGAAACAGGTCGATTCCGAAATTTATTATGTGATTTTCCAAAAGAGTTATATATTTTTAAAATAATATTTTTAATATTATCCAGCATTTTATCTCTTATAAAATTTCAATTTAATACTATATTAATTAATAATTATATTTTAATCCAATAGTGATTTTCAGTTATTTTTCAACCCTTCAATAATAAATCAATTAGTAATTAATAATTATCCTCTAGCTTTAGTCAATTATCACATTTCCAATGCTCTTTTTATTGTTCTTTTTCTCCAAAGTATATCTCCATCATCCTTTATATTTATCTCGGTCCTTCTCTCTTCCTATTGACAGATAAACTCTTTTCTCTTGAAGATGGATGATATGTTCATAACCAAGACCCCACTCACAAAATAATTTCATACTTTAAAATTAACTCAATTTTATAACTAATTTGAAATAAGTCAATTTTATATTTGGAAATTAACTCCATTCACATTATGGAATTGACATCTTCAATATAGAACAAATTTTATAATTTTAACATTATTTTAATTTGAAATTTAATAATTATTAAATCACAAAATTTCATATTTGATTAATTTGGTAATTTTAAAAACAAATTTTAAGTACATTATTTATTAATTTTATTTAAAACTATAAATGATCTATTTAATACATAAAATAACTTTTTAGGGTATTTTTTTAGTTAAAAGGTCATTTAGTCTAGCTAATTTGGATTAAAATCTAACAAGGTAATTTTGTGTAGTTAATTTTAACTAAATTTTGATAGAAATTTTTGAAAACTTAAATATTTTGAATTATAAAATTCTACTCTCAAAAAAAATTCAGAGCATTGAATCTACTTGTCTATTTAAAAATATATTTTAAATAACAAAAAAATCACAATTTTATTTGAAAAAAAAACCATTACATTTATAAATTAAAATAAAAATAAAAAACATTAACAATAATAAAAAATTTCATCAAACTAAAATAATAATTATAATTAAAAACACTTACTTACTACCAATCCTCCTTATATCTATTACCAATTCCAAAATATAGTAGAATGGCATTTTTATATCCATTACAGAATATTCTTATATCCATTACCAAAAATATGGTGGAATTTGACAATAAACAGAGAAATTATTTATTTTGACCTTGATTGAGAACGTCAAATATTTGGCTCATCGACTCATCGCCAAATTCAGAATTTCGAGATATTTTTGAAAGCTGTGATGAGGATAAGTTCAATAAACATGGTCAATTTTGAAAATCATTGAAACGGTAAAATATTAATGCAATGAAGCTGGACATGTAAAATTTAAAAACCCTAAATATATAGGAAATGGAAATATTAATAGCATGTAGTGGTTATGAAGCTTTCGTGATGATGCATATCTACATTCATCGTTCTGTTCTGTTGCTCTAGATATCGTTTCCTTTTACTGAAGGGGACACCTATTGTTGTTGAAGTTGCAAGATGAACAGTGCTTTTGTGATTTCTCACGCGACGCAAATCAAAATGGCGGTCAAGAAACAGCGATTTGATGCATCGAAGGACAGCTTGTTGGAGTACCTGCCTGACTCCATTCTCCACGACATTCTCGCCCGCCTACAGATCTGTGATCTCTGGAGACTTAAGGAAACTTCTCCAGATTGGGACCACACTATTTCGTCCTCCGAAGACTTTCACCGGATATATTATGAGAGAAACCGCGAGTCCTGGATTGCTCTCATAAATGATCCCCAGAACCCCCACGGCTTTCACCTCTTCAGCAACTCTAACCAGTGGGCCTTTTTCCACGTTAATTTTCAGGGTTATCAGAGTAGAGGTTGGCTCCTCCAGGGAGCTGCAGACGGTGTTATGCTTCTGTTCAGCAGTGAAGGGGAAATGGTAGATGCTAATATCTTAACAAAACGCTTTCGACCACTGCCCGATACGATGGTTAGCACACGGCTTGGCCTCCAGTCGTGTCTAAAGAAGAAGCTGTGGGCGAACAACTCTACAAGTAGGTGTGTGCAGCCGCCAATGTACATGGAGATAGTGGTGGATCAGAATCCAGAGGCAGCACGTGAAGTTTTTAGGGTGATAGTGTGGGGAGAACTGAGATCAAATCAGGTGCATTGTCTTGTTTATACCTCCACTACGGATACATGGGGTGTAAGGCGCTGTTCAGGCACAGACGCTGGGTTTTTCAGGCGACCATTTGTTTCCTGCATAGATCATGGCAACAACACCATCTATCTCACCTGCTTAAATCCATATGTGATGGCAAAATATAACATAGAAAGCGGGTTGCTGGAAAAATTTTGGCAGCTACAGCGGAGGGTATTAGGAGGGTCAACTGATCACACGCGGAACATTCTGATGGTAGTTGACAGCAACCGAATATTTCTGTTAAATGTCACCCGTTCCATTAATGTAACGGATTCCAGGCAAATCGCAACCATTGGACATGGGAGATCCAGACTGAAGTCCTCATGCCATATCCGTCAGATAAGGTAGCAGCTGCCTATGACAATGGAAAGCACAGCCTCATAATAATTCCAAGGGTAGAGGGAGCGGGGATGATAAATCTGAATTTGAATACCAAAGATTGGAGATTCTGGGATGAAAATACCCAATGGCAACCTTATAATTCAGCAGCCTCCCGCAAAGCTTTTCATGTAAAATTAAAGTTTTGCACAGCAATTTGATGTACTTGGAGAAGCCGTTTAGTTTGGCTACCAGAAAACCCATCATCAATTTTTAAGGATGTTCATCTATTTTGTCATGGAATGTGTAGAACGTTCAAGTTTTTTTTGGATCTTAGGAAGTTGAATAATAATCAGCTCCTTCTTCATGTTAATGGAAGTATGTTAAATAATTATCTGTTTCTTTTGGCAAGATCAGTTGTATTATGATGACTGTATGGTTTTAGTTCACTCATATTCTGATAATTGTATATAAAGTATCAAAAAAATTACAACAAAATATTTTTTTCAAAATTAATTTTATTAAAAAATATCATAAATGTATTATAATAAATGGAATGGCTGTAGAAAAGAGAATTATATCTCAATGAAAATCAACCATTGGAAAGGAATTTTCTATATGTATCCTGTGAAAGGAACGTATCCCAGTGAAATTTCTATTTTGTTAGACATTATAAAATATAGCTCCAGTTCAATATTCAATTTGTGAGACATCATCCCATATCATTCATCATTTCTTGTAAATTTCTATTTTGTTAGACATTATCAAATATAGCTCCATTCCAGTATTCAATTTGTGAGACATCATCCTCTCTTGTAAATTGAAAGAAATCCACAAATGAAAATCTAACTAAAATTATGATGAGAGAAAACTGATTATAAAATATTAATTAAAAAAAAAATGAGGTGTAATATACAATTCAGAACTAACTTGGAAATTTCCATTTTCAAAATATATATTTTAAGAATTTTATTCCAAAAACGAAAATGAAGTTGATTATTTTTAAATTCCTTATAATTAATTTTAAAAATGGTACAATAAAATAAATAAACTTTCTTGAAAGGTTCTTATTATAAGATAGTAATTAAAAAAAATTGTGTAATATAAAATTCAGAACTAACTTAGAAATTTCTATTTTCAAAATATATATTTTAAAAATTTTATTCCAAAAACGAAAATGAAATTGATTATTTTTTAATTTTTTATAATTAATTTTAAAAATGGTACATTAAAATAAATAAACTTTCTTGAAAGGTTCTTATAGATTTTCTCTTCTAATATCTACATGATAATGTTTATTCCCAAAACTTCCATCTCCCTCTTCTACTATCCGTATTAGTTTGGATCAAAATGGTTTTGACGGCATTGTTGGGGACATAAGCAATAATAGGATAATGAAGGACATAATTTATAAAACTTTTGAGGGCTTGTACAAGGCCATAGGCTTGTTTTTCAATAGTGTCATATTTTATCTCTGCATCTCTCATCACTTTACTAAATAACGAAATTGGTTGTTCATCTCGGTTATCATTTGTTTGAAATAAAACAACAACTAAGGTGGTGTCAGAAGCAAAGGAGAAAATACTGAAGGGTTTTCTATAATCAGGGTTGGCTAGTATTGGGGCTTCAAAAATGGCCTTTTTTATTTGTGTAATCTATTTAATATCATGAACATTTTTCACCATATCAATGATATCTTTAACAATCTCAGCGAATTTTGGTATAAATGTTCTTAGAAAATTAGTTTTTCCTAAAAGACTTTAACTTCCTTTTTATTTTTATGTAGACTAATTACCTCAATGGCTGAGACTCATTTTGGATCAATTACCACTCCTTATATTGGCCAAGTAACTTTCCTTCCCTGATGGCAAACAAGGTTTTTTTGGGTTGAGGGAGATTCCAAATTTTCTGCACCTATCAAAAATCTTTCTCAGTTTCTTTAAGTGATTTTTAGCATAGTTTGAAAAGATAGTTAGATGATCCATAAATAACAATAAATTTAATGATTTTTATAACAAATGCTAAATCCATGGCTCTTTGAAATGTTTCTTCTGCGTTAGTCAAGCCCAATGGCATCCTAGCATACATAAATATACCCATGGAGTTGTGAATGTTGCTTTCTCTCTATCTTCCTCGATTCATCAAAATCAGGTTATATCCAGAAAAACCATCTAGCATTGAAATTATACTAGAACCTGGAACTCTTTGGAGTAATTGATCCATTTTAGGCCGTGGATAGTTGTCTTTTAAGGATGATTTTTTGAGATTTACAAAATCCACATACAATCTTATTTCACCATTTTCTTTTCTTATAGAAATCAAATATGAAATCCACTCATAAAATCTAAGAGGAACAATAATCTTTGCATCCAATAATTTCTTAAGTTCGTTCTCAATGGTTGGAAGAAAAATTAGATTTATTCTTTTTAATTTCTGTTGGAATGGTTTGGATCATGGTTTTAAAGGGATCTTATGATCAATGATATTTTTGTCATAGTTTTTTAGCTCTTCATGGGACCAATCAAAGACATATTTATAATTTTTTTTAAAGGTTAATATATCTGTCTTTTATGTCCTTTGGTAATGATGCTAAAATTCTCACATTCTTAATTTGTCCATCATTTCCAGCGTTAAAGTCTTCTACATCCTCTTGTTGTTGTGTATTTAATAATGAAGTTTTTAATACATCATTATTATCAAAAATATTTTCAAGAGGGATCACACGTTTTAGAATGAAATTATTTGGAAATTGGAGGATATCGTGATCAACTATGTTATTTTTAAAATGTGAAGTTTTATTTTCATGGTTGTATTATGATCAATAATTTATTCTCCCTCATATTGTAAGTTTTCAAAATCATCAATTTCTTATAGAAAACTCTTTAATTGTTCATCATATTCAAACACTTGCCCAATGCTTAATATTTTCACGGATTAAAGGAATGTATTTTACCTGAATTTTATATTGTAGTTACGTTGGATCAAGAGTTTTAAAGTAGCTTACATGTTTTCATTTCTTGGGATTGTTATAATGTTAAAATGTTGGAAATAGTTTTCTATAGAATCCCATACCTCATTTCGGTAATATCTAAGCCTAGGATTTTTTTCTTGACATAAATTTCATACTTTTTTTACAGTTAATTAGGAGTGTTAAAAACACTTAAGCTTTTAACTTTCATCCTTTTAGCTAACTCAAGGCCTAAAAGTAGGGCTTCATATTCTGCTATATTATTAGTAACATCGAATTCTAACTTAAAGGATTGGGTTATGTTTTCTTTTTGAGGAGAAATTAATACAATTCCTTCTCCATCCCCATATTTATAAAAATGCACATCAATGTGTAAATTCCACACATCAATTTTTATACACTTATGCTTATTTACAATTTATTCAATGCTAAGTTGGGAATTTGGGAGATCATTATATGACAATGTGAAACATCCAAAATCCCTATCAACTGGACAAATTGAATGATTTATTGCTTGATCAACTTTACAGACAATGTTAATGAGTCTTACCTCCCTGTATAACCTAAGGTGTTCACCCACATATATAGGAATAATGGCATAAGAGATATCCATCTGCAGACTTCCACCTAATTTGGCACATGATGATCTTGAAAACAACATTCCAAATTTGGGATGGATATATGTTACTATAATGTCTAGTAATACACTTTTAACAGGGATTTGTGCTAAACTTACAACTAGGTCTTTTATTAGTCCAATACAAGGAAATTTTTTGGACTCAAAGGTGTATAAATCATGGTAAGGCCTCGTAATTTGTAATTTCAATTGATCTATGATTACTTTTGGAATCAAATTGTGAAAGGCCCCAGAGTCTAACATACAATTATATAGAATAAAATCATGAACTTTAAGAGTAACATAAAAATGAGAAACATTTTCATCAATCATGTCAGAACTAGGACCAAAGACCACTCAAAGTTTTTCATCCTATAAACTAGTCACACCCCCCTAAACATCTATACTCGATGATTGGATCTACTTTGATACTTGATTTTTGCATCATGATTTTTTGCAGAGTTCAAACAATGGAACATGAATTTTGACTCTCTTTAACTCTTTCTCTACATTAAAAAATATTGGAACAATCCTTTCAGGTGCATTATTTTCATTGCTTTGAATTAATGGTTGAATGATAGTTGCATAGGTTTCAACATTTTTTACTGGAGGCTCATTAATTGTGACATTCATAGTTCGCCTATGAGGGCCTCGTCTAGGCCTTAAATCATATATTCTTCCTAATTTTGCAATAAGATATTCAGAAAATTATTAATACTTTGAGACTTGGGAAGCCTCTTGATCTTGGGTTGAATATTGATAATAGGTAACTAGGACTAAGGAATTGCATAATGATATGCCACTTAGAAAGTTAATGTCATTAGTAACTAAAGGACCATTTTCCTCGACTTCCTAATAATCAATTAATAATAGAGGTTGGATTGGTTAGTATTTGGTCTTTGCAGGATTTGAGGTTGAAAAGGTCTTTTGTATTGAGTTTGAGGTCTATTTTTCACTGTTTGAGCTACCCTAGATTGCGCTTCCATTTTTGAAATTTTGTTAGAAATATTTCTCAATAAATAAGTAATTTCATCTATATTATGATCTTCATACTTAATCTTTGTAAAATAAGTACTTTCTTCTCTAGCCTTCATTTTTATTTCGGTTTTTTTGCCTTTGCTTTAATTTTATTTCATGCATATATATTTTCTGCAACCTCAATAGCATTTTTTTGCATATCTACCATAGTGACAGACCTTCTTTCTATAATAATGACAAAAAAAAATCATCATGAAATCCCTTTAAAAAAAATGGAGGAGGTGGTTTACAGTTAGGTGGAATTTTATTGTAAATTTTATTGAATCTTTTAATGAATTAGAAACAATTTCTCCAAGGTTTCTTTTCAAATCATCAAGTTATAAAATGTAATATACATGATCCCTTTTTACTCCCCATTGATTCTTAAAAATATTGATTAATTAATTCTAAGTAGGAATGGAATGGGGTTGTAATTGCCTAAACCAAATCCTAACATTCCCTTCTAGAGATTGAAAAAAGAACCTCATGTCCACATCTTCATGCTCAATGTTTATGTTGTGAGAAAAATCTAAAAACACAGGTAATTGATATTAAGCAGATAGACCAGTTTCTGCATTGAACCTACATAAATGATTGAGATATTCATCTGGAAAATTGTTAGGCTCACGAGGAAGGATTAACGTTTCATAACGAGCATGAATGATGGGTTGGGAACCATCCATTCTATGACTTGTGTGAGATGGAGAAGATGAAAAACTTGAAGTTGAAGAAGAAGATGAAGGTGTGGATAGCCTTCCTCTTAGATGATGAGCATAACCTATAGAAGTTTTAGGAAATGGTGATTGGATCACTAAATTTTGCGGTTCTGATCAAACTTTTGCTCATTTTCGAATAAATGATTTTTATACACAGAAAAACTATCTTTAGGCTTTTCAGAAGTTGTTGGAAAAGTGTGAATGACAGAAGAGATACAATCACTTGGTTTTAATTTAGGTAATTATACCCTTAATTATACTTATGACTTAGGAGATTCTGAAATAGTTTTAGGAATTTGGCAAGACTCTAATTTATAAACAAGAAGATTTGATTGTAGATAAAATCATTTGGAAAAATGTTCTAACACTTTTAGTGGTATATATATAGTTCGGCGGGGATTGATGTAGGAATAAAGGGATCAAGCTATGAAATAATTTCAGGTGAAAATGAGCCAGAAGTTGAAGATGAAGCTTCAGGAAATTCTCACTAGCCTCTTTGGATCTGAAAATGGAGAAAAAGATGAGGATCTAAGTGAGATCTGGTGTGCTTTAGTGAAGCTAGATTTATTATGTGGAGTCACCAAGAGGTGAAATAATTTAACCTACTGACGGTTTATTTACCATTTAAAATATATTTTAATCATTGTCCCATGGAAATTTTTTCTCTGGCAACGACTCAAATATGATGTTGTACCCTCATAGATAATTCTATGTTAGGAATTATGCCAAAAAAATCTAAAATGTTTTGTTGGTTTTTAAAGTTTTTTTGGAAGACCAAATCTATAAACTATTTAAACAAGTGCAATTCTTACTTATTTATGATATACTAGAAGCATTGATTCTTCACCTAGTAATTTACCTTTCATGAGATGTATAAGGTGGAAAATTTAAAATTTATATGATTTATTAAATACAAAATTGATTAATTAAGTTTTCATATGCAGTAGATGCAGGTAAAATACTTTTACAGCCAAACAATATATGTTTAAAACGATAATGGTATATGAAAATTTAATGATGTAGAGGATTTCAATCAAACAAATGTTTAATTAACTAATATCTATAAAGGATGATAACTTCATGGGGGACTTCATAAATATTGATGCTTAATCTATTCTTACTTGGAACTCCCATAAAATTCAAACACATGCAGAAAAAATAGAGTGATAATATAATTAACAATGAAAAACTTACACAAGTTGTTTTGAAATGAATCCAGAATCCTTTCATTACTTCAAAAATAACTCATATGGGTACAAGTATGGTCAATATTATATGATAATGGTTCAACCATTTCTATGTTTTACTTATTACTATTTATAGAAATGTCTACATTGAGATTGGATTCAAAACTAAAATATATTTATAAAATAACATCTATTTCTTAAAGATACAAATAATCCTACATATAGAGGAAAAATGGGAAAATATGCTAGAAACTTCTACGTTGTATAAGGTATGTAGGATTCAGGTGATGACTATTACTTCTTTGCTAGAAATGTTCTTTTTTTTTTATGTTGAAAATCCTCAACTGCAATTGCACTTCACTTGACCAATTCTAGTAGCACATCCCACCTCTCTTCACTTTGGATAGAAAATCCAATCATATTTCTAAATCTTTCATCCAACTTGTTGTAAGTGTCAAAAGTAGGTTTATTTACAAAATGGTGGTGGAATTCATGTTGGATATTCAAATAAGATTGTATTTCCTGTATCAAAACTTCGCCAACGATAATTTATTTAGCTTCTTCAAATGTGGAGGCATCAAAACCTATGCTGTACAGTTTTTCTTGATATTTTTCTAATGGAATCAATTTTCCATTAGAATTCATGACTCGGAAAACCCCTTTTCCTACAACAATGTAATTTTTTTGTTACACCTCTTAACCCGCAATTCAAGATCTTTGCATTTATTTTCCAACTATATCATCAAATTATTTTTGGTCAGGACTCTCTTAACCTTCAAGACTGTTGTTTTTTTTTTTTCTGAAATATTAAGGTCCTCTAGTTCTTCTTTAGTTTTGGAATTTAAAAACTTTATAATATTTTGTGCCTCTTCTGGCCTATGTTCCAAATATACCTTTGTATTTTCTATTGTTTCTTCAAATCTGTGCACAAGTTCTTCATGCTCAAAAGTAATATGTATTTAAGGCCATATATTTGTTAGGTTGGCATTTATGTTCTGCCAAATATTGTTTTTAGCCTTAGTTAACATTTGGATTACAAAGGATTGATCTTCATATTTTTAGACCCGTCGCATGAGTTTATAGTTTTTGTGCAATTATGAAAAATATGCATTATCAGTTTTGATTTTCTTTTCCTCCATTTTAGCCAATGTTGATACTAATTTCTCTTTCGTGGACTGAGTTTTCGTTAATTCATCTAGAGAATTCGTAATCTCTTTTCTAGATTCTGCCACTGTACTCCTTGCTAAAGCTTTTGCCACTGTACATGTGCCTGATGTAGATTCTCCTGCTACTTCCCAGATTTTTTTTATTTCAAAAGTGCTTCCATGGCATGCTCCATTTTTTTTATTTGTGCATTATGCTCAACCACTATATTAAAAATTTTATCTTTTTCCAGCTCTATATTAGAAACCTCTTTAGCTTGAGGATGCTCTGTGGATGGCAGCTTTAGTTTCTTCCCTAATTCTTTGGTATATTTTTCTTTATTTTTTATGAGCTCTTATGTTGCTCTAACATCGTTAGGATCATTTCCTAAATTTCTAATCAAATCCTCTAGATATTTTCTCCTGTTATACTTAGCAAATCATGAAACCTTTTCAATTTTTAATTGAGAATTGATGTTATTTATATACTACTATAACTTAGAAACAATCATGGTTGAGCTTGTGAGGGATGAAAATATTTACCCCATATCTTCTTATGAAAATCAATCTAATTGATTGTTGGGTATGTGTTATATTCTTTCCACGACTAAGCACGTGCAGGGGGGTAAGAGGGGGGGGGTGATAGGCCCCCCTTTGCGCTGGGTGTAATGGGGGGGCGATAGCCCCCTGTGTCAAGGTCCAGGGTAGCGCCCCGATGAAAATTTTTGGTCCTTAATTTATGGTGCGTAGTTTGTGCCGATGGTTTTGTGCATGGTTTTGCACATGGTTTTGGGGTACCATGGTCTTCGGCTCATGGTATTTTTAGTAGATCTGGTCAAGGGAGCTACGGTTATGTTCTAATCCAGGGTTAATGGATTGGGGTTTATGTATGCTTCAGCATGTATATATATGTGTTGTAACACTAAAAGAAATATAATGAAAAATCAAGCTAGTCATCCCGATTTGGGATCCAGGGGAAAATATCTATGTTTATCTGTTTTATGTTTTATGCTCTCGCTATTGTTTATTTTATTTTATAGGATTCGTGTCTAGATAATTTCTGTTCACGGTTAAAACCTACATTGATTTAATCTATATTCTTGGTGTCAACTGAAAAAATGGAGGATTTATAATATTCATCACTCTTGGGAGCTGACACTAGTGTTTCCATGAAATATATTTGAAACTGTCCCTTATCTACCTAAAAATAAGAATGTAGTCTATGTTGGGTCTTGGTTGTCTTCTTCCAAAACTCAGAGTAAGTGGAAACCTTCAAAGATTCATTTTTTTCATTTATTTCTCTATATCTTGAAAAATTACTCTATTTAGTAGAAACCTATGAGCTAGACAATACTACAGATTGAACATTTTCTTCTATAGTAGGTGATTTTACTATTTCTTCTACTTGGGTAGAAGGAGGGATAGGAGACTCTACAAAATCACTGTGGATGGCTTCTTTGTGTTCCCTTCCTCTAGAATTTCATCTTGAATAGTCATTACTTGAGGACTTGTTTGAAAGTCTATCTTTTGAGTATTATTTTGGTCCTTGGTATTTTTCCTTTTGTAATAAATTTTGCAGCTTTAGATTCAGTTGGGGACATATCTTCTGTTTCTCTTTTTAAAAAAATTTCTTTAGAAACAGGTGTCTGTATAGATGACTAGTTCACCGGTATTTCATCAGATTCTTGAAAATTACCTTCTGTCCATTCTTCTTGATTAGCATAATGTTCAATATAAAGCCTTGGTGTATGTGCATAAGAAGCACCTTTTTGTTTTAGTCTAAGTTTGGAAATGATTCATTGAGGGTCATATGACCAAGAGAAGCTAAGTTTCAACTTCATATGACATAATATTTCATTTATTTCTTTTACTGCAACTCTAGTGTTGATAATTTATGGCCCTATACGTGCTTTGAGCTTAAATTTATCTTTTTTATTATAAGAAACAAAATGCACTTCATCCAAATCTAAATTTTTTCTAGAGTATTCTAATGCAAATATCCTAACAGATACAAAAATAGGCAACGTATAGGGAGGAAATTCTAATCCATAAACTCCAATTTCAGTGTAATTCTGATACCACTCTCCCACTTTAGCCTGCTCTGATAAGTGCAAAAACTTCTTAATCAATGGAAATATAATTGGAACGACATCATTGCTTAGCGAACATAGTGATGCATACAAAAATTTATCAACATAATTAGTATAGGTATATTCCTCTGAGTTATTTCTAACTAGAGAAGTCGAGTGACAGACTGACCAAGGGTTACCATCACTATCAGTTTTCTGTAAAGGGAACTTGAATTTATGTGCCTGATAATATAGCATAAGGTAAAATAGCACTGACTGGTATTTGAAGACAACTTCTTCTTTGAAATTAGAAAATTGTTCATGGATTTCATTGGCCAAAAGCTTACTGTAATTGAAATGGGAGAGGTTTGTTTACCAACTACAAAAGAAGATAGAAATACTAACACTAACTCATCTACCCACTGACTGATATAGTACCCAACGAGTCTGGTTAACATGGAAATTACCTGCTTGGACATTTTAGGGAAAATGAATGCTGGACATGGGCATCTAGTCCTAGGAAACTCAGCATTCTGAGGAAGGAAATATTAAAATATTTGAGCTCTTTGATGAAATGTTAACTTGTTATATAATTCCATTGTAATTTTAGCAGAAAAAAGGTGATGGGAAGGCTAATATTGAATCTGTAAGGCCTGGCATATGCATTCATGAGAAAAAAATAAAATGACTTCATTTCTTTGGTAAATGATGACCTTTTTACTGGGTAAATACCTAAGATGACACCAGACAGATAATTTAGGGAAGAAGTGATGTTGGCTTGAGGTGTCCTAACCTAGGATTATAGTTTATGCACCAACAAACCCTCCAACTACTAGACCTTTTAGCAATGATCTTCTTGCAAAGATTGAAGTCTCACCCGAAGAAGTATAGGCAGGTGTTGGAACAAGGTTTCTGCACCCTGAGGAAGAAAATAATGCAGTGGACCTAACAAGATTGATTGTAGACTTATCAGTAGATGCCCATAATTCTTAACATAATAAGATAGAATCACAAATCACTTTAGTGTGGATAAAGCATAACACAACCAAATCCATATCTAAATAATACTTAATCACTTAAAAAAAATAGAAATAGTAGATAGATAACTGAGATCAATAACGTAATCAATTCGCCAAAGTTTCTCCTTTATATTAGTTTTAGCTCAATTCAACATATCAGAATTCTCCCTTATACATAACGCTTCCATGCACAGAGCCAGCGAATTCCACACATAACTAGACTAGGTCTCTACACACATAGCCACCAAGAGCCTTTCTAACCAACTAAAAAAACCCTTGTATAGTCTTACAAACGCATAAACAATCAAATCATCATCAAGTTAGAATTAAACTGAGCTACATTCCTTAGACTTGATCTATCTATTTATATTATTCTAGTGCATAGATAATATGGTCTCAAACCATGGTTTGAGGCCCACAATTTACCTTTAAACCAATTTACATAAAAAATAGAGATTTTGACCCACCCCAAATCCCCTTGACTCATTCATGCAGCACGTATATAAAAAACTTGTAAAAAATTAAGTCAAATAATGTGCCCTAGGGGACCCCTCTCCAACAGGCCCCCAACATAAACATGTCACTCATCCCGAGTCACTGAGGCATCAACTCCTTTAGATTGGCTTCGAGTGCATTGAAAAAATATTTCAGAGGGAGTACCATTTCCAAACATTGAACCAAGATTCCTATGCTTTCTATACTGACTTCCCCATGGTGGGCCCTTCAATGGTCATCTCTATGTTGCACTGTGTTTATTGAATTTCCTTTAAGGTGTTGTCCAGTGCTTGTGAAATTTGAAGAGCCTCCTTAGCCCATGGTTGCATGCGTGTGACCAACATTTATTCCTTTCGGTGCAAATCTTCAATATTTCTCTGGATCATCCAACCCTCCTGCAGATGAGGTAGGGTTGTGTAAGAACTAGGGTCGGTGCCACTTTCTATATCTCTTCAAATTGTTGTTCCTTATAATGCAACTCGTCATGTTTTTGTTGAACTACTGGATCATTTTGTATGGGTGTCCATACACCCATAGCCTCATCTAGAAAACTATCACAATGTGTGACTGCAGCAGTGATACTATTAGTAGCTTTCTTCACTTCAACTACTCTTCAAATGTGAACCTCTAGTGGGGTATCAAGCTACAACTTTTTTTACAAGTCCGGGATTTGATGTTCATATTCTACTCTAACATTTCGCATCTGAGTGTGCGATTCTTTTAGAGTGGCAGCCAACCCTTCCAATTTTTCCTCAGGTGCAATTGTGGCGATGACTTCTCCAACATCACGACAAAATTGATGGATTTTTTCCTCTAGCGCAGGGTGCTGGGCTTCGGCTCCGTGACATGTTGCTTCTGTTGTTTGTAGTTTTTGATGTGCCTCTTTGGCGTGCTTCTAGGATTCTATTGTAGTATTGTGAGCAAATACCTCTCGGAACTAAATTCTATCTGCGATCATTGTATGCATCAAGTGTAGCTTCCCTGTAGGTAACATAGAAAGATTAATATTTATATCATATGTATAGCAGAATTGGGTGCATCAGCCAATTTCCACATGAATGGATGGTATGGGGATTCAGAAAATGTGAGCATCCCCAGTAGCGGGTAACACTACATCTAATGATTGTGCACTTGTGAATTGTGCACTGATCTGGCTCACTTGAGAAACATTTACTTGTATCTGGCTCTCTTGCATCTTTAGTTCTTGTATCCCCACCTGAACAATCTCCAATGAAGTCTTATATTGAACCTCTATATCGGTCCAGTGATCTTCAGTCGCAGATGTGACTATGTTAGCAATTTCGATTAGGTCATCCTCTGCCAACGTCAAAACCTCCTACCCGACATCTTTGGATCCCTTTCTCTTCTTTCTTGACCCACCAGTAGCCTGAAAGCCATTCTTTTTTCTCTTGAATATGTGTTTATATACCTCCTCGACTATGTCTTTCGGTTCAGACCCATTTCTCTCGGGATGATTCTATTTTTTGAGGTCAATCATCTCGCAAGTGGTGGTTGGCATTGCTTCTTTCTAAACAGGCATCGCATTCACCGTCTCTATTGTTTTCATTAGCTGAGTGCCAGTGCACTGATTTATTGGAATTATAAGTGTCAACCATGTTGGTGGCCATTATGTCATCACTCTAATCAAATCATCCTTTGTCACTGAGTATCGTAACTCATACCGAATGCCTTCCATGGTGCCTTTCGCGTGGATTTGCATGTTTTGGAATGTAGCCTTGAATTCATCTACCAACTTGTACTGATCATATAGCATGGGCAGCTATCACGGCTTTTATTGTATAAATTGATAAAGGGTAGCATCATAAAGAACCCAAAATATTTTATTCTTCTTGGCGGACACGGGGTCTGAAGAGTTCCATAACATGGCATATCATGCACCCTCTCACATCTGAGGCTTAATCTCTGGAAACTGGGTTTCTTGAGGGGTCTTCCACCTAATCAGCATAATAAGAAATAATAGCCAAGCATAATGGAACTTCTTCCCTTCCTCCTATGCTTCATGCACATTTTCGAGGAACTGCTTGCATAGATAGCTAGACTAGCTACAAATAACTCCTCTATTGTCATGTCTAGTGAGAGAAATGACCTGTGCGGGCACCTCCTTTGGTCTGCATTTGTGCATCATCTTGCAAGCCAAGATGAGTGTGCATAATTAAGTTGTTGGATCATTTATCTCACTTACAACGAAGCCTCCGCTCTTGCAAGAGACTTGGTATTTATTCTTAATTTTCTCTGCAACATTTTTCTCCTGGGCTTTCCCACCGAAATCAGCAATGGGTTTGGCTCCTTTAGCGGTCAGACCCGTGATCCTATGGATCAATGCAGCATCAATAGGGATGCCCTCTCCTAACCACAATGCATCATCATGCACTAGCACGACCAACTGCCGGACGTAGATTTAATTTATGTCGTTGTGCCCAAAATGAGGGATCTACAATAACTTTAGTAGGTCTGCCTTGTGTATACCCAGCACCTATTCTTTGGCTCAAGTCACACAATGCCTCCTTCATATGTGACATGATCTAGGTACAACTCTGGAACAAATTCTAGAAATTTTTCAAATCCGCAATGTCCCAGTCCTCTAGTCTAACTTGCCCTAGTTTATAAAACATGTTCCATTCCATTGGGACGTTTTTAGGGATTAGTTTCATTTGAATACTTGAGTGCACCTTATCCAGATCTTTAGGAACTTGGACTAAGGGTTTGCATAGCACAACATATCTCGGAAACCGCGAGAATTGGGCCACTTCAACCATATCCTCCTCTCCTTCCACAATGGTTTTAGGGACCTCCACCATCGGCCTCTTCAATCTCTCAGCCAAAGTCGAGCGCAAATTTGGGGTCTTATCCCTCGAGGATTTTATAGTACCATAATTTTGCCCCTTCTTAGACTTGGAGGGTGCAGGTGTTTTAGAAATAGGGACCTCATGCACAGTAATGTCATCTCTAGGTCTTTTAGTTGTCATACTTCCAAGAATTACATATCCCAACCCTTTGTAGTGTAATGCTTCCTCGAACCCCGGATCCAAACCAGACATAGACACAGAGTATGTAGTGAGAATCAGGCAGCTCAAATCAAAGAATTATCTCAAAAAGAAAAAGGAACTATTGCGACCCCATAGGCCATATTTATACTTCTGGCATGCCTTCAACGACTCCTATATTAATGTGTCTCCATAAATGATACAACGGTCCCAAATCTAGAAAAATCCCTTCATTAAATGCAACCTAGACGTTCCTATAAATGAAAATAAAGCTGTATTTTCCATATTTACTATTCCAATGGCTATTTTTTGACACTTGTATGACCCAGTCAACCTCCTCGCACAGCGACCATGTGTGTGTCACACATGTTTGTGCCTATAGTTCAAAGGTAATTACAACAATCTACAGATTGCCCCCCCCAACACAATCCTATTGATCAAGTAATTCAAATCATATCAGGTAGTGTCCATCGCACCTCTCAATAACTACAAACTTTTCTAACATTCGTTATCTCAATGGAGTGTCACACCCTTTCTAATTACTTTAGTCATTGGCACAATTATCAACTCATAACTTGAAATGTGCTTCCTTTAGTATCTAGTAAGGCTCATTATGGAGCACACTGGTCTAGCATTTTTAGGGGAAGAGATAGAGGGTCCAACGTCTACGTGTTGTTCCCTAAGGTCCACAATTTCCAAATGTATCCAAGCTTAATGTAATAATAAAACTTTCCATGAGTGTATACCATTCACTAGTGCCTTGGCGCAACTTTGTCTCTAGATACCATTCAGTAGGCACCTTCCCCAACGTGTGAATAAACATGTGGACCCATTCAAATATTGGTTCTATACCCTATACCTGATTCCATCTTGCCAAATGTATATGTGGATCCTCTTTACCAGAGTAGATATATTCCATTTTAGTGATTGGGAATTCAAACCGCAGCCTCATCATGTGCACACATTCCTCTGAATTTCCCATGTTCTCCTTATGAGTTTCCCACCATCTTGCTAGGGTAGCACGTAAGTTGACATCCAGAGCATAGAATATCTGTCTTTCAGGAATATTACTTTCAAGATCCCATATAAACATTTTTATGTCAGTTCATCCATCATAGTGTGGTAAGGCACGTACCTCAGATGTTATACATCATAGAGATTAGCTCACACGATTATAGCGTAGTGTAGGTACCTCATGCAACCAATTTCGCCATTTTTCTAATTCCTCATCAGAGTTTGAGAAAAAAAGTTATCCTTCTCGCACTTTATATTTCCATTTGCAATTGGATTAATCCAATCTTCCTCGCACCATGTCAGCATATATATTTGATCGATCTCATGATCAGTGTGCACCGAATCTATGTATCATTTTCCTTTTGTAGGATCTAGAGGAATGATTACCCTGACTCCATTGCTTTCAAATTCCATTCTCCCTTTCTTCAAATTTATAACACCATTCATGTCGATAGCCCATTCCAACCCTAGTAGCGTAGGATAAGGATCAATATCATCTAATTTTTATGACTTTGAATTCTGACATCACCTTAACACCCTCAATACTGACAACAACTTGTGACAAAATCCCTAAAGGAATGATCTTCTACTTATTGAACATGCACAGTGGAGTGGTAGACCACTCCAGATTTGGTTTTCCCATGTGCTACCATGCCTTCTTAGGTAGAAAATTAGCATTGGATCCCAGATCTAAAATAACCTAGTCCATCTCATAAGAACCAGTCTGCGCAATCATACACATCTCACAACTCGTTCTCTTCTTATTCTTGTATATTTTGCTGACCTCTCGATGTTCTACCATTGTTTCCTCCTTCTCTTTGCAATTATCTATCAGAGCTTGAAGATTTTCTATTTCCCTTTTGCTGCACAATAGGTTTATACATGCTTGAAAAAATGGTTTGATCTTTTCATCTCCTCTTGCTTCCCTCATCGGTCTTCCTGATGTTGATGCACTTTCTTCTGAAAATTCTTTCTGCACTTCAACAAAAGTATCCTTTGTATGCTGAAGATTAAATAATTCCTTGTTTTTATGTGCTTTACGGATCCATACATTAGTGGCTGATTGAATTCCCTTATCTTCATTAGTTTCTACACTGCTCCTAGTCACCACATTCACACTTGGATCTTGTTTATGGGTTTCTGCTCGAACGATTTGAATATTTTGTGTTGGAGACTGCATATTCTTCTCCTACATTTTAGGAATCAATATAGGATAATCTTATATGACATAATAAAATTTTCTATAATACATGGATGAATGTCATGCTGGATTAGGACAGTCACACACATAATGACCAACATCTCCATAGTTATATAAAATAACTTTTCTTCTTCCTTGACCAGTTGATCCACCTCCTTGACCTCCTCCTCTACCCTAGAATCCTCCACGCCCAAAGGGGGATGCTGTTGAAGTAGGTTCAACCTGCATCCTATCTATTTCATATTTATCTAACATCATATCATAAGTGCGACAATGTTTCTGATCATGCCCTAATGATGAACAAAATCTACAAAACAACTTCTTCAAGTTAGGTTGATACTTTATTATCCTTAGGAAGGAATATATGTCATGGAATCAAAAAATTTTATATATTGCGCACCATATAGGACTCTTCAATGGACTAGGACCACAAACATTCAGATAATTGTTGAAGACAGGACACCGATCTTTATGGTACCCAGAAGCTTTACATTTTATGCACCAAACCTCTGGAAAAACCTCCTTTCCCTTGTCCTTGCGCAGGCTTTGAATTTCTAAATGGATGGATTCCAACTCATTCTTTATCTGTTGAGTCCCAAGTGCCACAAGTTTTGGGTTAGCCTCCAGTTTCATTGCAACCTCCACAACCTCAGCCCTTGTGGCAATATTTCTCTAACTTAAGGGCTGGCGTAGGTGTGGGAGCAACATAGCAATGAACTATTCCTTATTTGAGTATCATTGATGAAGAATCCACCATCTCTGATGGCATGAGCTATTCTATGATTAGCCTCCCATATAGATTCATTAACCTTCTGATGAATCTCATTCATTTCTATCACCAATTGTGCGTATGACTTAGGCTTCTTAAAATTCTCTTTTAGGGCATATTTTATTTTTTCCATGGTAGCATTAGGGTTTTCTTGAGCATACTTGACATACCAATCTAATGAATGATCTTGGAAAAGAATAGCCATCTATGCCTTCTTAATATCAATATTGTTAATCTATTGAGCCTACCATATGGCCTCAGTCACAAACTAGAAGTGTTTAGTATCCTCATTTCCAATGCCTCCAAAATTAGGTAACTTGATTGATGAATCCATTTCTACTTCTGGGAGAGGTGGAAGTGGTTGTGTATATGTACTGTAAAAAGGAGTGGGTTTTATGTCATGTGAATGTATAGGTGGAGTGGATGGAGTTGGAAACAGAGTCAAGGGTTTATGGTTTGACAAACTTTTTCCTTCAGAATCACTAGAGATACTAGTTTTGGGCTCACCCTCACTATTATATATAGGCTTCATAGGGTTATAAATAAACTTTTCAGGATCTCTGCAGTAAAATTTTCCAGTGTGTGTAGTCGAGCCTCTTCAAGGAATTCAATCAATACGTTCATATAGACAACCCCGTTCACATAATAGCATTTTCAACAACAATTTTAGTGAGTGCAAGAACTTGCCTCTAGGTCTTTTGAAAAACCTTATTTCTGCTTCGGAATAGCACAAATTGATCGATTGAAAATTCTATCACAGATCCTCCCATGATGTGATCAATCTAGTGATCTACCGCGCAAGTGATCTTATTGTATAGCTTCACTACTTGTTGGATCAATTCAAGAGTCCACTTAGTGACTACGTCATCCTTTATGTAGGTATTGAATTCAGCTAAGCGTGACAACCAATCCTGTAGTTCGTGTGCAAAGGAGAAAAATAATATTTCATGAAATTATATATAGATATATTTTTGTCACCATTTTTCATCAAATAGCTTAGTACTTTGATTCTCTTCGATTGAAAATTCAAGGATCTTTCTATCCAACCAATCTTGCAATTTGTTTCAAAAAGGGTGCCAGAACATCGAATCTCCTCCAAAATGATACTGATCTTGGCAATGGAAGAATTTTTTGGTTTGAGGGTTTTACCTTGAGGTGTTCTGACCCAGGTTCATAGCTTATGCAACTAACAAACCCTCCAGCTATTGGCCCTTTTAGCAATGACCTACTTGCGCAAATCAAAGTCTCACCCGAAATAGTATGGGGAGGTGTTGGAACCAGGTTTATGCAGCCTAAGGAAGAAAATAATGCAGTGGCCCTAAGTAGATCGATTGGAGACTTATAAGAATATGTGCTTAGTACTTAACAGAATAAGATAGAATCACAGATCATTTCAACTCAAATAAATCATAATAGGACCAGATCCAAATATAAATAATAATTAATCTCTTAAGCAGATTTATTACCCATAAATATTCATAAATATACATAACAGATATCCTCACACAATAATAAATAAGCAACATATAAATAGTGTGATCTTAAACAAAACATTAATAGTACATAGATAACTCAGATTAATAACATAACTAGTCAGCCAAAATTTGTCCTTTATATTAGCTTCAAGTCAATTAAACATATCAGACTTTTCTCTTATGCATAACCCTTCCACGCACATAGCCAATGAAGTCTGCATATAGCTAGGACTAGGTCTCTGTGCACAGAGCTAGTAGGAGCCTTTCTACCCAACCATGAAAACAATTCTACAGCCTTACATGTGCATAAAAAATAAGATCATTATCAAGTTAGAATTAGACTGAAATTCTTTCCTTAGACTCGATCTACCTATTTGTATTCTTCTAGCACGCAACCACTACAGTCTCAAACAATGATTTGAGGCCCACAGTTTGCCCTTAAACCCATTTATGTATAAATATCGACTTTGACCCACCCCAAAGCCCCTTGACTCATTCACGCAATGCACATATACAAAAATTATGCAAAATTACATGAAAAAGTGTGCCCTAAGGGACCCCACTCCAACAAGTGAGTCTGGGGGAAAATAAATTGTGAGAGAAAGGATTTCTAGTTGCTCAATTCATCATTATTATCTAGATACTTCTTCTTAGCCCAATTATGAAGCTCGTGGAGGTCAATCTCTGACAGGGTTTTCGAAATTTTAGTTTGGGTGTCTACTAAAGGGGCTTTGTCAAAATCAGGGACTGGAGTATTAAGGGGATTGGACTTTGTAGCTTTCCCTTTCCCTTAGAGTTCTATAATGTATGAGATGAAGAACCAGATGCAGAAAAAAAATTCCAAAGAATATTTCAACAAAATAAATATTTGATAGAAATGGTTTAACCACGGGATTACCTGCGAATGGTGTCAACTATACGCAGGGAGAATCACTATTAAAACACTAATAGTTGGTGGAAAATATTTTTTCGTTTGTGTAGAATTAATGATGAGCCAATGAATTGAATAATTGACATTACATGGTTTTATATAACAGGTGAATCAATTGTATAATGAGCAGAATAATTTGTGTTGAGTGGGGACTTTAATTAATAAAATTGACCAATGACAGGAATAGATGATATAATGTTCATAATATTTTTTGGGATATTAAAACACTACTGAATAGCTGACATGGAGGGATGGTGATGTGGCAGTACAGGTGGCAAGAGTCGAGTGGCAAGAGGTAATGACTATGTGGTAGAAGATAAGTAGTGGAGGGGGAGACACTTGGCAGGAGATGGTTGGTTGAGGAAATAGGCATTGCATATTAAATCATAGACATTGCTTCGAGCGTGTACATTATTTACAAACGAAAACATTATTTTTTCATATTAGAAGCTTATAACACTCATATAAAAATCAAATAGTCAAATTTCCAATGTTTTTAACTGAACAACAAATTTTACATTTCTGAATTTGATAGCGGCATTTAAATGTGCATCACTAATTTTATTCTTTTTATAGGGATTTCATTTCTTATTTTTATTTTTCTCAATATTTTCTCATATTTTCTCATCAATTTTTTATAACGTATTTTTTATATTCCTTTTTCTTTTTCTTTTTCTTTTCTTTCTCTTTTTTCTTTTTTTTTTTCTTTTTCTTATATATTTCTTTTTTGTATTTGTTGAATAAATACATGTAAAATAAAATAATGTTACAAAAATTATTACATACAAACATACATATAATTTAATTAAAAAAAATAAGAAGAAATAATATAATTTAATGAATTTAATAACCAAAATTATTCAAAGAAAAAGAGATAAATAAAACATAATATAAAGTAGATGAAATTATATATATTAATATAATATATAAAAATATTTTGTATGTGTGTGTGAGAAATAAGTTAATTTATGATGAATAACATTATTAAATAATATAAAAAATAAAACAAACTTGGACCAATTTTTTTTTAATTCAATATTTTAAAAATAAAACTTAATGCAATAATTATTAATAAAAGGAAAGGTTTAAAAATTGTATATAAGGGTATCAATATAATATAATATAATACATTTATAGCACCTCGATGGGGGTGAACGATAATGGTTTGAGCAGCGCATCCTTGCGTAGATGGAACCTTTGGATACGAAAAGAGGCAGACATAGGGAAGATGACCACGATAGTTGTCATCAAAGGAATAGAAGTTTCGTGAAGGATGGAAATTGGTATAAAATATGGTCGATAGTTTGGATACATTTTTTGTGGTCTCATCGTATGGGTGATAGTGTCGGTGGTAAAATAAACATAGAGTATGCACAGGTCGCCAACCTATGTATGCTCACATGTCTAATGAATCCGTTCTATGCCATTTGTAATGTCCCTTAGTAAATTTGTAAATATTGATTGTTGCAGTTAAAAAAGAAAAATCTTAGTAGTTTTCGGTTGAGAAGGCTAAATTATAGGTTATATATATGTATGTATGTATGTATATGTTTGATTTTATCCTTTAATTAAATTTTTGTGGACCATAATGGAAAATAAGCCTAGAGAAAGTTCACACCCTAGTGGTTCTTCAGTGATGGTGAGGTAGTTACCTAACCAAATTTTCTTAGTGGAAATTAAATATCTTAAAAAAATGGCAAAGATGGTATTATGAACCTGAGCCTAGAGGAGAAGAAGGAAAAATCGAACAAAGTATCGGAAAAATGAGGCTCTAGAGTTGGTTGGCTAGTGGAGTCTCATTGGAGTTTGTAAGCTCAAAAAACTAAGCAGTGGCTAAGTTTGGTTATGATGAGATAGCATGGGTAACCACTTGGTGTGTGAAGTAGGCTCGGGGTGAGGTGAAATTTTTTGAATTGACCTCAAGTTTAGGTGGATCATTGTTTTCCATGTGGATGTGGTTCTCTAGCGAGTAAACAAAATTCAGATAAGTATAGTTTATATGTTTAAAGTCCTTCTTTATTTCTATTTATATACCTAAGGAATGAATCTATGTAAGAAATTTTGTGTCAATGATCTAGTGAAACTATACCCTTCATGTAAACCTAATATTTTCTTGAAAGAGTAAACAAGAACAACACCAAGAATGGTAAATAATTGTAAATATTGATGTATAGATGGGTTTGCCGAGAGGTAGGGTTAGTTTTCTAGTTAGTTGCCGGAGATAAAAATAGGTAGGCAGACCCTAAACTCTAAACGACATAACTCATGATAGTTTGAATGGTAGACTAGTGAATCAATATGAGTCAGATGGGAGAAATAAGCTAGCAAGAAAAGTAGTGTTCATCTCTTGGTAGAGAGGAAAAAATTGATATGTAATTCTAGTAGCTTATTATTAATATCTTGGAAGTAAACATGAAATTAGCCTCAAGAACGTAGCTTCACTCACGGTTTCTGAAAATATTAGGGTTTTTTATCAGTATAAATAATGGTATAAAGGTTTACTTACATCAGAAATTATATCAAAATAAGTGGAAGTGTATGCATACTAAACAATAAAAATACAACTAAATAATTTCCATATACATAGCAAAAATAGAATCATAATATTAATAGACATAAAAAAATTGTTCTTTCACCAATATATAAATTGATGGAAAATGAAACTGGATATTAACGACTTTTGAAAAATATAAACTTGACATATAAATAACAGCTTAAACAAAAAAATAAACATTTTTTTCCTTTCACTAGAGTTACATTGACAAGCGACCAACCATACATGAGCATAAGCTTCAAGTCTTTGACCTCTGAACCCTTAAAAACTATAGAACGATAAATTTTAGAGAAGATCCATAAACTCAAAGGGTTTATAACTTATACAATAGTAAATGTGAAATAAACCCTTAAACCTTAAAGGGTATACAATATCCAAAATAATAAAGAAGTCCCTTAACAAAAAAATTAAAGGGGCTTTTTCCCGACAACATGAAAGTCGCAAGACAAGAAAGTGAGCATATGAGCACCTATGCAATAGTTGAAAATGATTACTTTTAGCAAGAAAAATAACCCGAGAATGGATCTCTTTTCCAGAAGAGAAAACAATACCCCATTACCTATTCAATAGAAGATTAAGAGAACATCATGTATTTAGATAATTTGGGGGAAACGAAGTAAAACATCCTTTGTGGTCGTAATTATAATTTTAGAGTTAAGATAATTCCTGTAGTTGCAACAACCTTCTATTTAACACACCATTTGGAACTGTTACATAGCAATTTGTCACTGTCCCTACCATTCCCCATCCTGCACATTGGAGGGCTCATTCCATGACCTGTGAGCAGAGACAAGACTTGAAAACACTTTCATGACATCCCTTTGAACATGAGCTTTCATTGCCCTGAAGACATCTCTTCGCAAAAAACCCTAAAAACACCTCTTTTTTCATTGGCGAGGGCAGCCAGTTTAGTACCCATGCCAGTGGGGGAAATCCTTCAAAGAGGGCGCGCCAATTGGCGCTCTGTCCCAAAGTCACACTCGCGCTAACCATTTTAAGTAGTGTTTTTTAAAAATAAATGGCGGAAGTTTCATCCTAAAAAATTCCTCGACTGCTATCTATCTTGAGTTGTGAGGTTTGGCTACAGTTTTCCATAGAGAGGAAGTGGTTTTCCACCTCTCATGGAAGCTTCCTTGATGATAGGGCCAATCCGATGATTATAGGGATCCCAACTCCCCTTCCTCCATCTATAAAAGCTTGCTCATCTGCTTTGCAAGCTAATATTCAACTTCCCAAGAGCCTTATGCTGTAAGAGCCTTGATTCATTCCCTTGAGGCCAAATCCAAGCAAGGAGATCATTGTCAAGTATCCAAAGAGAGAGGATTGTCCCATCCCTGACAGGCTTTATCGAGACACGTTCTGCTGACGAACCACCGAAGGAGAATTTAGCGCCGGAACTATGGTTGTATTCTTCTTTGATTGATTAATGATAAGCGACTATTGGTTATGGTTCCACTCTTGTTGTTAATTATGATGATGAGTTATGTCTTTTCTGACTGACATATAGTTGCATATACTGGATTTTACGCTTGCGTTTGTTTTGTTTCTCGCATGTGCAGGTGTCCGATCATGGAGATCGTGAGGATTGTGATCTTCCAGAGCTAAGGAATAGGAGCGCTACTTTCTCTACGAGCGACAGCGTTGGATTCCAGGTAAGCCTTCATCGCTAGTTGGTCTATTTGCAATTAGGAACCTGCACTATAGCATGAACGATTGTTGCTAGACCCAATCTGGGCTAGTACGGATCGCCCCTGTCCGCAGAGGGGATTAACCTCTTCAACAATTTGGCAACTCCGCTGGGGATACAACTTGTTGTATGCTTTGTAAACTATAGACAGAGCCTGAAGTACAGCCAGATAGCCTTCAAAACGCCTTTGCTCTGCATTAGCGAAGTAGATCAATGTGGTTTCAGTCAATCTCCAGTTTAGTTTATGAACTGAACAACTTGGAGTGTTGTCTTGTCTTTTCGGTCAATTCTTGGCCTTGCTTGTTTGGTCAGCTCTTTGGGCTAGTTTTTCCTGTTTTTTTTTCTTTTGTTTAACTTTGACACCTCTATTCTGGCCTTAGATTGCTTATTTTTTATTTTTCCATAGCAAACTTGACTGGCGCGCATTTTAGCGTGACAGTCATGCCTATTGGCGCTAGTTGTCAATGTTCCACCCGCGCCAGTTCTAGTATGGTGCTAGTTTCAGCCTAACAGTCGCACCAGTGCGGGGGACTGTTAGGGTTTGCTTGTTTCTGAGCTTTCTGAGCCTGATCTTTGGTTTTGGTTGCATTTTTTCGACTGCTTCAGTGTTCTGGAGCCTTGTTTGACTGACTATGACCTCTTTCCTTTGGTTGTTTTCCCATTTCCATTGATTTTACATTCTAGCCCTAGGGCATCTAGGTGCTTTGGTGTGTCGAGCCTCCCTTGGGAGTTTTTGGTTTTTGTCGGTTCAGTCAACTTCGTGATTGTTTCCCTGAATTCGTTTGACAGTTGTTTATCATTTTATTGCACTATTTGAGTGATTGAATCCTCCTTCATTCGAATTCTGATTTGTCTCCTTTTGAGCCTAGATTACATGGCTCATTTGTGTCTTTGGGATTTCCTTGGTTTTGAGGGACTTTTCGGTCGATTTGGGATCTGATTGTGTGTGACATTGAGTGAAATTTGCTTGTTTTCGCTCTCTTACCATCGTTTCTCGAATTTCTCTTTTCATTAGTTTTCATTTTGTTTAGTGCATTTTGCTCATAAACATTGAAAATATATATAAAAAAAATTCTCTTCTGCTTTTAATTAGTTACTATGAATCAAAATATTTTCGGTGTTATTAGTGATTAGTAGCTTTGAAAGAAAATTTTTTAGTTTCCATTAGCTGCATTAGAGATATCACTGGTTGTTTTCTGATCATTTTATTGTGTGAAAATCTCTTAACTCTCTTGTAATTAGCTCTCATCGAATGAAATGATATACTGTGGCATATAGTTTTGCATTTAGGGGATTTTGAGACATCACATTCGTTAGGGCCTGAAAACTGAAACGTAATTGAAGATAAACTTTAAAATTTCCTCAATTTACACTAAGGTAGCATTGAAATCTAAGGAAACACATTTAGATGTCTAGGCTAGAGACGTGTTCCGGCGTCTTAAAACCTAGTAGCTGTCATTTGCCTCTTGGCTTTAGACATCACTAGTACGGACTTGTGCTCCCCGTACCATCACGTATATAAAGGGAGACCCCACTAGGTTTCAATCCTTTATCCATAGGAAGCCGAGTCTGCTGCCCTATACCCGTGATACACTGGACACAGCCTTTAGGGAGATTGCCTACACGTACAGAAAGTCCTTGGTTGATTTCTATTTCATTTTGAAACCAAGGTGTATATTGCAGTTCACGGTTATTTGGTACACCCTTTGCCTAGTATTCCTGAGTAGTCATTTGATCTTTCCTGACTATTTAAATTTGAAAGGATCACCAAGCGCTTGTCCTTTCACGCTTGCTTGAAAACTAAAAGAGATAGAGTCACCTTTTATCCGTTTCTCGACTCCTAAAACATGAAATGGTGAAGTTTCCTATTTTTCAATGTGGTAAAAAATTAATCACCTGCGATCACACCCCCTATTAGATTTTGCTTGCTGGCTATTTGATTGTGTGGCTTGACTCTTTTTCAGCCAGTGTGTTGTGTTTGATCTTTTTCTCTTGTCGTTACTACCACAGTGGCGGAACCCTCGGTTTCTTCTACTGGTAGTCCATATACGAACGATTCATCAGAGGCTTCCCAACCCTCTGTTGAACCTCAGCAGCCCATCGTTTCCGAGTTTCCTGATGGGGGACTGGTTCTTGTTGAGCAACCCTTTGGGGGACTAGTTGAGTTCAATTGGCCCTTTTTCGACCCTTGGTCTGAATTAAGAGTAGGGGCAGATTTCCTTTCTCTTAAATCAGGTTCGCCTTTTATAGTTGCTATTTTTCCTCCTATTCCTCGCTGTCTATTATGAGATCTAGCGGCAGGCTTAAACATGAGTGAATCCAGTGAGGAAATTCCTAAATTTGGTGAAGATTACCAGTTATTCCCTCAGATATTTTTTCCGGAAGACAACCCTGAAGCATTTGTTATGTCTTCGCCCATTCCCTCATTACCAGCCGGGTATAGATATTTAGGTCATATTTTTGCCACTGCCACCTCTATGGGGGCATCAACTTCTTCTACAAGGCCTATTATTCCTTCATTGGGGATGTCTACTTAGACTCCCGTCACTTCTGTACCCGTTAGGCCCACTACCTGTGTGGCTGCATCCGCACCTACTGTAACCACTCAGTCCGTAAGGGATACATCTCTTCCCGAAGATGTTTAGGTAGCATCTGCTATACCAGAGAACATCTCTTTGGAGGAGTATCGCTTGTCCTTACAACAACTGAACCCCGAGATTGGACAATCCTCTCAAGACCCCAACCACTCGTACTTTTCTCATTATGCTCAGGATGGTACTCCCGTGTACGCTTTTCCAAATCAGTACGATGAGCATGGGGATATGTTGTGTTTACCTGCTCCAGAGGCTTACCTTCATGCTAAAGGTTTACCATATAACCAGGCTAGATAGGTATATAACCCACAAGGGCAACCTTTTCAAGGCCAACCTTTGGGCCAGCCTGGCTATCCTTATGCCCCACAGGGATAGCCCTTACAAGGTTACCCTGCGAGCCAGCAAGGGCCACCATATGGTCCGCAAGGACAATATTACAACCCTTCCAGTCAACCTATACAGCCTCCACTAGGGTACCAACCCGGACCGGTCTATGGTCCTGGGGGGCAAGTCCAACCTTCCCAACCTATGCAACCGTAGTATCCTTTTGCTCCTCATGCTGCACATCAGCCAAGACCATCTTATGGTCCTGTTCCAGGTCAAACCAGTTACCAGCCACCACCTGGCTCCATTCCTCCACCAGGCCAACCAGTCCATCCGGCACAACCCGGTGTTCCACCACCAGGCCAACCGGCTCATCCGGTACAAACTGGGGCTTCACAACAGCCAGGTCAACCTCTGCAACTGGCACAACCTGTTTATCTAGGTCAACTTGTTCAACCAGGGCAGCCTGCTCAGCCAGGTCAGCCTGTCCAACCAGGCCAGCCTGCCCATTCTATCAACCCTACCCAGCAGCCGATTTATTCAATGCCGCAGCCAAATCAACCGTTGTAACCCAATTGTCAGGCTCCGCAGGGTTCCACCTATCAGCAACCCACTCAACCTCAGGGCGGTTACTATTCTCATGGTCAATACCGACAAAATTATAGCCAGCCCCAAGTTTCTAAATATTACTCTCAACAACCCGACTACACCTATACTTAGTAGCCAAATGCAAATGTTGTTTACACAGGGCCGACATATAATCAGGGTCCATACTCTGGTTATCAAGCCCCACACGCTGGTTACCAGCAACCAAATCAGACTAGTTATACGACCTATACCCCCTACAGTTAGAATCCTATCGGACAGAACCCCTGGGGACAAGGATATTCCCAACTAGTGTGGAGTACAGGTACCAGTCCTTATCCAGGACCGGGCATGCCGTCCAATCTTCCATTACCATTCCTGGCTACCTTGGAATTACTGGATGTTTCGAAATTAACCAATGATCCGATTTTTCACAATCCTTATTGGTCTCTGGTTCCTACCAAGGTGCCCGGTGATTGCCCCAAGTTTGAGGGTAAAGATGGGGAGGACCCCCAAGCTGACGTGATGACTTACAATCTTTGGTGTTCGTCCAACTCTTGGGTCAATGATTCCATTCGTCTGCACCTCTTCCAGCGCACTTTGACTGGTGCTACCGCTAAGTGGTATATTGAATTATCCTGTGGCATCTTTCACGATTTCAATACGTTAGTCATGGCTTTTCTGACTCATTTTCAGTTATCGGTTCGCTACGAAGCCGGAACGCACCTCCTGAATTCTTTGAAGCAGGAAAAAGCCACCCATATTTCTGATCACATTCATGAGTGGTGACGTCATCGTAGACTGATCAAGTTTCATATACCTGATCAGATACTAACTCATTGGTTCACCGCCTCCTTCGTTAACAAAATCACCCAAGATATTGCTATGGGAGCGTGTGTGGCTGAAGAACAAGCCATAGCGCATGCTCAATATCTAGATCTGGTATACTCATAGTCTGGAACGCTGTATGATATTTTGCCTCATGCTCCACAGTCTGGAACCTCTAAAGCTCCACCTACCCCAGCAGTGGATGGTGTTATTAGTTCTGTGTCTCAGAATTCGAAGAAATCTTCGAATGGGAAGCAGAAGTCCAACTCATCCAATAATTCTTCTCCTCCCGCCCCTCCTGATTCTGGAAAAAATACGGAGGTTAACGCCGTTCAGGCTAATCCTACGGAAAAATCCTCCAATGGAAAGAAGAAGGGAAAAGGTAAATCCAAATCTGACACCCCAAAACCAGAATCTTCCAAACCTCGTACCGAGGATGGTTCGCAACGCAAATCAAAGTACCCCTGCCTCATTTGTGAAGGATATCATTATACTAAATATTTTCCATGATGATCTGAAGTTAGTAAACTTCTAAAAGGCTCCAAAGGGACTCTGGCAGTTCTTAAAGAACCGTTCTCATCTCAATAGACCTAGATTGTTGAACAACCTTCACCATCTGCACCATTTGGGTCTCAGGTCTTTATGATGAATGGTGCTGCACCTATCTCTATTGCTACGCGTTTGAAGGATTACAACGAATCACATCAGGCACCGAGGAAGGCAGTTGTAGATGGTTCACCTCCCCCACCTGTCTCTGGTTCGTTGGAAATTGAGAAGCCTACTGCTGAACCCGTTGTGAGGCCAACTTCTAAAGGTATTCTATGAAAGTCTTCCTACAATCTGAATGCCCGTGCCGCTCAGAACTACAGTATTTTTGAGGATCTGGCATAGGCGCCTTCTGCCATGTCTAGATTGGAATTTATTCAAAGTTTTCCTTCGCAACGGAAAGCTTTATTATCTGCAATCGGTGGAATCGATGCCGCTGATTCTAGTCTTCTCACCTTTACCTTAGAAAATTTCACCCCCCGACTTCCACATCATATCGGTCATGTTATTCAAGTCGGGATCGACAGTCTTAACATCCATAGGGCCGTTGTAGATGAAGGTGCTTCTACCTGTGTCATGTCGTCTGCTTGCTGGAAGGCCATTGGCTCTTCGGCCCTTTCATCATCTCCCAATGCCCTGGAGGCATTCGGTGGTCAGGAATCCAAACCCTTGGGTGTTCTCGACAGTTTAGAAATTACCTTATAGGGGAAGACAGTCAACATAGAAGTAGAAGTAGTTGACGCCAAGCTTAACTAAAATATACTTCTCAGCCGCAGTTGGACACATGCTATGCTATGCGTGTCGTCCACCCTCTTTTGACTTCTTAAGTTCCCTCATGAGGGAAAAATCGTTACTGTGGATCAGTTGTCTTTCTTCACCTCCACCTCCGAGAACAACGTTCCATATGTGGATCAGATTCCAAATCCCCCTGACAGTGTGGGACCCGGTCTCTTCAAAGACCCCGTCCTCATGGGTATTTTCCCCGCATTGCCACCGCACACCGCTGAAGTTAATATGATCTCTAGGTCTGATGACCCATGGCTCATCCCTATGCCTGATCAGGTGATTGAGTTTGGAGAATCGATGCCCTTAACTCCAGTAGATATTAGCTATTGTGAAATTGTTGCTGCATCTGATCCTCCACTACCTCAGCATGCTCCTTCGAGCATGGCTTTAGACATCTATTCTCATTCCCCCTGGATTGGCGAGGCCAACTCGCTGGATCCTCTTAAAGAGATTTTTCCTTCTGAGGAAGCCATTATTGAAACAATGTCTCTTGAGGAGCTGCCTTGGAGCGATGGACATCATCATTCCTCTTTCATGCCTAGCTTGGGGGCAATGTCAAATTGTCTAAAGCGTTTTGCATCTTAGGTTCCCACTCCACCTCTCTAGACGCCCATATTGACACATGAGGTGCTTTCAGAGGGAAACCTGAGCAACATCACTCAAACCATTCCAATCGACATCTCCGTTAAACCGGGGATAGTTGAGAACATACACGTAGGAGTGACTTGTTCTCCTGATGAGATACGAGTCTATACTGATATTTTTCAAGAATTCAGAGGCGTGTTCGCTTGGTCCTATGAGGAAATTCCTGGAATTGATCCCAGCATAGTAGTGCACGAGATTCCTACATATCCTGGCGCGAAACCTATGCGCCAACACCTACGCCCGGTGCATCCTCACAAAGTTGCTGCCATTAAAGCAGAAGTTGAAAAACTTCTGAACACGGGTTTTATTTACCCGATTCCCCTCACAGAATGGGTCTCCAAAATTGTCCCTGTAGATAAGAAATAGGGTACTATCAGAGTTTGTGTTGATTACCGAGATATTAATCGAGCCTATCCTAAGGATAACTATCCTACTCCCTTCATAGATCAAATCATTGACGAATGTGCTTGGACTGAGATCTATTCCATGATGGATGGCTTTTCCAGGTACAATTAGATAAACATTCTACCTGCTGATCAACACAAGACTGCATTCATCTGTCCGTGGGGTACTTTTTCTTATAAAAAGCTCCCGTTCGACTTGAAGAACGCTGGAGCTACTTTTCAGCTCGCTATGTCTTATGCGTTCCATGACATACGTCATATTTTTCAGCCTTATCTAGATGATTTTCCATCTCACTCAGCTCGGCGAGAGGACCACCCAGAACACCTCCGCCAGATTTTCCTTCGCTGTCGACGCTATAACATATGGCTCAATCCTCATAAATGTGTCTCTCGCATGGATTTTGGCCCTCTATTGGGGTTCATAGTCTCCAAGGACAGGATTCACCTCGATCCCTTAAAGGTCGAGGCCATTGTCAATCTCCCATCACCCTCTTCATTATATCAATTGCAGAGTCTGCAGGGAAAATCTAATTTCCTACGGTGCTTTATACTGAACTACGTGGAAGTGGCCAAAGGATTCACGCGTCTTCTAAAGCAGAATGTTCCCTTCCATTGGGATGACATTCCTCAAGAATCCTTTGAGAAGCTTAAGACATTACTTGTTAATGCTTCGTTGCTTCGACCCCACAACTATCACCGTGATTTCACTTTATACTTGGCTGCCGCGTTTAGCACCATAGCTATGGTTCTGGTGTAGGATGATGATGATGGAAATGAACACATTGTTTTCTATCGATCATGAAATCTTCTCGACACAGAAACGCGTTACGCTCACGTCGAGAAGCTAGCTTTAGTAGCTGTACAAGCTGTGCAATGTTTCTGCCACTACATCCTGCTACATACCGTAACCGTGGTTTCGGATTGCAACCCCATGACATATATTCTCTCTCGAAAATTAGTAGGGGGGAAATACTCCAAATGGATTGTTACCCTGCAAGAGTTCGACCTAGATTTTACTACTGTTAAGTCGACCAAATCACTGGTTTTCGTGGACCTCATTTTCTCCCTCCCTACAGACTCCACTCCCTCTCATTTTGAAGAACATATTCCAGACGAATCCCTCTTCCTCATCAGCACTTGTGACCCGTGGTATGGTGATATTATTGTGTATCTTCAGACATCCACTTTCCGGTCTGGTTTGAACAAGGATGCCCGACGTCGGATTAGGCATCAATCCCAACCCTACCGCATTGTAGGGGATACACTATACCGGGTTGGAGCAGATTTGGTGCTCCGTCGGTGTTTAACATTGGAAGAGGCTAAAAAAGTTTTGAATGACTGTCATAGTGGCACATGTGGCGGTCACATGTCTAGATATGCCACCGCCCTGAAAATTCTGCGTGTGGGTTACTTTTGGCCATTAATCTTCAAAGACTATATTGTCGCAGTCCACAAATGTCACGCGTGCCAGGCTTTTCAGCGCAAGATGCACGTGCCACCTCTCCCTATGCATCCTATTATTACCGTCAGCCCTTTCACAAAATGGGGTGTAGATTTCATGACGTGTAACCCTCATTCAGCCGGGGGGCATGAATATATAATCGTCGCCGTAGACTACTTTACGAAGTAGGCTGAAGCGATGCCTACACTAGCTGCCGACGGTAAGACAACAGCTCAATTTATCTTCAACCACATTATTTCACGTTTCAAGGTCCCTCAGGCCATTGTAACCGATCATGGTACTCACTTTCGAGATTATATGATTGCTGAGCTGACTTCAATATTGGGCTTACGACACGATAACTCAATGCCATATTACCCCCAGGCAAATGGCTAGGTTGAGGCAGTGAACAAGGTTTTAGTCACAATGCTTCAACGAAAATTTGGAATTCACAAGTCCAATTGGCACCTCCAATTATTCTCAGTTCTATGGGCCTACCAGACGTCAGCAAAGAGTGCAACCGGATTCACACCATTCAAACTGGTGTATGGTTTGGAAGCAACTCTTCTGGTTGAATGCGAAATTCCTTCGTTGAAATTAGCTGTGGAACTTTTACCAGACACTTCTCCTGAATAAGAGCATCTCTTATACTTGGAATGGTTGGATGAAAACCGCCGCTTGGCTACTTTAGTCATTGAGGCACAAAAGAAGTGGGTCAAAGCTCACTTTGATCAATCTGTATCTCCACGTTCCTTTGTCGAAGGAGACCTTGTCCTGCTATATGACCAAGCGCACGATAAACTTGGAGCAGGAAAGTTCCAACCCATGTGGTATGGGCCCTACATAGTAAAACAAGTATTGAAAAATGGGGCTTATGAGCTCATTGAATATGAAGGAGTTCCGTTGGAGCAGCCTAGAAATGGGCTGTACCTGAAACAATACTACGCTTGAAGTTATTTTTGGTTTGGTGTGTGTACATAGGTTTGTTTTTATTTGTGTGCATGTTTGGTGTGGTGTGCATGTAAGCATCTTTCTGTTGATCGGGTCTTTCTGATTGTGCAGATGTCTATTACTCCATTTGTGGGTTTCACGGATGGTGCCTCTCGCAGTACCAGGAATCTGTCTTCGGCAGCCTGGGTAATCTATGATCCTACTGGTGAGTTGGTTAACCTGCAAAGTGTGTGTCTAGGTCCTGCTACAAATAATATCGCAGAATATAGTGCTATATTGGAATTATTAACAGAGGTTGTAGACCTCAGCATTCGTGAATTACTTGTGTATCTAGACTCACAACTCATAGTTTTATAGCTCAATGGTCACCATTCAATAAGAAATCCATCCATTTTACATCTGTAACTGCGTATTCGTTTACTGAAGAGAAATTTTGATTATATCACATATCAACACATACCTAGGCATATGAATACATTAATAGATGCAATAGCTAATATGGTTTTAGATAGACATTTGCATAATTTATAAACAAAACATCATCACATGTGAAGAGATCCATCCAGAAATAGGTATGTATATATATATATATATATCAAAATTTTTACATAGTGTGCATTACATAAATCAAAAAATATACATGTTCATCTTAATATAGCTAGAGACGAGATGTCTCTCAAAAAATATGCATGAGAAAAGCCCTAATGTATAATCTGCATGGTGCTCGTGATAACAAGTCATGGCACGCACTAAGCGTCTCACCAGTCGATGGAGGAAACTGGGCACCCCTACAGTGTGTCGCTGGTATGCTAGAAAAACATTTGCTAGCAATGCATAGTCTGGGATCCCATGGGTAATTCCCTCTAGGTTCTGAATCATTTCACCTCCCTCGCCACCCTCCGCCTGAGGGTCATGTTCGACATGGGTTCTTCGTGCAATGGGCGACATGCCCACGGGCCTTTCTGGGCTAACATCTGCATACGCATATAAACTGTCATTAGAACGAACATGTATTACCAAAAAATCATAAATACAAAAAATCAAAAAGAGAGTATCATACCCAACTCCTCATCCCACTCATCTCCCTCTGGGAGTGGAAGATTGGGATCTCCGGTGAAATCGATCCCAGCATAAGGCAAATCCTTGACCACAATCAACTACCATCGTAACCACACAAAAAACTCAGGTCTCTAGGACATCTGTTGACCCCCTCCTGACTTGGGCATGAGTGCTGCCCAGCGAGCCACCCTCGGCTCTCGTGGTATCGGCTCAGCGAATATGGCCCCTTAGCCCTGGAAGATAGGTAGTCATTCCAAGATGAACGACACCAGAATGGAACCGTAGTCGAACTGTTTTAGCTTGGATTGTCTGCATTTTGTCAGCTGCCTCTTGATGTTGACTGTTACTGCAGTGGCCCAATCAAACAATTTGGGGCTCATACACTCAAAGGCTAGAAGGAGTTGGGCTTTGGTGGCTTCATGCGGGGCCTGTGATCCTGCAGCCCACGTAATGGTGTGTAGCACTACTCTGAATGCTAGATCCTCGATAGTGTGAATGTCTACCTTTCCACTTCCTGATCCGGTTCATGCCCTTGCGCACACCCTTGCCATTACTTGCTCCATCTTTTCACCAGATGGTCTGCTCCCTGTCAATATGGGCACTGGACCTCTGCGCGACAATCTGGTTATGAAGTATACGTCAGAAACCTCCAGTTCCAACACCTGGTCTCGAAGCTTGAATACTTCTGCATTTTCGTCCCAAATACTGACCAGGTACTATCGAAGCTCGGGTTGAACTCATAAGTAAGGTGTCAGGAAGAATTTCTTAAGCCCACAATTCTTGAGGGCATTCATACAAGTTTCATTCTCTGTCGCTAATTCATCCTCTTCCCCATGCTCCCTCTCTTTCCATTCGATCACCATTGTACTAGGTTTCCTACATCAACAAGGTCAAAAACCCTTGATTAGATCTCTGTCATGCTTGAAAATCCATTTGAGTCACCCACGAATCAGAAATTTAAAGCAGAAAACTAAATTGCGCCATTGGCGTGGGCCCTTTGTATGAAAAAGGCCATTGGCGCGGGTCCGTGCCCGATACCCGCGCCAATGGGCGGAGCCCTAAAATTACAAAAATCTTCCACAGAAGTCTAATGTGCAATGGGAAACTTTAAAAAATGGTTTTAAATGGAGTACAAGGAAGCGCCTCTTACCTGGAACGAACGGGAATCTGAATAGTAGCCCGGATCAGTCGCAGTCGCTGTCATAAGTTTGCACACAAATGGACCACTGTTGCTCTCCAATGAGGTAAATAGTAAAAGTAATTTTGTTTTTACCATTTGAGACTTATTATAACTTTTTGAAATCTATTTAGGTTTTAAAAGTCATTTTTATTAATATTTTAATATATTTTGTCGAAAATGGATTTTACACTTGCCTTTCTGCGCAGAAGCAGTTTTTTTACGTGACTTAAATGGTGAAATGAGTTGTATTTTATAATTTTTCAGACTCGATAAAAAAAAAAAAGTCATTTTGGAGTCATCTTTCAGCTCTTTTCTGACTCTCTAAACATGAAAAGATTGCCGAGGCCCTTGTCGTTTCAATCTCGTTAAAGTGGCCGTGAAAAAACATCTACCCAGTATACGTTTACCCCTTTTTCACGCTGGGATGGATTATTTACGAAAAAGAAATACCCTAGTCTATCGCGACTAGGAGGTTTTCTCAGATATTGTTTTCTACCTTTTCGGGTCTGAGAAACTATTTACGAAAAGGGACCGTTGGAGTTTACTTTTCTGCTATCTTTTCAAACTCTCTAAATATGAAAAGATGCCAAGTTCTTCCTTTGTCAGACTCGTTAGACCCTGATGACATCAGATTCAGTCGTAATGATGCTATTCGAGTCGCTCCTTCCTAGGGCTCGTTAAATGTAATAGGATGGGTCCGTCTGAAGGACAGACTTATATTACAAGCATATGCTATCCCCTTCAAGCTTTTTATCAAAAATAATTGGGGTACTCGCCAGAAATGGCGGGGAAAAAATGGAACCAGCATCATTGTCGTGTCGGTAGTATGTTGCTCTTGAACATGGCACGTGTCTGCATTCCTGTCGGGTTGGGGAAATCTCATCTCATCTTTCACTTACCTCCATGGGTTTGGGTAATCCCTTTTGACCTCTCATCTGCTCTTTGCCTCATCACCATGACCTTTGAACTATTGATGTCAAATACTGCCAAACTCATTGTCATGCCCCCATATGTTCAAGAGAAGTTGACCTCTGTAAGTACCAACCTTCCTCTGATTCTCATCTGATCATGATTCACAAAGAGATTATGTTCCTCTGTCTCGCGTCGATGATATGGGAAACACTATGGCCCACCCTTGATGAAGGTCACTTCCTGTTGACTTCAGCTCATTATCCAGGAAGCTGATCTAGAGACTCCCTTCTGGTACCTTGGGGCCTGCATGCCTTAATGGCAGGTTCTTAGTGTTCGACGTGAGGTTTTCATCATTGGCCTCCGATCGAGTGATTCTATGGGTGTTCGACGCCAGCATATTAATTCACATGCCGTAGATTTTACATGTAGTACCTTGAGGGCCATTGTCATTATTGGTGGTTCCTCTCGCATATGTTAACAGCTTTCATCATTGGATGGTAATCAGACGATGTTCTTGCATGTTCGACTTCAGCTCACTTATTCGCATGCTTGAACTTGTACTTTTTTCAGCTCGAGATGGAGCGCAAGACCCTAGATTCCTATTTGTTATAATCCAGGATACGATTTTGTTGATTATTATGATTAGTTACATGACTCACTGATTGGATGGTTGTGACCATACCAGAGTCTATTTATCGATCCTTACTGGATGGTTGCATCCATGCCTTGGATCTAGATTATTGTATACTCTGTTATGGATGGTTGCGCCTATACCATGTATATATCATGTATTTGAGACATCAGTTGTACTTCATCACGCAGGTTTTCTGACGACAGAGTTTTCAGTCGGACACGTTCTCGTAAATCATTTCACCCGTCTCTCTCATTCGGGCCTCATACTTTAGGGGGCATCTGTTACATAGCAATTTTTCACCATCCCTGCCATTCCCCATCCCGCACATTGGAGGGCTCATTCCATGACATGTGAGTAGAGACAAGACTTGAAAACACTTTCATGACATCCCTCTAAACATGAGCTTTCATTGCCCTGAAGACATCTCTTTGCAAAAAACCCTAAAAACACCTCTTTTTTCATTAGTGCGGGTAGCCAGTTCAGTACCCGCGACAATGGGGAAAATTCTTCAAAGAAGACCCGCCAATTGGCGCTCTGTCCCAGAGTTTCACTCACGCCAGCCATTTTGAGGAGTTTTTTTAAAAAATAAATGGCAGAAGTTTCATCCTAAAAAATTCCTGGATAGTTATCTATCTTGAGTTGGGATTTTTGGCTACAGTTTTCCATGGAGAGGAAGTGGTTTTCCACCTCTCATGGAAACTTCCTTGATGATAGGGCCAATCCCATGATTATAGGGATCCCAACTCCCTTTCCTCCATCTATAAAAGCTTGCTCATTTCCTTTGCAACCTAATCTCCAAGTTCCCAAGAGCCTTATGTTGTAAGAGCCTTGATTCATTCCTTTGAGGCCAACTCCAAGCAAGGAGATCATTTTCAAGTATCCGAAGAGAGATGCTTGTCTTATCCCTGACAGGCTTTATCGAGACATGTTCTACTGATGACCCGCTGAAGGATAATTCAACGTCGGAACTATGGTTGTATTCTTCTTTGATTGCTTAATGATAAGCGACTATTGGTTATGGTTCCACTCTTGTTGTTAATTATGATGATGAGTTATGTCTTTTTCGACTGACATATAGTTGCATATACTGGATTTTATGCTTGCGTTTGTTTTGTTTCTCGCATATGCAGGTGCCCGATCACGGAGATCGTGAGGATTATGATCTGCCAGAGCTAAGGAACGGGAGTGCTACTTTCTCTACGAGCGATAGAGTTGGATTCCAGGTAAGCCTTCATCACTAGTTGGTCTGTTTGCAATTAGGAACCTGCACTATAGCATGAACGATTGTTGCTAGACCCAATCTGAGCTAGTAGGTATCGCCTCTGTCCACAGAGGGGATTAACCTCTTCAACAGGAACAAAGTAAAATTTAAATAAAATACTCCAACCATAAATTAATGCACTTCTGCAATAACTTTTAGAGAATATTCAGTCACCCTTTATCGGAGAAATTCGTCGGCATTGAAAATCTGAGAACAATATAAAAAAGGAAAGGAATAACAATATCCTTTAGGAAAAATTAAATGATTAGGGTGAAATATATGTGTGAATAATGAAACATTAAAAAAATAATAAGTTCTTTAAGTGTAAATTCTTGCGTATGAAAACCGAGAAGAATGCAAACCTAATGACATCGATGAAGAAGAGTAGGAAGTGAGAGTGAAACCTGAATCTCAAAGGAACCCTTTGGCCACTGCAGAGAAAAAACCATACCTGCATGAAAACAAATGAGAACCAATGAAGAAAATAGTTGAGGGAACCATTATCTCTAAGCGCTAGGAGATACAATCACCATTGATATCAATTGTAAGCCAGAGAACCATTTATCAAAAATCAAAATCCCGAGGGAATATCACGAGCTCGACGACTAATAAGCGGTTCAATAAGGTTCTAGTGTAGGTGAAAATAATGTAGGTTTTTTAATGTTCAAATAACACATTAAACCACCATTCATTTATAATATAAATGTTGTACCTTCAATTCTCACCGTAGTTTAAATAACCACTCCATAAACATATATAACATGAGAATATCCAAGTTTATATTTCATTAAAGTGGCGCACAAATCACCAAAGATAAAAAATATAAAGATAACCTATATTTCATACTTATTTTCCTAGACTTATATTTATCTATTTATTCATAAATTTTATTTTTTCCTGTTCATGTAATAGTGTAAGTGGGTATATGACAAGTGGTATCAGATAAAAAATAGGTTCTAACACTGAGGACTTTTGCGAGATGAGATTAGCAAAATTTAATTATGTTAATAGACATGAGAAGAAAACATAATGAGAAGAGTTGGAAATACCCAAAAAATGGGGTCAATGGTTTAAGTTAACCTGTACCATTAACAAGAATTAATCAAGAAATGTGGGTCTAAAACACCAAAGTTTTATTTTTTGAAATAGTTCAATAGTTAAAAAATGAGATGGAGCAGTTGAGAGCTGACAATGCCAGATTAATGCAACAATAGAGAGGATCATGAATATCCTCTCTGATAAAAAAAATGATAGGAATCCCAACCAAAGGCGTGAACATGGGAACACAGTTAGAATTTATAGAGTGCATGAGGATAATTCAGAATCGGGAAGAGGCTAAGAAAATAATGAGGAAGAGCCTGACAATGTTTATAGACGAAAATGATAAAAAATACCAAAATTTGAGTTGCAAGCGGAATTCAAGAAAATTAAACCTCCAATGTCTAATGGAGAGCAAGAAGAATCTATTCAGACTTAGATCGTTAATGTGAATATGTATTTCTAGATCTATGATAATGACCATAATTTGAAAGTTTGGTTGGCGATATACCAATTACAAGTTTAAGACACCTTATGGGGGGGAAAAGTGAAGTTAGTATGAACTATTGATGAAAAAGAACTCACTTGGGAATAATTTCAGAAGAATTTTAAAGATGAATACCTGATTAAATGATTTTAGGATGAAAATTCCAAGGAGTTTCATGATTTGAAACTAGGAAAACTCACTATGGATGAGTTCATAACTAAATTTACCTCATTGCTATAGTATGTTCCTTATTTACACTAGGAAAAAGAAAAAATGAAATGGTTCATTAGTATTTTACCTACATTTATGAAGGAATGATTAGAATTAAATAACCCCAAAACCATGGATGAAGCTATTAGAGAATATCAAATTTGTTTTCAGCAGATGAAGAAAAAAGGGGATTGTAGTAAAAAGTGGACTGAGAATAAAGGACAAAATAAGGCCCAAGGTTGTAAGGGGTTTAAATCCTATAATCTTAAAAGTTCCTATAGAAATTCATAGAACAAATTTTTTGGAAAAAGTTAACAAATATTTAAATCACATAATGAGATGAGGCCTATTGGGCGAACTAGTAAATCAAAACTTGAAGTAGCAACTAGACCCCAATTATAGTGTTGGGGATGCATAGATACTCATTATGTTAAAAATTTTCCTTATCAGAAGGAAAAATCACAAGAAACACATATTCAAGAAGCATCCATGGTAGGGGAGGTAGCAAGAGGTCTTCCTATAATTAGTGCAACATTGAATGGTCTCTAAGATGAATACCAACCAAACATCATGGAGTTTGAAGGTATAATCTTTAACCATTATCTGTCTATTTTTATAGATACAGGGACTATTCTAAGCTACATTAGTCCCAAAATAGTGGAAAAGTGTCATTTGCAATTAGTTAAATTTAAAAATCCATGGCTAGTACAACTAGCCACAGGAGCTAAACGAAGTGTGATTGCTAAAGTGGATAATTGTCCTTTAAGTGATTGCTAAAGTTCCAATCTGAACACTCTGCATTAATATTGGTCCTCAGAAAACCATCTTGCAGGTATCTTTATCGAACACTGTTTTTACACCTACATCATCCATATTTCTTGCAGAAATAATATTTTTGGCCAATACATGAATGTGCAGAGCACGAATAAGTTTTCTAATCCTTCTACATTACAGCTTCAAATTTACTTCTCTGTGTCCAACGATTTTTTCCTTCCTATCATCCCCTAGGAAGACATCACCAGCATCATGTTTCTCGTACTCAAGGATCCAAACCCTATGGGGAGTGAAGTGAAAGGATGCACCTGAGTCAATCAGCCATGCCTCATGATCTATATGTTCACTTGAAGAAGAAGTCAGGTACACATCTCCACCTTTCTCTGAGGTGGCTTTTGCCTCTGTGGAAGGAGAATCATCAGATACCTTTCGCTTCTTAGGATCTTCATATCTACAATCCTTTTTGAATTTCCATTCCTTTCCAAATTTCTAGCACAACTTTACAAGACTTCCTGGAGATTTAGATCTCCCACTTCAGGACTTATTTTTTTTTCTGTTCTTGGACTTTCCTCACACATACAAGGTATATATATTCTAGCCCTCCATATTTTTCCATCTCATCTACTCCAACAACAAGGATGAGACTATTTCATCAAAATTCAAGGTAGTTGTATTGATACCTAATGCAACAACTAGACTATCCCACAATTCAGGTAGAGAACACAACAAACTAATGCACTTATCTTCATTCGAGATTTTAATATCAACATATAATAACTTACTTACAATATTTTTGAAGGAATTCAAATGCTCTGTCACTGAGTCTCCATCCTTAATCCTTAGGTTATACAAATTATTTCGTAGGAACAGTTTTTTCACCAAAGACATAGATTGGTATAAATTCCATAACTTGTCCCACAAAGCTTTCATCATAGCGTCCCCTGATACATTTAACAATACTAAATCTGAGATACATAACTGTATTTTTCTCTTTACTTTCTAACCCAAATTTTCTTAGTCATCATCTGAAACTTTCGTTGTTTTAGTACCAAAATCTACCACAACCAACTAATATTTATCCACCAGTAGATCCTCCATATTTATCTTCCACAACTCAAAATTTTTATCATTAAATTTATATATCTTTATCTTTTCACTACTTTCCGCCTTCATTCACTATAAAATCGATCCCACGGATCTCCCACTGAATAGGGTCTACCATATGCCTTCAAAAAACCCCTCAATAACAAAGGCGTCACCTTGAAGCCGAAACATATCTGATACCAAATGTAGGTTTTAACCATGTATTGAAATTATCTACAAATGAATTCTTAAAAAATAAAATAAACAATGATGAGAGAATATAACATAAAAAAAATATACACAAAGATTTTCCTCTGGATTCCAAAACTAGGACTACCAGATTGATTTTTCATTATATTAATTTTAATGTTAAACCACATATATATATACATGCCAAATATGTCATAAACCCCAATCCATTAACCCTTTATTATAACATAACCATAATTCCCTTGACTGAATCTACGAAATACCATGGAAAGAAAACCATCATACCCAAAACCATGCACAAAGCCATAGGTAGGCCCACCCACCTAATATATGGTCCAAACAAAATCTCCAAAGGTTTTTCCACACACCCCATGCAGCCGGGATTTGTCCCCCCTCTAAACCCCCTGACAGGCGAAGCTATGCCCCCCCATGACCCCCTTGTTGTCCCAGATTAATTGAAGGGGGGTCGGTTTCACTCCCTCTTGCCCCCTGCTTCGTGCATGGGGCTAGTCATGGAAATAATATAGCACACACCCAAAAATTTTGTCTCATGAACAATGTTTTTCAATAATATTTAGATAAATTTGTGCTAGCTTTTACATATTATATCCTTATTTATTAAAGAGACATGGTGGAACATAAATAGCACTTGCGAATAGTATTGCAAAATTTTGAGGGAGCACGAACTCTATGTGAAATTTAGAAAATGTGAATTATTTAAGGAGAAAATTTAGTACCATGGGCATGTTATTACCAAGGATAGGATATTTGTAGACCCACACAAGACAAATATTATAATGGAATGGTTGGTTCCTAAGAATTTAATGGACGTCATATCCTTCATGCGACTTGCTGGATATCATAGGTGATTTATTGAAGGATTCTAAAAGGTGGCTCACCCTATTACTTCTTTGCAGAAAAAAGGGAAAAACCTTCATTAACAAAATAATGTGAAATAAGCTTTGATCGATTAAAAAAATTACTTATCACTGCCCATATTTTAAAAATTGTTGATCCAAATAAATGATTTATTGTTTATATAAATTCCTGTAAGGATGGCGTTGAGGGAGTTTTGATGCAGGAGGGAAAGGTTGTGGCTTATGTATCTCAAAATTTGAAAGAGCGTGACAACATATATTCATCTGATGATCTTGAATTTGTAGTCGTAATTCACGCCTTAAAAATGTGGTTCCATTACTTGCTGAAAAAGAGATTTTTACCGTTGACCGATCACAACAGTTTACCAAATTTTTTTAAAAAACCTACATTGAATGCTCAATGGCGATGTTGGGTTTCTTTTTTGAGTGAATTTGAATTTGAAATGAAAAATTCAAAGGGAAGGGAAAATCTGGTGGCATATGCCTTAAGCAGAAAAGCGTATTGTGTGTATGAAATCTTGTTCAAGGACATAAAAACAATTTTCAAAGAATAGATTAAAGAATATACTAAGATGTAATATTCCCAAATGGTGAATGTAGCAATACAATGCAGAAATCTAGGAAAATAACGCAAATCATCTTCTATATAGCAAGGGGCCAATATTACAGCAGCAAAAGATATGTAAGAAATTACCCATAAGATGCATAACAAGAAAAGGAAGCTTCCAATGAAACGAATCCCTGCTAATGAGGTGTTGCAACCACATATAAAGACTAGAAAATCCTTACAACATTATTTTATAGCTCTGCAACAACTTTAGATTAAACACATTAGCTCTAGAGAAAATAAGTGCATAAAAATTTAGATATAAATCAGATCCATGCACTATACAAACTCCTCTAAATAACTCCCTTGTGGTTTTCAGCAAAAAACCAAGTACAAGATGTACACGTGAGATCTAAGACTGTAGATCTATTGAAAAATACATATCTAGAAAGTGAGGTTGATCTAATATGATGAATAAAATAGCCTCCTCCAGTAGATCTCCAAAGTGAAGGGCAGATCCCAAACACTTGAAAACCAACTCTCCAAATGGTGTGCCAAATCACCCTTCAACTGCACCTACATGAATAACGTAGATCTGGAAGTAAAAATTCATTGTAGGGATCAAAATTTGGTTGGATGATGCCAATATCTGAAAAGAAGCTCCAAAGCCTTCATTGAAGTCCTCCGAATGAAGTAGAAACATCCTCCACTTAAAAGGGGCACAAAAATTGCCTAGACCTAAAAGATCTAGTCTCCACTTGCTACAACTTGCAAAGACATCAAAAACTACAACAAGATCTACATTGTAGTTGAAATAAGAAGCTTGGCCCTAAGCCAGATATTGGAAAATGAAATACAAACTCTTCCAAGAGCTACTCAATGAAAAGAGGTGGGATTCCCGATCTGGAACACCCAAAGCTAAACAGCATTCAATCTCAGCTAAATATCAAGAGAAAGATATATGTCTAAACAAACAATATATTCAGAAATATGATAAATGTCAACAACCTTCTAATGTTGTCATCCCCTTCCTTTTATAAGATAAGAGCCTGCAAACCCTAAACCACTTCCAATGAGATTACTTCTTTCACACAAGGCATCTCCATCTAAAATTGTGTTGTGCCTCATAGATGGCCACTCCTCCATGACATCGTTCTATATTTAGTCAAGGTTAACCTAGTCAAAATGATCTAGCCCCTTTCACACCAAAGGTGCTTCAATTAAGTTGCCAAGATTTGCCTTTTTCACATTTGGCATTGATTTATTCATGATTAAGGAGAAATATGGACCTCTTTTGCCCTCTTATTCTTTAAACAAAGAAATAAAACAAAAATGAATATTCCAATTAGCTCATGAATAATTGGGAATATTACAGTCCTCCCTTCCCAAATGTTGCTTGTCCTCAAGAAACTGACAAGGTGAGTGAAAAATCTCCAATGGATGTGTCTCCTCCCAATAATACAAGTTTGCTTTTGGTGGACAAACCAAATAGCTTCCATCATGAAAAAGGGGAAGATATATGGAAAGAGTTATATGATGTCCATTGGCCTCCTCAAGGCATGAGAGATTATAAATGATTGGTGCCTCAATCCCAATGATACACTCCAATCTCCATGTTATCATCCAAAAAAAGTGATCCATCCTTGGTAGCTCATAGAAACAGTCACCAATCCCCTGCTTATGCAATGTGTAGGGGTTACATGGCTGAAAATGAGGGATAATATTATCCAACTTATGTTGTCTCTCCCTCCACATATGATAAATTTGGAGCTACTCATCTTGGGCTGCAATAACATAGTCCTCATTAAGCCAAACGATATTGGGATTCTCATGATTCCACTCATTGGTTCTAGGGAGCCTCCTTGCCCAACCCTTAATGCATATAGTGAATAGAGTGTCATCACCATATAGCCTCCAAAAGAAACATGGACTAAGTGTCATATGACATATTGGATGGTGACAATAGTCCTTCCAGTGAGACCATCGTTGTTATTCTTCTTGTTGTCTCCAAACATGATGTGATGAGTGGCCATCCAACCACTTGCTTGCTTCCATAAGCTTCTCAAAAGCTTGAAAATAGTAGAGGATATTAGGTGTTAGCGGAATATTATCCAATCAAAACATGTCTTGCCAAAAATCCTCCATAAAGTTGTCATCCCCATCACTGAAAGTAGTCCCATAAGGACCATGGAATCCACAAAGAGGTTTTCTCACTTGTGGAGCAATGTGATGCAAATGCATGGTAATGGAGTGCACACATCTTCCTAGTTTATAGATAAACATCAAAACACAATATTTAGCATATGTTGTAGACAATTTGGTGAAGAGGTCCATAAATGACCCTTCCCATCTCTCCATCACAAGGGGAAGTGATTGAAACAACCTTGCAAGGTGGTTTCTCTCTTCCTCATACATTGAAAAAGCTACATATCTTCTGATATGTTTGTGCACATCTTCTTTGAGGTTAGCCCAATAGTTCCCTTCATGATGGCATGATAAGACTCGATGAATTCTACATGTCTTGAAGAGAGTGCCTCATATGATGCACGTACAATCTCCTCCTTGAGCTTGGATTCTTTAGTCTAGTAGATCTGATCATGAAAATAGATGACTCCATCAACCTCTCTATACCTCCCATATTCCATTTTCCGATTAAGAACCTTACATGTGAAGATGTCCTCGGAATATTCTACCAACAGTTGGGACTCCCAATATGGATCTAGGCTTCCCAACAATGACAGTGTTGTAAAAATATGAAATGAAGCACCTATCATATCAGAGTTCCCCTCTTTGACATACCTAATTCCAAACCCACATGTTGGAGTATTTCTACCCCACTTTTTTTGCCTCCCTTGCAGTTGATCTCGCTTGAGACAAGATTGAAGTACATAGAAGTCAACCTCCTCTTCAAAGGTCTCTTTCCTCCAAAACTTCCATACTTTTTCCAATGCAAACAATAGTGTCAATAACCTCTTGTGATATTCAGAAATTTTCCTCATGTGTGGTAGTATCATTTGCTACCCCAGAGCTATTGAGTAGGCCCTTGACACCATGCTCATGCCATCATAAACTTACGAATCATCATTTTTCAGCACAAAAATTTGAGTGAGAGATGGCAATGTCGAAATCAGAAAATTTCTCACCTCTCCTTGGAACCCATCAATGGTTCTCAACGTTGTGCTATATTATCCCAAGGATCCTTACTTAGCCAAATATGTCAATGTTGCATTATGTTGAAACAACTATTTATTCATCTTCTAATCAGGCGGTCTCCCTAGTGGAATGCCTAAGATACATCAAAATCTGAAGTAGACTGTATAAATGAGTGGACTAATTTATCCCTCCCTTCACTGCATAAATCAATATCCTTCCTCTGAATATAAACCCCTTGAAATAAACAAGGGTGAATTCTCCCTATCCTTTGAAGCTGATCCACCTTTTCTTTTCCTCCTTTGATCTTGGAGTTACAGCTCATCACTATTGTCAGAAGATGTTCCCTAAGAACTTTTTGCAAAGATGCAAAAGCTTCTCCACTAGAAGAAATAGTTTCCTGACCATCTCCGTGTGGGGATGGATCTCCTCCCAAAGTGACACCATTGTTACATCCTTTCTGCACTTCCTCCACATGAATATTTGAGAATAACTCATCAAAAATGAGAGACCCTAGATCTTGGTCTTCCATTGTAGGAGGAATCTCCATGTCTTTATTTTGAGAAGAAAGCTCTTCATGCAATGGGGATCTTTCCCTTGGCAAGGTATCATATACGTTTTTTCCCCCCTCAATAGAAATCTGAAGTGGAGTTGGTGCATTGGATATTTCCAACTCATGTGAAGGTCTTAAATGATTATGTTTTTCTAGCTCACTCAAAGATGTTTCATATTGTTTTACATCAAATCTCTTCACTAATCTCTTAGTGAATCTTGTATAAGTAGCTATATTTGCATGGTTAAATGAAGAAGATTCATAAAACCACCAAGTATAAGTCTTACCTTCAAGATGAAGTGTTGCTATCCTAAGGGCTTCCTCTTTTGAAACTTGGTAAAGATGAAAATATGAGTCCACCTAATCTATCCAATCCTTGGCTATACATTTGGATGACCCATAAAAATTTGGTGGAAAGAATCTACCTCTTTTTCTTTTTTTTTGATTTTTGGGTCTTCTCTCCTCCTTGAGTTGGAAACACTCTTGGAAGTTCAAGTGCTCCTTGAATCTCCAAGGTTGAGATTCATACTCCTGAAGATAGTCACTCAAATTCTCTTGCTTTGGTTAATCTTCTTCCTCCATCTTTCTTGTAGTAAATCTGGAAATAATATAACATTGTAGATATGATTGTGTCGCTGAATGGTTAGACACATAATATGAAGAACTCGGGATTTCTTTATGTGAAAATCTTCTTGATGGAGCTCCATGTATTTCCCTCCTCATTACCTTGATCTCTCTTTTAAGCACATGCATAGTCTGGAGAAGAAGTCTTGAGAACTTCTTCCCTTTCATTCCTCCAAATAATGTGGTCTTACCCTTGTCTTCTCTATCATTTGTATAATAAAATATTGGGTGGCTTCTTCTTTGATACCACTTCTTTCTATCATTAGGAGGCTCTCCTTCTTGAGATCACATGTTAGCTTTTAGAAAGCACAGGCTGTGCCACGATGATGCTCTCATACCACTGTAAAATTCCCGAATGGGGAATGCAGCAATACAATGCAGAAATCTAGGAAAAAACACAGATCATCTTTTATATAGCAAGAGCCCAATATTACAGTAGAAAAATATGTTTAAGAAATGACCCATAAGATGCATAACAAGAAAAGGAAGCCTCCAATGAAAGAAATCCCTCCTAATGAGGTGCTGCAACCATATATAAAGACTGGAAAAGCCTTACAACATTATTTTATTAGCTCTGCAACAGTTGTATATTACACATCAGATCTAGAGAAAATAAGTGCATAAAAAGTTAGATCCATGCACTATACAGACTCTAAAGAACCCCGTTGGGATTTTCAGCAAAACACCAAGTACAAGATGTAGATCTAAGATATAAGACTACAGATCTACTGAAAAATATAGATCTGGAAAGTGTGGTTAATATGATATGATCAAGAAAATAGCCTCCCCCAATAGATCTCCAAAGTAAAGAGAAGATCCCCAAAACTTGAAAACCAACTCTCCAAATGGTGTGCCAAATCACCTTGCAACTGTACCTACAGGAATAACACTGATATGGAAGTAAAACTACATTTTAGGGATCAAAATTTTGTTGGCCTGATGTCAACATCTGAAATTTAATCTCCAAAGCCTTTAATATTTTCCTCCCAATGAAGTAGAAACCTCCTCCACTGAAAAGGAGCACTGAAATGGTATAGATCTGAAAGATATACTCTCCACTTGCTGCAGCTTTCAAAGACAACCAAACCCTCAATAGAAATTGCGTTGTAGTTGAAAGAAGAAGCTTTGCCCTAAGCCAGATAGTGGACAATGCGATACAAACTCTCCCAAGAGATACTCAATGGAAAGAGGTGGGATTCCTGATCAGGAACACCCAATGCTAAACAACATTTAATCTAAGCTAAACAGCAAGAGAAAGATATATGTCTAAATAGAAAATATGTTCATAAATATGATAAAATTCAACAACCTTCTAATGTTTCCATCGCTTTCCTTTTATAATATAGGAGCTTTCAAGCCCTAAACCACTTCTAATGAGATTACTTCTTTCACACAAGTAATCTCCATCTAAATTCTCATTGTGCCACATTCATGGCCACTCCTCCACGAAAGTGTTGTAGATTTGGTCAAGGTTGACCTAGTCAAAATGATCTAGCCCCTTTCACACCAAGGGTGCTTCAATTAAGCTACCAAGATTTGTACTTTTCATATTTGGCATTGTTTTATTCATGATTAAGGACAAATATGGACCTCCTTTGCCCTCTTATTCTTTAAACAAAGCAATAAAACAAAAATGAATATTCCAATTAGCTCATGACTAATTGGGAATATTACCATCCTCCCTTCCCAAATGTTTCTTGTCCTTAGGCAACTGACAAGGTGAGTGCAAAATCTTGAATGGATGTGTCTCCTCCCAATAATACAAGTTTTCTTTTGGTGGATAAACCAAATAGCTTCCATCATGAAAAAGGGGAAGATATATTGAAAGAGTTATATGTCATCCATTGGCCTCCTCAAGGAATGAGAGATGATAAATGTTGGGTGCCTCAATCCCAATGATACACTCCAATCTCCATGCTATCATCCAAACAAAGTGATCCATCCTTGGTAGATCATAGAAACAATCACCAATCCCCTTCTTATGCAATGTGTAAGAGTTACATGGTTGAAACTGAGTGACAATATTATTCAACATATGGTGACTCTCCCTCCGTTTATGATAAATTTGGAGCTGTTGATCTTGGGCTGCAATAATATAGTCCTCATGAAGCCAAAAGATATTGGGAATCTCATGATTCCACTCATTGGTTCTACGGAGCCCCCTTGCACAACCCTTCATGCATATAGTGAATGGAGTGTCATCACCATATGGGCTCCAAAATAAACATGGACTAAGTGTCATATGACATATTGGATGGTGACAATATTCTTTCCAGTGAGACCATCATTGTTCTTCTTCCTGTTGTCTCAAAACATTATGTGATGAGTGGCCATCAAACCACCTTCTTGCTCCCATAATATTCTCAAAATATTTAAAATAGTAGAGGATATTAGGTGTTGGTTGAATATGATCCAAGCAAAACATGTCTTGCCGAAAATCCTCCATAAATTTCTCATCCCCATCACTAAAATTAGTCCCAAAATGACCATGGAATCCAAAAAGAGGTTTGCTCACTTATGGAGCAATGTGCTACAAATGCATGGCAAAGGAGTGCACACATCTTGCTAGTTGATAGTTAAAAATCAAAACACAATCTTTACCATATGTTGTATACAAGTTGGTGAACAGGTCCGTCCCATCTCTCCATCAAAATGGGAAGTGATTGAAACAACCTTGCAAGGTGGTTTCTCTCTTCATCATACATCAAACAAGCTGCTTTTCTTCTGATATGTTGGTGCACATCTTCTTTGAGGTTCTCCCAATATAATCCCTTCATGATGGTGTGATAAGACTCAATGAAGTTTACATGTCTTGAGGAGAGTGCCTCTTATGTTGCATGTAGAATCTCCTCCTTGGACTTGGAGTCTTTAGTTAAGTAGATCTGATCATGAAAATAGATGACTCCATCAACCACTATATACCTCCTATCTTTCATGTTCCCATCAAGAACCTTACATGTTAAGAGGTCCTTGGAATATTGTACCAATATTTGGGACTCCCAATATGGATCTAGGCTTCCCAACAATGACAACGCTGTAAAAATCTGAAATGAATCACTTGTCATATCTGAGTTCTCCTCTTTGAAATGCCTAATTCCAAAGCCACATGCTAGAGTATTGCTACCCCACTTTTGCTGCCTCCCTTGCAGCTTATCTTGCTTGAGACAAGATTTAAGTACATGGAAGTCAACCTCCTCTTGAAGGGTCTCTTTCCTCCAAAACTTCCATAGTTTTTCCAATGCAAACAAGAGTTTCAATAGTCTCTTGTCATATTCAGAAATATTTCGCATGTGTGGAAGTATCATTTGCTACCTAAAAGATATGGATTAGCCCCTTGACACCATGATCATGCCATCATAAATTTCTGAATCATCATTTTTCAATGCAAAAGGTTGAGTGGGATGTGGTAATGTTCAAATCACAAAATTGCCCACCTCTCCTTGGAACCCATCAATGGTTCTCAGCACTATGCTAGCTTCTCCCAAGGATCCTTCCTTAGTCAAATATGACAATACTACATTATTTTGAGAGAAATCTTTATTAATATTCCAATCAGGGGGTCTCCCTAGTGGAATGCCTCCATGTAAAGAGACATCAAAATATGAAGTAGACTATATAAATGAGTGGATTGATTTATCCCTCCCTTCACTGCATAAATCAGTTTCCTTCTTCTGAATATAAATCGCTTGAAATAAACAAGGGTGCATGATCCCTATTCTCTGAAGCTGATCTTCCTTTTCTTATCCTCTGAGAAAGGAGCTATAGCTTATCACTATTGTCACAAGATGTTCCCTGGGAAATTTTTGCAAATATGCAAACACTCCTCCACTAGAAGCAATAGCTTCATGCCCATCTCCATGTGGAGATGGATCTCCTCCCAAAGTGACACCATTGTTACTTCCTTTCTACACTTCCTCCTCATCAATATTTGAGAATATCTCATCAACAATGAGAGACCCTAGATCTTGGTCTTCCCTTGTAGGAGGAATTTCCATATATTTCTTTTGAGAAGAAAGCTCTTCATGAAATGGGTACCTTTCCCTTGGCAAGGTATCATATACGTTTTTTCCCCCCTCAATAGAAATCTGAAGTGGATTTGGTGCATTGGATCTTTCCAACTCATGTAAAGGTCTTGAATGATTATGTTTTTCTAGCTCACTCAAAGATGTTTCAGATTGTTTTACATCAAATCTCTTCACTACTCTCTTAGTGAATCTTGCATAAGTAGCTATATTTGCATGATTAAATGAAGAAGATTCATAAAACCACCAAGTATGAGCCTTACATTCAAGTTGGATTTTTTCTATCCTAAGGGCTTCCTCTTTTGAAACTTTATATAGATGCAAATATGAGTCTAGATGATCTATCCAATCCTTCACTGTGCATTTGGATGACCCATCAAAATTTGGTAGAAAGAATCTACCTCTTCTGCTTCTATTGTGATTGTTGTGTCTTCTCCCCTCCTTGAGTTGGAAAAAATCTTGGAAGTTCAATTGCTCCTTTAATCTCGAAGGTTGAGATTCATACTCTTGAAGATAGTCACTCAAAGTCTACTCCTTTAGTGCATCTTCTTCCTCCATATTTCTTGCAGTAAATCTGGGCATAGTATCATGTTGCATATATGATTGTGTGGTTGAATGCTAACACACATAATATGATGAATTGGGGCTTTCTTCATGTGAAAAATATTCTTGAGGGAGCTTCATGTCTTTCCCTCATTCCCTTGATTTCTCTTTTAAGCCCATGCATAGTCTCGAGAAGAAGTCTTGAGAACTCCTTCCCTTTCATTCCTCCAAATAATGGGGTCTTACCCCTATCTTCTTTGTCATTTGTATAATAAAATATTTTGTGGCTTCTTCTTTGATACCTCTTCTCTCTGTCAGTAAGAGGCTCTCCTTCTTGAGATGACATGTTGGCTTTTAGGAAACACAGGTTGTGCCAAGATGATGCTCTCATACCACTGTAATATTCCAAAATGGGAAATGTAGCAATACAATGTAGAAAGCTAGGAAAATAATGTAGATCATCTTGTATATAGCAAGAGGCCAATATTACAGCAGCAAAAGATATGTAATAAATGCCCCATAAGATGCATAACAATAAAAGGAAGCCTCCAATGAAATAAATTCCCACTAATGAGGTGTTGCAACTGTATATGAAGATTGGAAAAGCCTTACAGTGTTATTTTATTGGATTTGCAATAGTTTTAGATTACACATCAGATCTAGAGATAATAAGTGCATAAAAATTTAGATCTAAATCAGATCCATGCACTATACAAACTCCTCTAAACAACCCCCTTGGGGTTTTCAGCAAAACACCAAGTACAAGATGTAGATATGAGATCTAAGACTCTAGATATACTAAGAAATACATAGATGGAAAGTCTGGCTGATCTGATATGATCAAGAAAATAGCCTCCTCCAATATATATCCAAAGTGAAGGGCAGATCCCCAACACTTGAAAGCCAACTCTCCAAATGGTGTGCCAAATCACCCTGCAACTGCACCTAGAGGAATAACGTGGATCTGGATGTAAAAATGCACTGTAGGGATAAAAATGTTGTTGGCCTGATGCCAAGATCTGAAAATAAGATCCAAAGCCTTCAATACTATCCTCCCAATGAAGTAGAAACGTCCTCCACTGAAAAGGAGAACTGAAATGGCCTAGATCTGAAAGATCTGGTCTCAACTTCCTGCAACTTGCAAAGACAACCAAACCCTCAAAAGGATCTATGTTTTAGTTGAAAGAATAAGCTTGGCCCCAAGCCATATAGTGGAAAATGAAATACAAACTCTCCCAAGAGATACTCAATCGAAAGAGGTGGGATTCCCATTCAGGAACACCCAATGCTAAACAACATTCAATCTCAACTAAACAGCAAGAGAAAGATATATGTCTAAAGAGACAATATATTCAGAAATATGATAAACATCAACAACCTTCTAATGTTTCCATCCCCTTCCTTTTATAATACACGAGCTTGCAAACCCAAAACGACTTCCAATGAGATTACTTCTTTCACGCAAGGCATCTCCATCTAAAACTGTGTTGTGCCTAATTGATGGCCACTCCTCCATGACACAGCTGCATATTTGGTCAAGGTTGACCCAGTCAAAATGATCTAGCCTCTTTCACACCAAGGGTGCTTCATTTAAGCTACAAAGATTTGTATTTTTCACATTTGGCACTGATTTATTCATGATTAAGGAGAAATATGGACCTCCTTTGCCCTCCTATTCTTTAAAAAAGGAAATAAAACAAAAATGAATATTCCAATTAGCTCATGACTAATTGGGAATATTACATAAGAAATACCTGGAATATCAATTCATATGGAATAAAGTCAAAGAACCAAACAACAATGAAATCCACCTTGGATATGTGGTAAATGCAGAAAATATGTTAATTTATCGGAGCCAAATATAAGTACCTATTCAAATAAAAATTAAACGAACAATTATGAATGAGTACCACCAAATTCCATATGTAGCCCATCTGGGTTATCAAAATATGGTCATTTCCTTAAGAAAATAGTATTTATGGCTATGTATGAAGAGGGAAGTAGTTGGATATCTAGATAAGTGCCTAGAATGTCAGCAAGTGAACGAAGAACATTGACACTCAACTGGATTAATTCACTCATTTCCCATTCCCAAATGGAAATGAGAAACCATCACACTTGATTTCGTCATTGGTTTACTCAAGACGAAGGGAAAAAATGATTGAATAATAGTAGTTGTAGATAAGTTGAGTAAGTCAAAAAACTTTATTCTGGTGCAATATACTTATAAAGAAGTAAATATCTCTAACATATTCATGAAATAAATATTTAGATTGCATGGATTACCCAGGGTAGTAATCTCTGATAGATATGTTAAGTTTACATACACCTTTTGGAAGGATTTTTTTTAAGTAGTAGGCACACGAAAGTTGTTTATCAATGAATATCACCCTCAAACCGATGGGAAGATAGAATGAGTAAATAAATTACTCGAAGATATGTTGAGGATGTATGTAATGCAACAACCAAATAAGAGGGAAGATTACATCTGCTTAGTGGAATTTTCTTATAATAAAAATCACCATACTTCTTTAAAGATGAGTCCATTCAAATTATTGTATGGATGCAAATGTAAAACACCTGTTAATTGGAATGGTCTTGAAGAAAAATTCATGTTAGGGCCTGAGATTCTACAAGAGATGAAGGAAGTCATAAGTAGGGTGCAAGTGAATTTGAAGGTTTCCCAAGATCGACAAAAAATGTATATCAGTAAAAACATAACCGATAAAGGATTTTAGGTGGGACAACACTTATACGTAAGGGTGAAACCTATGAAAAATACTCTACACTTGGGATTGTTTTCCAAGATAGCTCCCCGATTTTGTGGTCCCTTTTAGATTTTGGCTGGAATTTGACCAATGGCATATAAATTAGCCTTGCCTAGTCACATGTGAGCTCATAAATTTTTTCATGTTGTAATGGCCCTCATGAAAATTCCACATAATAAAAGTTAAAATAATAACCATGGTTGATATGAAATTTATTCTAAGCTGAATGTTGGTAAGATATCCTAGGGGGTGTTAATTTGTTTTATTATGGCGAAGGAAATTTGCAAAGGCAAAGGAAAAGGATTTGGAAAGGAAGAATGGCATTTTTGGCACATTTATTTATGAAAATAATGGAAATTAGGATAAAATGGAGATGAAAGGTTAAAGGTTTCATGTGAGGAGGAAAATGAAGAGAATGTAGGCCTTATCTACAAAAATTCTTATGATGAATAGTTGGAACCTTTTGTCAGTTAAATTTTGGAGCTCTCTCATTATTGTCTCTCCCTCACTCAGTCTTAGACACTTGGATTTTTTGGAGAACTTTGGAATTTTGAGCAAGAAAGGAAAGAAAACATGAAAAATGAGGACACAAGTAAGTAGGAGCATAAATCAAGCACCTACAATAGGATTCTTTACAGGTAGTGATTTGCATGTATTATTTCCTTGCTAGTTTTGACATGCATGGTAATGCATGTGGCTATTTGTTGTCTTGGCATGGGTTTTTGTATGTGTGACAGTGTATTAATCCTAGAATTGCAATTTATGTATATTCATGGTGTTGTTTTGTTCTCATGTTTTGGTTTATCTTGATTACCAGATGGATTCGAAACTAAGTGAGGTGTGTCTCTAAATGATTATAGAAATGGTTCATTTGTTGCCTCTATTTAGGGCCTAACGACCCCTAATTCAGACTGTGGACTACGATAAATCCTAAGAGGTGGTGGTTTACTATACATTTCAGGCCTAAGAATACTAGATTTTGGATTGCGCTAAATCCTAGAGAGTATGTCTCAGTTTAGGACATAGTGACCCCTGATTCAGGCTGTGGGTTGTGGTAAATCGTGCAAGACTATGAGACCGAAACATTCCTCACATTTTAGGCAGAGATAATTTCATAATATCCATGCTTGTGTTGGCCTAGTGATCCAGGTTAGATCATGGTAAAGCCTCATTCCCATTTTATGAGGGTGAGGTGGTTAAGCTTGAGGATTCCCTGGTTGGTTCTTTTGTTAGGAATCCCACATTCATGCTTGGAATATGGCACGACAGTGATTGGTTGAATTGAGATTTAGTTCAGCAAATCTATGGTCTTTTGGAACGTGTAATTCCCATCTCTGATTGGTTTTCACATTCAAAATTGAAGAGATCATTCCTTTGGTATTTGGTATGAAAATGCACTTGTTACTTTTTGTATTTCATTGATGATTTATCCATGGTATTTATGTTGCTATTATGTTGATTATAAGATTGTATTCTATCAATGATGATGTATGGATCTATCTATGTTTTTGTATATAAATGAATATACAGTGTATCTATGGTCAAATAGATTATATTGTAGATTATTATGTAATGGATAAATGCTTCTTAGTTGTTCTTAGATAAGTATTAGACCCATATGTTTAATTTTATTTTTTACACCTATAGATGCAATGTTTGTGAGGTGTTTGCTAAAATTTATGTCATAGATGTGTGGGGTTGAATTAATTCCTAATAATTTCAATGCTTCCTTGAATTTTTTTAAATGTTACATATCCTATCCCAAAGTTTCAAGAATATTTGGGCAGTGACCTGGGCTTAGTGGATAAAACTGTGGCACAAATCCCAGAGCTGCAAGCACATAATTGACAGTTTGGGGCCTTAGCCACTACCTTAACAATGAAATATTGTAGGTAATGATATGTAGACACTATATTTCCCTTAAATTCCCATGGCTAAGCCTCAAATGGGCCAACAATTTAGTCCCCCCTTAGGGAACAGGGTCCTAAATGGTTGGGTTAACTCCTGGGGATGTCAATGATGAAATGTAAGGACCGTTTCTCAACTTTCCACTGGCTCCACTTCCTTAAGGTCATCTAAGAGGTTTAATATCATATTAGTAGCCTCTCATCTCATGTTTAACCTGGTTGGTTGGTTACTTTGGTAAATGTGGGAAGAGGGTGTTATAGAGTGGTATTATAGGATAGTTCATCTCTCGGACGGATGGGTGGTGTGTTGCTCATGCTTTTATGTTGATTTATTATGTATTTTAATACCTATGTTTAATGTGGTTGATGCATCCACTTTGTGGTGGCCATGGTGGCAGTGGTGTCACCATGGAAGTGTTGATGCTGCTCTTTTCGACATGTTCTCACAAATGTGTGATTGATTTTCAATTTTTCTTTTTTATGTATTTTTTGTGAACAGTTTGTTACATATGGTTACATTCTGTGTATGCATTGCTTGGTTATGCTAAGTTTCATTTGGATCATGTTTTTTACTGGTTGTGTATTCTTTCTTCTATAATGTTATATTTTGATTATGCATTGGTCGGTCATGCTAGGTTACATGTTTCTTATGCTCATGTGACGGTTCGTGCTTATGGTTGTGTGTGGTCAAGCTTGCATTGGTGTGAATTTGGTATGGTCATGCATAGATGAATGGAATGCAAATAGAGTGACATTTATATGTTTATATTCCTATACATTATATTCTTATACACTTTCATGATTATATCTATACACATATTACACTGATCGATTGATATTACAGGAAATATCATCCGCAAAGTACACTAAGGTATGTTGGTTTATTGTTATTTGGATTAGATGACATAGTATACCTTGTAGGAGAAAGATCAAGATGGATAGAAAGACGGTAGGCTACAATGACTCACACCATGAGTCATATTATTACAACGGTGGGATTTCTTCTAATTTTGCAGACACATTGAGAAGCCTAGTTGTAAGGAAGAAAATGGAAAGCTCATACAAGCACAGGAAAAACAAACATAGGTGAATGCAATACTTCTTCAGGGATTATCAGATTTGCAAAAACAAGGGACATTATGAATCGGTTATGGACATGAATACAGAACTAATGGGGAATATGGCAGTAGGTCGCATGGTAGACACGTGTGAGATAGAACAAATATAGTGAGAGATGGAAGTTTGTTGGACACTTCGGATAGGTGGGGTGATGATTGTAATTTCCATCTGAATCACCCTTATAAGAGGAGTGATAGGTGATACATGCCTGATGAATTTAAGAAGGTAAAGCCACCTAGAAGAGGAAGAAACTTGGATAATTGGGATGAAGAAGTTATTTGAGTTGCATGAGAACTTAGATAAGATGAAGGCCATGATTGATATCTTTAGTTTGATAGGTAACAAAAAAATATGTTAGGAAGATGTGAAATGAGTTAGTCACACCAGGATAGATGAATTGAGGTGACATGAGTTCAAGAGGATTTTCAGGAAGAACTACTTGTAAGAGAGGAATTATGAAAGAAATGCCAAAGATTTCTATGAGCTAAGAATGGGATATGTGACAGATGAATAGTACACAACAAATTCCTTGGAGCTATTAAGGTATGTACCATATGTTGAGGATGAGAAGGATAAACTTCAGACATTTTTTAGTGGTTTCCATTACCATTCAGAGATCATATTGAGTATGATGAGCCTTGGTCACTTTAGGAAGTCACTGGGAAGTTGAAGCATTACTATGAATAGTTAAAACGCAAGAATGAGTCTCACCAAGGATGGAAAGGGAAGGAGAAAGGTAAATGTAAATGGGAGCATAAGAGAGGAAGTCCCTATAATGTAGAAGATAAAGAAAATGTGGCACTGAAAAATAATTTTAATGCAAGTGGACAGGGACATAGGCCACAACAACAGTATATATCATAGAAATATGGAGGTAATTGTATGGGAATATTGGAGTGATAGACATCTAATGAGGAGAATATTATGAGAGATTTTCCATATAGTTAGGAAGGTAGGCCTAAGATATACAATGCACAGGAGGCAGAGATTGTTGGGGATTTTGGGTAGAGAATTCCACACATTTACGCAATAGTGGACAACAAGCATGCACATAGCGAGGCTTCTATCATTGAGATGGATGGTAAGTTTTTTGATCAAGTTATTTCCATTTTGATTGACCCTAGATATAATTATACATATGTTAGTCATGAATTGGTGGAAAAGTGTTGTTTGAATAAGGAAATGCATGCAGAATATTGTTTAATGCACTTGGCCATAGGTACGAAGAAAAGATTTCACTACTGGCTAAGAGCTTGGGAATTTGAGTTAAAAGGTATGCCTACAACAACACACTTGAACATATTTCCTTTGGGATCATACAATATGCTATTGAGTATGTATTTTATTCATCTTCATAGTACCAAGGTATATTTATATGACAAAGATATTGAATTCTTGGATGACAATGCGGAACCAAGAGTCCTATAAGGAAATAAGAAAGTCACATCAGTTAGGGTAGTGACAGCTATGTAGGCCGAGCACAGTCACATGAAGGGATGTGTTATATTTGTAGTTCATATCTCTAATGATAAAGGTAAATAAGTTGAGAATTCAGATGTGTTGAAGAGGTATCCAATTTTGTAGCATTTTCAGGTTTTATTTCTAGCATAGATTTTAGAAATGCCATCACATAGAGAGGTAGATTTTTCCATTGATTTGGTATTAGGGACAACTCCAGCATAAAAAGAATCTTAGAGGATTTTTACACTGTAATTTGTCACCATGCTCACTTCTTGTCCCCGATCCTGAAGTTCCCTCCGATGAATACTATGTAGTATATCCACCTTGGAAAAATTCATCAAGATATCCTCTAAAGAATAAAAGAAAGTTTCCTTCGATAATTCATGAAGAAGCTTAGCTCAAACCCTAAATTTTTTGGTCAATAGTTTTATCTATTTACTTGGCCATCCTGATGGAAGGCTACCCATTCCAGCCTAGTGATGTCGACGGTTTTATGACTGGAAAAACCACATTGAACCCTTTGTGTAAATATTTCCTCAAATGGAGGAGAATCTTCATCCTCTATAAGTTTCCAGGATGACAAACTGGATATTGTTCGGTGGAGATAGAGTCGATCTGTCTCATTTGGGGCTCTTCATCTTCTCAATATGGGATTATACATTGAGAATTGTGCCTTCCTCATTATTTCATGGGTTCCTAACTTTCTCTCCCTTCCTATGAGTTGATCACCATCCCTCCACTACTAGTTGGTCATTGTTGGGATGGTCTGATCATTCATCCTTTGCATCTCTATATCATTTCAATTCCTAATCTTCCATTTGGGAGATGGATCACTTAAGAGCCTTGGTTTTGACTTGGATTACACAAAAGGGAGGCCTCCAACATTAAGGCCATGGTTGTTAGCTTCCTATTTTATATTATCAATAATACTTATGGTGTTTCACTTCCTATATTTGTTTGAATATTCATACAAGTAACCTATTTCTACTTGATTAGTGAGGTAATTGATATTTAATGTATGCTTTATATTGGATCACATTTATTTTTGTATCTTGATCACCTACAGGTATTCAAATGCCACTAGGAGTGAGGATTGAGCCTGAAGTATTATGGATTAAGGCCTTCACCAAAGAGTTGAGCATATCATCAGGAAGAGGTAGGACCTCTTCCCTTTCTCATCTTTCTTTGAATTTTAATAAAGAAAGTGTTCATTAGATAGTCTCGTAAGTTTCTAGACCCACTCTAGAAATAGTGAGATTGCCTCTGTCTATAGAGGGGATTTTCTTCACAACAAAATTGGCAACTCGGTTAGGGGTCTTTAGCCTCTTTTCCTTCCCTTTTCCGGTTTTGTTTTTTATCAGTTTAACCGATCATTGAGATCTGAGTCTGTTTAGATCTCTGTAGGTTTGAAAAGTATTTGGTCCTTGCTTTATGGTGTCAAGTTTGATTTGAGAGTGTAAATTATCCTTTATTTTTCTTTTTATTTCTCACCCAACACTTTTATTTCTCCTACACTAGTGCTTCCAACGCTGTTTTCTGTAACACAACTGCACTAATCTTCCTTTCAGTATTGTTTTTTTTCCCACATATGTGCTGATCCCAGTGATAGGAAAAAATATAAGGTTTCCCGTTAACTTTATAGTGTGTCTTGGCTTATGTAGTGTCTTTCAAAGCCTGAATGACCTTCTACCACTATTCCTAGTTTCATTCACTTTTTTTAAGTGATTGATTTTCCACTTTGACTTTTCTTGTGGTCGAGTGGAGTTGAATCATCTTTTAGGTTTCATAGGTTAGTTGACCTTCACTTGTCACATGTGTTTGTCATTATAGAACTGTTTCTATTTCAGATTTTTGTTGCCATCATTACAAACACCATTTCACATTACTTTTGGCTTATCTTTGAGGTTGTTTCCCTTTTCACTGTGTCATCACCACACTTTGCAATTACCTTCCATTAATTGTCAAACATAGATTACAATTTCTTGATTCACAAGTTTGAAGGTGTGTATTTTGATCTAATTCCCCATTTCAAAAGATTAGATTGAGTGTCATTTTTTTCTTAAAATTTTTGATTGGTTTCTTTTCGTTTTGAAAAGAAGAGTGAAATTCATTTTTCATTTAAGTATTTTTGAAACGATTTCTCTTCCATTTGAGAAAGAAAAGTGAAAAGTGTGACTTTTTGCAAATTCTTTATTTGTTTGATGAGTTTTTATTTTATTTGCAATAGTATAAAAGTAAAAGAAAAGAAAAAATATGTTTAATGCATCTCAGGGGAAAGAGGAGTTATTTCATATTTTAGTAAGTTTGCATTTGAGGGATAGTGAAAGAGAATTCAATTAAAAAACTAAATCCATTTTAGTGATTTTAAACTAGTTAGGGGGCATCAATGCTTATTTCATTGCTTGCATTTCGCACTCTTATTGACATTTCTTCTCTCATTAGTTTATAATTTCATCGAATAATAATGGACTCTTTTTTTGCATTTAGATGCATTATAACATTCAGGTGACATCGCTTTTGAGCCAAAAAATGAAACATAATCAAGATCAAGTTTAAAATTTATCCAATTAACCTTAAGAAGAATTTGAAATTAATGAAAACATCTCGACATCTAGGCTAAATATGTGTTCCGACATCATTAAGTGTAACAGTCTTTGCTACATTCTGTGTTACATTCCGAAGGTGAAACCCTGTCCCATGTATGGAAGTATATAGGAATATGTTCCATGTATGAAAAGTATAAGGGGATGCTCTCATCATACGATTACACATTAGACAACGTGACTATGGACTAGACTCCCACATACTGTCAAGTATATATGGGGAGATGCCACTAGGTTGCAAAACTACCATTGGTAATGAAGTCACCACCTTGTAGACATGATACAACGAACACAACATTTAGGGAGATTAGTTGTAGTACATTAAGTCCTTGGCAATTTCTTCTATCATTTATTACCAAGGAATATATTTCATTTCACGGATAACTGGTAATCATTTATGCCTATTTGACCCTTTTTTATTTATTTTTTTGTTTAATTTAAAACTTAACTGCCCACGATAGCATCATAACTGTGCAGTTCTTAGGACTTATCTTGTCTACTTAATTTTAAATTTTGATTACTCGGAAAATTGATTCAACTTTATTCCTTCATTTATTTTTTCTAAAAAGACATCATGGCCAAATCCTCGAATTCCCTACATTCCTCTTATGAAAGAACTCAAGAGCCTCCTCTTAAGATTCCACAAATTCCAGTTGGTCCCCTTGAAGCTGAAGGTGATGAACTTGGAATTGTCATAAGGGTCCAACCAATCTTGTGTCGACCACCATCTGACGAAATTCTTTGATCATCATCTAAGGATACTGAGCTGCAAAGTTCTTAATCATCTACATAGTTTATGACATTTCCTACTAATCTTCTCTTTCATCCATTTGTGGTCTCACCTCAATGCGAATACAGTGCTTTTGATGATCCTAGTCTGCTCCTTCGTGCTTGTCCTGTAGCATCTCCCACTACAATTTTGCAACTATTTCCTCTAGAGATGGAATCAAATGTTGATGATGTCCCATTCATGATTACTTCGCAAAGTACCTCATAGGAAACTGTTGTAACTCATGTTCTGGAGGTAGACATCGAATCTATGTTCCCTCCTGAAGGTTTTCCCTAGGTCACCGCTCCTCATGATGCAAGAAGTGGGACAAGTATTCCATCTAGTCAATTTGCATCTACACTTCCACATGGGTATAATTCTCTTGGGAGTCTCATTTCAGGAGCCTCTAGGACATCATCCCTATTTCATAATCCCTTTTGGTCAATGGAAGTTCTTTCATGTTCATGCCCATTTGTTCCAAAGGCGACTACCACTTCTAAACTTGTTTCTGGGCCTACAATCACTGTAGGACAAATGAATGTTTCACTATTTATGTCTAATCCCTTGGTACTATCTAGGATCACTTCGGTTCCACTGTTGACTAGAAATATGTGGTTTCGTTTGTGCCTAAAGGGAAATCAAATCCTCCATATGTAACTCCCCTTTCGAGTGGGGGAAATATGAACTATGGACCCGTTTTAAGGGAGGGACAACCTCATGCTAATCTAGGTGGAACATTTCTTTCACAACCAACGAGTATTATCATAGGAACCACTATAACAGGTGGCCACTCTACCTAAGGTCAAATCATTTATCAACAACCCCATGGTCAGTATTCTGAGGTTCAGCAACCCCATGTCCAACAGTTGAACATTTAATACTCGCATGTTCAACTTTCGAACACACAATATCAATATGTTCAACAACTGAATGTATCTTATCCATACGTTGATCAGCCAAACATACAATATCAGTATGTTTTGTGACCAAATGTTTCACAAGATTATGTACAACAATCCTAAAATACAATGGGTGTAGTTGTGATGAACCTTTATTTTGGTCCTCAAACCCAAGCTGGTCCAAATCCTCCTTTGGGTCAAGCTAACACTTACCTTGACCATCTTGGTACTCAATACTAGAAATTCCTCAGGGTCAGTACTAGCAACCCCAACACAGGCCTCAAACTAGCATCTACCCTCATTATCCTTGTACTCAATACCAAAAAATTCCTTAGGGTGAGTACCAAAAAGATGACCAGGGTCGTCAAGCCGGTGGTTACCTCAATCAACCTAGTGGTTAGCACCAAGAAATTCCACAAGGTCAATACTTGCAGGTAAACATGGACATAAAACTGGAAAATATGTCTAGTAAGGACCGCAATTTCCAACGCAGTCGGGGCCTTATCAATAGTATTAGCAGGGTACTTACATTGATCAATAGTTTCAACAAGGTCCTTACCAACAACCATGGGGGAATTATGCATATAAAGGTAAAAATCATCCCCATTGGGGGTATAACCCGTACCAACCAGGTTGGAACCCACATATGGGTAACTTCCAATGACCATTTGTTCCTCATCACCCCTCCTTTCCATTTCTGGATATGTTGGAACTGCCAGATGTGTCTGTTATCACAAAATTTCACCTAATGGGCTACTATTCAGACAATCTCATGTAACTATTTCAAACCAATTTTTTGACTAAAGCTTAGCCTCTTCAGTCTGAGAGGGTTCTCTCAAAGGATTAATGATATTGAATAAAGATGTATTTAGATGGCTAAATCTACTTCGAAAAAAATTTCTTATGATGAGTGTAGGTTGAAAATAGTATCAGTATGAAAAAATTAGGCTTATGGAGTCAACACTTTCAGTGATTTAGTAGTGAGTTCACTTGACATGGAAGCGGAGGTAGGTAAGAGTTGTAGCAGTAGTACACACACACATGAAATAGGAAAATAAATAGTCAATTCATCTATAAAGGATTTTAGAGCATTACATGAATCAATTCTTAGTATTATAAATGAAAACCACTGTGAATGGGACACATAAAGATTTAGATAAGATAGATAAGCACCAAAAACTCAATCAGAATCTCAAGTTGGTCAAGAAACAAATCTTTGTATTGTTGAAATAGTCAAATTACATACAGTTGTATTTTTGTTAAAAAATCTCCAACCCTTGACGAATTCAACTCTATGCCCTTTAAAATACTTGTTGCATCATCAGATGATCTACCTCCTCGTTAGATTCATCAAATTTTTTCCTAATGACACCTTGCATAACCATAAAACATCTACTTAATGACAAAATGACAGTTATCCTACTTGACAGTCCTTCTCCTAATAGAACTCAAATTGCTCATTATTACATTTAATAGCCTTATCTTCTAAAGAAACTATATCCTTGACAAATATACTTGGGTGATGGAACTTATCACTACATGACCACTTAACTGGCCTCCTTTAAAACTAGAAACAAAACTTTGTTTTTTAGGCAAATGATCTTCTTCTTCTATGAATGCTTTGACTGGTAATTTATCATTATTTCATGGTCTTTAAGTGATGAATGACTATTTTCATGATCCTCTAACACTTGGATAATACCATCTATCCATGAATGCCCAAAAATCTGCTAAAAAGGCTCCCACATAGTACGTTGTGAAATTAAGACAATTTCATAGCATACTTTCGTAGCACTACAAAAATGCCATTCACCCTCAATATTTTTTATCCTTTCCTTTATTATGGTCTTCATCATCCTTAGACACATCTCTCATGCAAATTACACCTTTTGAAATCTCACAAAACTGGTTAAAGAAAAACAAAGAAAAGCTACAGCAGTTTCCTGGCATTTTTTTGTCCTTCAAGCCCAGGCACGCTATGAAACTACTAAAAAGTGCTAAAATTCCAGATTTTTGTATAGCTTGAAAAATAAACCTCATGAGTGAAAAAACCTTGTTTTTATCATTCCATTAACCTTAAAAACCATAACACATCTCACCTTATGATCCTTCAGGCATTTCTTCCTCATTTATGGTGGGTTGAGCTATTGGTTCTTCAAGCACTGTCATTTTGAGGCATTTTTTCTCTAGTTCCTCATGAATCAGTTCAAGCTTCTCCTAGAGGTCCTTAACCTAATCATTCAAACTTATATTGGTGGCTTTCAAATGTGTGTTCATCTTCCTGACATGTTTGGCTTATTTCCTCACTGGAATGGTCCATTTGATAAGCTGTTGTGTATTATCCAAAGTCTTGGAAATAGTGTCAACCTGTTCTTCCTAAATTGCCTTCATCTTTTTGAACTGAATCTTTGCTACAAAGTGTTTCCTTGATTCTATTTTCATAATATCAATTTCATGAGTGGCTAATTTCAATTTTTCTTGAAGGAGATGTAACTCTGTTTTTTCCATCACCTTCTCTTTTCCTCTCTTTGATTTGCTGACTGTATCTTTCTCTGGAGGTGATGAAAGGTCAATGATATCTTGTGGTGGTTGAATTGTGTTAGTAGGTAGTTGAACCTTTTTACTACTTTCTAGTAGCTTCCTAGCATTCCTTGTCATATGCTCTCTTACTTGGAACATGAAACCTACATCTTCTCCCTTAAATTCTAATTTCTTTGCAGATTTAGCCTTTTCTGACTTTTTTCCACCTTCCTCTATGTCTTCAGCCTGGACTATAGGAGTTTCTTCTATGTCAATCGCATGTAATATATTTTATAGATTCCCTTTAGTCACTGCCATGTCTTCTACAACCATTGTTTTCTCTTCTAAAGCAACTGTTTAGCTTCTTTTCATCCTTTTTGTTCCTTTTTTACTCACATCTTTTTTTCTTTTGCAGGTTTGACCACCTTTGACTTATGTTTTTCTAGCGGGAGATTTGGTGTGTCAAAAATCTAAAATTGTTCTAGCTCCATCATAATTTTCTCACTTGGTTCTACTCTTACAGTTTCACTTGGTTATACTGCTAATGGTGATGGAATTCTCCTAGGTTTAGGAGTTCTTGAAGGAGTAAGAGCATCCAACTCAAAACCACTTACAAACAAAAATGAGAACCAGTCTCTGCCTAACCTTTGAATTTCATCTAAAACCAACAAATTCATTAAACCATGATGAATTAATGAAGTCTCACTCCCTTCAGACTTTTCTTTTACTTTATCTGCCATTTTCTACAAACTTTTGTGTAAATGGAAAGTCAGATCAAGGGAAATCTTAACAGTAAAGTGAAAAAGTAACTTGAAATGATATGAGTAAACTTTGTGGTATCTCCCTTCACAAGTAAAGTACTTTTTGATGATGAGAAACAATTTTGAGTAGTTTTCCTTTATGCAGCTTCTTGGAATAGCATTGGTGAGATCCATTTCAGCATGTTCAGGTTTCATAAACTCTTTGCACTGCTCCATGTTAAACTTGAAACCTTTGAACCACTTCTTGTGTCCTCTTGGAAACCCTCTAGTAGGCAATAACATCTGGTGTGAGGGAAAAATTGAGAATTCCTACTTTGGTAGTTGTTCCACTAAAATTCAAACCAAACTCTTTGGAAAATTGTGTATGACAGCCTTGTAATCTCTCACAAAACTGTAAGCAACATGTCCTTCTGAAGACTTCCACTTCTGTTGGGTCTTCATTGATCAAACTCATGTATATTGCTTCATATCTCAAGCATTGGCCACCCTTTTTTGTCTTTATTTTTCCTACCATGGTTTCTTTAATGTCTTCATAGCCTCTCTTGATAATGTTTAGTCTCGCTTACTAATGTGCAACCTCGCTTGCTAATGTGCAAGCTCGCTTGATAATGCTCAATGTAAACATTTGAAAACACTAGCCAAAGCTTTGTCTTAATGCATTAGCTCTCCAGGGCTCCATATCATGAAAAGAAGCAATGAGAAATGAGAAATGATTGAATTAGGAAATATTTTGAAGTTTTGATGTCTTCTCATGACCCAATGATGACTCATACATACCTAAACTGATCATGATGACTTCAGACCTGACCATGTACCTTTGTTTTACCCCTCCATGACTTAATTGGCAGCTAACCTATGTTTTTCCAACAATTTTCTGACACCTAATAGCTAATCTAACAAGACAGATAGGAAATCGCGCTTTCGTCACATATCTAGTGTAAATTTGGTTGTTTTTGCTATGAAACTATTAATAGTTTCATACCGAAAAGTGACTTTTCACAGTGTATTTCACTACGAAACTATGTTTTCTTGGCTAAAATGGAATTTTCGATACAAAAACCTTGGAAATTGAAATCATTTAGAAAATTATGAGTGATGTGACATGAGTGGATTTTAAAATGAGTGGGTTTATACCTTAGGGAAAACTTAAATAAGAAAAAATTAATATGTCCCTTGACCAAGCATATAAAAAATGAATCCTACAACCCAATTTTTTCCATATGAACCTATTTGACATTATCAAAAGATGCTTCATTTTTCTGGATGATAATGGTGGCTCCAGTTGGGATGGTGTGCTCTAGTTGTACACCAAAGAACCAGTAGCTCCAGTGCTACTATCCATATTCTTGAAAAAACAAAAAACTTTGAAACTCTCAAGATTTTTCTTCAAACTCTAGTGGCCTTCACTTCGGGCTCAATCTTGATGATTCAAGTTGTCATTATTAGAAGAAAAACACATAGAATGGAATATATACAATGAATGAATGATTAACAGATTTTAAGAAGAGTAGTGCTTCAAAAATCTACCATTGACAGGCCCTCCAGCACATGGTTGTCCATCCTTCTCATGAAGAATGTAAGTGTTGTTCCCATGGAATGAAGCTAATTTGAATGGACCCTTCCAAATTTTCTCAAACTTACCATGTTTCCCCTTCTCTTCAATCTTGGCCTCCAATTTCAAAACCACATCTTGAATTTGAAAATTTTCTTCTTTGACCTTCTTGTCAAATGTTGTCTTGATTCTATTTTGAGATTGCTGATTACAGTTATAGACTTCCTCCCTCTTCTCTTGCAAAGCTATCATCTGATTGATCATTCTCTGAATTTCATTTGGCTCCTCCTCCAATCCTTGTAGCAACTTCATGAGAGGTACTCCTAAGGATGTAGGAAAAATAGCTTCAGCTCCATATACCAACTCATAAGGTGAAATTCCAATTGACCTCTCTATGCACACTCTATCAGCCCATATAGCATACTTCATCTTCAAATTCCATGACTTCTTATTTTCCTGCAACACCTTCTTTATAATCCTCAGAATTCTTTTTTTAGAAGATTTAGCAAGACCATTAGCTTGTGGATAATATGCAGTAGAATGCCCAAGAGTAATATGATATTGATGAAAAAAAATAATCATCTTCTTAAACTTACATGCCTGAGAATTATCAATGATGATATTCATAGGACAGAAAATATATTATTTTCCAAAGATGAAATGATAATGGAATCATTTGCTTGTCTAGTTGGGATTGCTTCAATCCATTTGGTGAAATAGTCAGTTTCTGTTAGAATATAGTGATGCTAACTTGATGATGATGGATGAATCTCACCAATAAAATCTATCCCCCACTGCTGAAATGGTGCCTCAACATAAATAGGAATCAAGGGTAAAGGTACAATCTTCTTCTTACCATAAAAAATCTAGCATTCATGGGAAGCAGCAATATTTTTGTAGACATCTTTAAACATTGTAGGCCAATAATACCCTGCTCTGAGAATATTGTTTGTTGTAGCCTTCCAATAATGATAACCTCCACAATATCCTTTTTGGAACTCCTCAATAAATTTATCATCCTCCTCTTCTAGCAAACAATTCAACAAAATACCACCGGTGTCTTTCCAATACAGATTTTTGTCAATGATGTAATACCTCAAATATTTTAACTTCAAAAATATTGCCTTAGACTTTTTCAACTCAGCAAGTGCTCCATGATGATGTAAGACAAAGATTATGTCTTTGCACCAATCTGAAATGATGTATTTTTCTTCCATGGATCAGTTCTTCCTCTTCATCTGCAATTTCTGAAATTTCTGCAATTAAATTCATTTCAAGACAATCGAAGTTTTACTGTGCCATAAACTTTTCTAGACCTTGTCCTTTGACCAATTTTGTTTTTTTGATCTCTATGTCACATTACATCAAGTTAGCAATCCATTTTCCCCTCTTAACATTAGGATCAACTTGAGTCAGGATGTCTTTCACAACAACATTAGGAACAAAAGCTATAATATGAGAATGCAGAATGTAAATTATGAAATCTTTGATGGCCTTAACCAAGGCATAAGCCTGCTTCTCTAAGATGTTGTACTTTAGCTCTGAGTTAGCTAATGTCCTACTAAAAAATGGAATGGGATACTCCATACCTTGTTGTCATTTCTGTGACAAAACTCCAGCAATTGTATTTTCTGATGCAAAAGTAAAAACTAGAAATTATTTTGAAAAGTCTAGGTTGATCAACCCTGGTGCTTGGGTGAGTGTCTTTTTGATCTCCTCAAATGAGCACTTTTCTTCTACTATCCACTTGATTTCAACTAATTTCTTCAGCATTCTTTTTATGTCCTTTAAAATCTCAACAAATTTAGGAATAACCCTCCTTACAAAATTTACCTTTCCAAGAAAAGATTGAATCTCCTTTCTGCTCCTAGGAAAATCCACTTTCTGAATTGCATTGACCATGTTTGGATCAATCTTAATCCCATATTTAGAAATAATGTTTCCCAGTAATTTAATTGAAGTTAAGGAAAAAATGCTTTTAGTGGGATTGAGAGAAATACCAAACCTTCTACACTTCAGCATAATTCTTTCTAGGTGCTTCAAGTGATCTTCTTCCCTCCTTGAGAAGATTTTTATGTCAACTGAATAGAAAAATACCATTTTTTCCTTCTCCTCGGTGAAAGCAATGGCCATTTCTCTCTGAAAGGTAGCTCTTGTAGTCATAAAACCAAAAGGCATCTTGGCATACATGAATGTGTCCCATGGTGTAGTAAAGGATGTATTTTCCTGATCATTTGGATGCAGAAGTATCTGATAGTAACCTGAAAAACCGTCAAGCACAGACAACTTGTGGGAACCAACAATGATCTGCGAAATTGGGTCCACCTTTGGGAGAGGGTAGTTGTCCTTAAAAGAGGCTTTGTTGAAGTTTCTGAAGTCAATACATATTCTAATTTCTCCACTCTTTTTTATGACTGGAACAGAGTTTGCAAGCCACTTTCAGAATCTGATTGAAACAATGATTTTGACGTTAAAAAACTTCTTGATTTCCTTCTCAATCAGAGGCATGAGAAGTGGGTTAATCCTCCTCAAATTCTTATTGAAAGGATTTTCATTTTCTTTAATGGGAATAGTATGTTGAATGAGATTAGGGTCATACTTCTTCAAATCATCATAACTCCAAGAAAAAACATCTATGAATCTTTTCATCATCCCAATATATCTATGCTTCATATCAACTGAAAGAAACTTTGAAATCTTAATCATTTTTGGCATAGCTACTGTACCAAGGTTACAACTTTCCACCTCTTCATCATCAGCTTGTATCCTAGGAGATTTGAACACATCATTCTGATCAAAAATCTTCTCAAGCGATATGAGGCCTTTGGGTATAGACTTATTCTTCAGCTATAACACTTCAGAATTTCCCTTAGATTCAGCGAGCATGTTTTTTTGATCTAATTGTATATTTTGAAATTCTTATTTCATCTCAATAAAGTTTTTTACTTGTTGGTCATCTTCAATGGCCTGCCAATGGATAATTTTATCAGGGATAGTTGGTTTATGGCGAACCTCGACCTCATTTTTTTTAGTGGAATATATGGGAATGATGAAAATACTTGCAGAGACAGCTAGGGAGTCACCAATGGGGTTTTGGTCCCTAGGCTTAACAATGAATGAATTTTCTTGGAAACTTTCCAACATGTCCATGAGTAAATTTATGTATTCCCTCATTCTCACACATTTTGTTTGATACACACCTTAAAATTATTTAATGAATAATTCATAATCTCCATAGACATAAATATTTTGAGGACCCATTCTTCTCAAAACTTCTAAGCACAAAATCAAAGATTCATACTCAGCCATGTTATTTGTGCAATCAAAATTTATTTTGTAAGAAAATAACTTACTTTCATCATTTGGATTTGTGATTCAAATTCTATCTCCTTCCCCCTCTGTTCCTGTTGATCCATCAAAATGCAACATCTGCCAATCTTTCGTCTTCTCCTCACTGATTTGCTAATATTTTGTTTACTAATTTTCTGTCTGCTGAATTACAAATTGCTGATTTTCTATCATATTTTCATCTTCTGCTTCATTAGTCAACTCATTGAAAAGAATATTAGATCCAAGTTGAGTATCAAGAGAATAAATTGGAAAGTTCTGAGGTTTATCTTTACTACTCACCATGTAATCCATTATTGTTTCTCTATAAAGTATTCTTTTATCAACAAAAACAAGAATGGTGGCATAAGTAAGGTCCATCTGCATTGTACCTTTGATTTTTGTTTCCCATGACCTTGATAATAGCATCCCAACCTTTGGTGGATTGTCTGCTACCAAAATTTCCATAACCACTACTTTAGCAAGGACTTGTGTAAGACCAAAAAAAGCATCTTTAATTAAACTAATGCACTAAACTCTTTTTTAATCAAAGGAAAAAAAATCATTATATGGTCTAGTAATTTGTAGCCCCATCCTCTCCATGATTACTTTGGGCATAAGATTGTGAGAGGCCCCTGAATCCAACATGGAATTATGCAATTTCATGTCATGAATGCTAAGGCTAACATAGAAAGGAGGCACCTCCTCATTCTTCTCATCTTCTAATCTTGGACCCATGTATATGGCTAGATGATCTTCTTGAATATCTAAGATATCAACAGCTCCTCATTGTGAATTTATCATTTTGACAATATTACTTATGTATTCATTTACCTTAAGAATTTCTCCAAAAGGTACTGGCATTTTGATCTTAGAAATTTCACTCTCCAAACTGAAACTTGAAGCAGATTTTTCAGTTTATTTGATAGGAGGAGGAGGTGGCGTATCTTTCTTACCCTCAGCAGATTTTGGGGCATCTTTCTTAGGTTGTGCTTTATTTTTAGTGATTGGAAAATTTATGTCTGACATGGTGTTGTTTCTGCATCTCAAAGATGACATGTTGATACCCTATAAAATAGTCAAATGGTTCCTCACCCTTATTCACGTCATGATCTGACTCATCATGTTCCTCCTTATTCAAGAATATTCCAGACATGTCTTCATATAGACAATGAATGGACTCTTCTAGAATTCCAGGTTCATCTTATTCATTAGCTAAGTTCTGCTGAAAAGGAGGTCTCATAGGAGGGTCAGGCTACTGACTTTTGTTTTCCCTTGGCCTTTGTTGGTTTTGAGGTCTTCTGAATCAAGGATTTCTGAATTAAGGTTCATGTTGTGCAGGAGGAGCAGAGGTATTACCAAGGGAAAGCCTATCTATCCATTTTTCCATTTTATTCATCATTGAATCAAATTTATCATCAAAGGCGGAAGTCTTATCTTCTTCTTTCAACTTTGTCTTAGTCATCTTGGAATTTTATGCTGCTATCATATTGAACTCCTCCTTCACTGTGTCATTATTCATTACAGCAAGTGAAGGGGATTCTCTCTCTTTCTTAGTAGTATCAAAAATTCATAATCAAAAGCTTCAGCATATCTCATTTGAGGTAAGGCTTGTGGAGGTTCTAAATGGGCAGGAATAGAATCGTAAAATTTTTCAAATCCTTTTGAAAAATTTTGGACAGTTTCATCAACAACGCTTCTCAAACTATTGCACTCAATGAGGGCTTGTACAGGATTAGTTATATTTCCCCATTTCCTCAAAAAGTTATCTTCAAGTTCATTCCAATTATGAATTCTTCCAGGAGTAAGGGCTTTGAACCACTTCCTAACTTCACCAGTAAAACTTTGGGAAAACAATCTCATATTGAAATCCTCATGGTCAACCTCCTCCCTGTCTATAAATTCATTAATCTAGTCTACATGTTCTTCAGCTGCAATTTCTTCATCACTTCCCCAAGTTTTGATTCTAGCAGAGTATTTGCAAGGAAGGGCATGCAGGACAGCTAGAAGAACAAGAGGGATATATATAGCAAGTGCGGAAGGTGGAGGAGGTACATTTCCTGCCATGATGAATGGGACTATGGTAGTGATCTAGGTGGATATCGATGGCCTCCCACCTATTCCATTTGGACCCGCAGCATCAATTCTTTCAGTTTTTCAGCTTCAGCACAACTTACTATTTTTAGCAAGTTTTCGGGTCCTACACACCCAGAGCTATTTTGGGGACTTAATGATCCAAATGGATATTGGTTACCACCCACCAAGTCCATTTGAGCCCCCACCATAAATTCTTTCAGTTTCTATGTTTCAGCAGAACTTATTGTTTTTAGCAGTTTTTCAGGTTCTGAACTTCCAAAGCCATTTTAAGGCCCTAAACAACGTTTTTTGGGGAAAAAAGGGAGCAAAATGGGTCATAGATTGATGTTTCTCACTCAAAAGTTTTATTCCTCGGATAGATATTTCTGACGAGCTATTGAGCATGTCAAACGGAAATCAGATGCCAAAGTTATGTCTCGAGAAGTTGAAACACCAATTTACCCAAACAGGACACACAGTTTTGGCGCTTCATCTCCTAGGGTTAGGTTTTCAGACGTTTAGGATTTTACATTATTTCTCAACAAACAGACCTTCAAGCCTCATTGTAACACAGTTCAGGGGGGCTGGGAGTCAACACATCTCTTCTCAAAGATAAGCACTACCAGTGCCCTAGCTCGCCACATCTCAATCATGTCTACATTGTAACACAGTTCAGGGGGTTGGTAGCCAAAAAAAATCTTCTCAGGGATAAATGCTACCAGTTCCATAGCTCGCTTGTTCTGATCATGTCTATATTGTGACACAGTTCAGTGGCTAGTAGCTGAGACATCTCTTCTTAGAGATAAGCGTTGCCTAGTTTTTCATTTCCATTACGTTTTATTTTAACACAGTTTAGAGGCCTGTAGCTGCCACATCTCTTCTCAGAGATACACCTACCAGTGCCCTAGCTATTCATTTCAGTCATTTTTTTATTAATAATATGAAGCATTATTTCTACTGCATCTTTGTGCTTATGGTTATTTCTGTATTATGTTGCGTTCCTGCATAAAATACACGTCAAGTAGTTTTAGGGACAACAACAGTGGATGAAGAGGAATTGTTAGGAGGAGGGTTGTTTGGTCTTTGTTGTTCAATGAAAATTGAACTCCAATAAAGAAGAGGAAAACCAATTTTTCTTCTCAACAAAATTTCAAAAGGGTCATTCTCCTTCAACCTGTCCAAAGACTCTCTTTCCAACAACAACTCAGAAGTGACTGCTTCCAAAAAATCTTCTTTATATTTTTTTTTAATAAGGCTAAAGTATCAATATGTTTCCTATGTAGGTCAAATACAATTTTAGTTAATTCTTTTTCAATTTCAGACCTAAAGAGTACTTCTTGAATTTTATCATCAGATCTTTTATCTTCAAGACTTCTTAAAACTTCAGAGGACAAGAATTTTGTATGTGATGGAGTACCTGATATTTTAGAAATGCCTTGAATGCCTCTGGTGATGTTTTTTGCATTTTCCACAATGGTAGGTGGATCTAGGTTAGGATTACTCCTTGTGTATCTCCTTCTCGAAGCCACCTTTGATCATATGAATTTTGAATGAAGTCACCAAGGTAGATGCAACCTCGAACAACTTCCTGAGCTCCTTCTACCTTCAGAAGTTTAACTTCAAAATTTCGGGAAAATATAATCCTCAGGCTCTCGTTAGATGCACCAAATGTTATAACAAAATTTCACTTGATTGGCCGTTAATCAGAAAATTTCATGTAACATTTTCAAAGCAATATTTTGATTGGAGCTTAGCCTCTTTAGCTTGAGAGGGCTCCCTCAAAGGATTAATGATATTGAATAAATATGTATTTAGATGGCTAACTCTACCTCGAAACAATTTACGTATGATGATTTTAGGTTAAAAATAGTATCAGTATGCATACATTGGGTTTATGGAGTCAACACCTTAAGTGATTCAATAGTGAGTTCACTTGACATGGAAGCTGAGGGAGGTAAGATTTTTTTAGTAGTAGTACAGACACACACGAAACAGGAAAATACACAGTCAATTCATATATAAAGTGTTAGACTCCTATACCAATAGGTATCATTTTTCATGATTGTCTTGATTGAACTATGCAATATGTTCAAACCTTTTTCTTGTGCAAAGGTGTTCCATATTCTTGAAAAGCCAAAAAATCAAAAAATTTAAAAAATGTAAAGAGGGTATACCCTAAAAGAAAAATCAAAGGGTAAGAAAAATAAATTGGTCAAAAAAGTGAAAGAAATGAACCCCAAACAAAAATAGAACAGGAAAGTGTGCAAGTCTAAATGCCACTACTATTTCATTTTTTGTAAATAAGTAATTGTGTGCAGCTTGTTAAACATTTTCCACAATTTATGAAGTGTCAAACTGTATAAACTTGTCTCATTCATTTTTCAATTTCATTTTTTATAATAGAGAATAAATATCTGACCAAACAGTTTAATCTTGGCAGATAAATAGATAGGTAGAGTGAATAAAAGGTGCTCAACAGTTTAATCTGAGCCCTTGGATGCAATAAGTGTAGAATTAGATAGATTTGCCATGTAAAAGAAAAAGAAAATTGATGAGGGTTTGCCAATCTAAGTGCACCCTAATAAAGAAGAGAAAATGGTAGTGTAAAGTAGATAGGGTAGGTAGATGGTGTTGCAAATTTTCATATGATGAATGATGGTGCTAAACGTGTTTGATCTTTAACTTTCATCATAAGTACTGAAACAAGAAATGCACTGGAAAATTCGAAGGAAGCAAAGTCAAAATCATTAACTTCCCACATCATTTTTTCCCTAAGAGTTTTACTAATTTCCCTAAAAAGTGCTAAGGTATTTGGAGATTAAAGGGGCTCAAGGCATTTCCTTGACTTTTGGAGGGACCGGACCCTCGGCCTGATGATCAAAAAGACCTTAGTACTTGAAGATTATTTATCATTATAATCATTCACTTTTATCCTTTTCCTAAGTAAAATCCTATTTTACTTAGGGAAATCATGTAAATTTCCATAATAAACCCTCAAAATTACTTACTATTCTATGTTTAAGTGTTGAAATTGAGATCATACAATTTGCTTCAGAAATCTTCACTTTCTTAGTTATAGTTAAAGTATTTTGAGTTTACCTTGTCCTTTGTCATGTTAACTTCTGATTTATTTATTAAATCCCTAGTGAAAAGACCTTATTCTATAGTACATAACTCCTCCTTACCTAAATATCCCCAAAACCCCTTTTATTATAAGTTTTGGCCAAAGTTAATTAATCCCTTTTGTTGAATAAAAATCCCCCAATAAAAACCCTTTGGCTAAAATATACCCATATAGAATATTTCCCTACCCCTATGGTGAATAAATGACATTAATTTATTACCATATAATAAAAATAAAAGAAGAAAAGAGTTTTAAACATATATTAAATATATGTTTTTAACGAAAAAACATAAATAAAAAATCAAAGTTTCCATAACCCAACCATTCATTAACCCATGAGATTAATTAAATCATTTGGATTAATTAATAATCACATCCCTCCGCCAATCAAACACCCCCCGGGATATTTAATTAAGTTAATCATGTTTTAAAACCCCGTCAGGCTCTCACGTTAAAAATCTTCCAATTCCACATCCCGTCCACCGTCAGATCACCTCCCCAATGATCAACGGCCCAGGATCATTCCGCTGGTCATCTCGCGTCCGGAAGATAATGAGCGGGGGCGTAGTGGTTTTGGAATAGTCCTCCGACCACGTGTCAAACGATTAATGGAATCGCTCCCTCCGCGCTGAATACCACCATCTCCCAAAGAGCGGTGCGGAAATTACCGCTTACCACCCGGTCCCAGTGACGCGTCCTCCCGTACCGGATGATGTCATCCTTGAAAAAATCAAAATCCCCATTGACCTTGTAAATAAAACAAAAATTCATGTTTTTCTGTCATTTTCACTGCTGAAAATGACTGCGTCCTCCACTGAAGAATTCGAAAATTCCGCTGATTAAGACGCCGCCAACCAAAATTGTTGAACACCATTGTTAGACCAGTGCCCAAGCATCCATCCGCCATTGACCAGTACCTGTAAAATTCAAACTTCTCCATCAAACAGGTATTTATTCGTTCTCTTGCTGAAAAAATCCACTTTCCTGTGTTAAAATTCATGCCAGAGTCTGAAAAAGGGTTAATGTCAGTCTATTCAAGTTCCTGCAAGTAAAATCAAAGCTCCTAGAATCAAATTTCCACCCAGTCTGTGAAGAAAACCCAAAAACTTCCATTTTGAATACACAAGAACCAAAATGGAAGCTCCGACAGCCCTGAATGTAACCCCATTGAATGCCCCTCCTAGAGAGTTAGAATACTTGCCCTTAGTGGATAAAGACTTCAGAATTAAAGACTTAGGTTTCGATGAAAGTCCTCTTCGAAGTTATTTTCGCTGCAGAGATGGTTATTTGAAGGGTCTAGATGTCATTGGTTTGTGGGAATCCAATTTCCTGAGATATCTTATCCCCTCAGTCTATATTTTCCCAGAAATCATCCACTATTGTCACTCCAACTATGATTCAACTCAAAGGGCAGTGTTGTCTCCTAACCAGAGTATCCTTTTCCCCATGACTCCTCAAGATATCAACACAATGCTCCATTTTGAACCTGATCAAGATCTTACTCCTTTGTCTATGGAAGAACTACTTGAAAATTCTACCCAACTGTCCCCACAAAATTTGAAATGAATTTGCCACACTTTTATGTTACCTGAACATCAACCTAAGGGGCATCCTCCCTATGGTTTTTCTTATTTTAATAAGTTGGGCAGACTCATCCTCAATATGATATCCTTTGTCATGGGTTTCAATACAAGTGAATATGTTGATGAAATAACCCTGGTATTGTTGTCTATTTTTACTCCTAGGCAACCTCCTGCAGTAAAATATGACTTTGTATCTTTCATCGCCAATAAAATCCATGACCAGTTCATGAGGGTAGATAATGACAAAGTGTTTAAATATTCCTCAGTCATTTACCATCTCCTCATCTATTATCAATCAGAGAAGTTCCCTTTTCCTGTTAAAATGTTTGATGCCAAGGGAAACCCTAGATCAGTTATTTTTTGGTCTGCCATAACTCATTCTTCCTATGATTCTCCCTATTCTTATGCTGAGTTCGTCGATCTTTTTTCATATCCTGCAACTACCTTGTTGACAAGAATTCCCCCTCCAAGGCTCAGTAATGAGATTAAGAAGACTTTGCAGCTTTCAAGGACATATAAAGTTGGGGACTGGTATTTATATCAAAATCACTAAGTCATCAGAATATATGGATGTGAATTATATCCATTGAGGTTGCCAAAATATGTGCCTATGAGACTTTTTGCCTTAGAATATTTCAGGCAAATGAATAATTCTGATATGATTTATTTTTGTAGTGTAAAAAAGAAAGCCCAACTCAGGATCAAAAGTCAATTAGGTCCCTTCATATGCAATTCTAGGGACGCTGAGCGAGAAGCAGAAGATATCCTACAAAACCATTGCAAGTTACCAAGGAGTTTTCGGTGGATTCCTTATGATCCATTCGGTTTTATCTGTGATAAAAGAATGAAGAACAAATCATCCCCATACATTCACCATAGGATTCCTGAAATAGAACAATATGCTAACCAAGATGAGTGGGTGGAAGGAACACTAGTTGAGCAAGATAATGAAGAAGACAATAGAATCAAAATTATGAAAGATCTTGAGAAAAAGTTTGACCTAGAATCTTTTGGTCAAGTGCAGGTACCTCACATTGGCACTTCTTAAACAGGAAATCTCCAACAGGGGTTACAGGAAGAGAGTACATCAATTGCAGTAGAGTCTAAAGGCAAAGGGAAAGAACCTGAAATACAGGTCATTGAAACTTTTATCATGGCAGAGAAACCTCAAACCTCCATGGCACCAGATCAGACACAGGTTTCTCCTACTCAAGTAAATCATCCTAAAGTTTCAGAATTGCAAACTCCATCTAATATGGAAATAGGAAAGAAAATACAGGCTCCAGATCCTAGTCCTCCCAAAGAATCCTCAGAGCTACATCAAGCTAAAAAGCAGAAACCCGATCCACTTCTAGAAGTGGAAATTATTGATGAGATGTTTGATGATGAAAGAGAAGATAGTCAACTAACTGGCACAGTCAGTGAAACACACACAGGCCACAAACGAAAAGAATTGCAAAAACAGTTGAGTACTAAATTATTTTCTTTTAAGCCACCAAAAACAGATGCAGGTGATGTCAAGAGAACTTTCATTAATATAAAAGCAAAGAATGATCCATTGAGAATGAAGGTATATGATCAGTATCTAAAAATGGCTCCACACAATCAGGAAAGATTGATGTCAGCATTTGATATTCAACAAGGCAAAATGATGATGAACCATTTCAAATCCAAAGTACCAAAGCCCATGACAGCATCTGATTATATTAGGACCAATTTTGAGGTCCTGGCAAAAGACATTCATCCCCTGGACTAGATAGAGTTGCATAGAAAAACTGGGGAAATGATATACTCCACCCTTACTGATAAGGCCATGGCAGCCCTTAGGCTGCGAGATTCTTTAAATAATACAAATACCCAGTTGCAAATTGAGAAGGCTTCTTCTCAGGAAAAAGATAACAAAATAAAGTCTCTGGAAGATATAATCATCAGTTTGGGTCACAATCCCAAAGATATCAAAAGAATTGAGGCACTAATTAAAAAGAAAGATGATGATATCGCTGCACTAAGGAAGCAGCCGAAATTGCCAGCCTCAAGGCATCCCCAGACCCAAGAAGTTTTGAAGGAAAATTCACAGGAAGAGATGATGGAGTTGCTCTTAAAAATGACTGAGCAACTAATTGAAACAAAGAAAGAATTGGAACAGGCATTAAAAGAAAAACAGGATATCATGCAAACATCCACAACAGAGATCACTACAGGTACCACAACAGCAGATCAATAAACAGAGTCAGCGCAGGTAAACACTTCTGGTTTAAGTTCTGATGAATTGGTGAAACAAATGGAAAGTTTAAAACTCAGAGTCACAGAACTCAAAACCACAAAATTGCAGTTAGAAAATTTGGATCAGAAATATGATATTTCTAAGAAGACTGTTGCTGATAATACCAGGGAAATTAAAAGGTTGGAAAATTTGGTTAAGGCTTTAGAAAAAGATCTTTCATTAGAAAATCCTTTGAGAGAAATAAATGAAATTATTTGGGATAATATAATTGAGTCAATAAAAAGTATTTGGTCCTTTGTTCAAATGATCTTTGAACAAAATGACTTCATCAAAGTAGCTCAAGAAGAAATAGACAAAACAAGAGATGCATTAAGGGGCAGACCTGAGCGAGCCAATCAACTTATACATTTTTTGAACACCCGGACTAAGCAACAGCTTGCAGAATTAGGAATTGATGACAGGACAGGCACTATTTTAGAAATAGAAAGATTTTTTACCAAAATAAATCTTATGCAAAATTTGGAAAGGAAATTCTCAGATATTATGGAAGAAATCAATGTTTTTAAAGGGAAATTTCAGGTTTTATTGGACAATGGGTTACCCAGTCCTATGCTCTCAGAGGACAAGATAATGGACCTAGAAACCTATGTTAATAAAATAGATATACATGCTCATAACACAACTGCTCATTCTATCAGTTCGTCAGAAGAAACATTGCCAACAGGGAGGAATCTCTACGACAGGTTAAAGAATTTGTTTCATCTTGAGCAGGAAATAAAGTATTTGTTCCCTAATCAGCCCACTTTTTACAGATACACAGAGGCTGATGAAACATTAAGAAAACTTAAAAGGACCATAATAGCAGAAGATCAATGGTGGGAAGAAGTATTGGACATTTTATGAAATTTATCTTCAGGTTGAGAATTTTATCTTTTTACTATTATGTAAAGGATAAATAATGAGCACAGGTGAAAGAGTATCAGTTGGGCAGTTGAAAGAGTATCAGTAGAAACAAAGAGTATCAAAAAATCAAAAGAATTACTCAAAGGGACAACATCGAGCCCTATTATAGCACCTGCCTCCAGCACATCCTCAAAAGAAGGAAACAGACACCAGCAATTACTTTTTGTCCTATCTACGAGACCATTTGTCTCCTTTTTATTGTAACTTATTCATTAGTTACCCTAGATTAGTGGCTAGGTTAGTCTGAGATATTTTCAATCATTTTTTTTATAAATAAACCCTCAAAGAGAGTATTGAGTGTGGATTCTACTACTTTGTTGTGACATTGATGTTTTTGGAATAAAAAGTGTTTTGGAGAAATTTATTTGTGGCTTGCTAGATGACAATTTGAAGCTCAGGACTTTTTGCAGGATTCATGTGTCGGACTGCAGTTCAATAAGTCTTTCTATCCTATGTCTTCTATTTTATATCTGTTTATAATATCATTGTGTCCATTTCTGAATAATTTACATAAAAGAATAAATCAGAATTTACTTAATTATACTTTGATTTCAATTGTGATTATTCTAAATGTTTTCCTCCAAATTAGTTATAAGCAATGAATTCTTAATTGCTCTTACTTCGCTAATTTAAATATTTTGATTACTATAGTAAAGAATTCTTTATTGCTCTTTATTTGTAATCATTTCATTTCTTTCTTTTGAACATGGTGAAATATTCTTAACTACCTTTCATCCCTTCAAACCCATTCCATCCACTTTAAATTCTAAGGATTGTTCTCTATTTGGCTATCTTGCCCTACAAAGCCATCTTGTGTGTAGAATAGTAATCCAGTAAATCCATCCTTTGACTCCATAGCCCAATGGCCTGAAAATATTCGACCTTGCCCGTAGTTGGCGAATTCCACCATTTTCAAAAAAACTCTTGGATTTATAACTAGCCTAAAAATTTATAAGAATAAAGATAAATCATAAAGAGAGAGCCCTCTCTGGATACAGATTGGCTAGATTCTGTATCTAAAGGTTGGTTTGTGGTTACCTCGGGTATACTTTCATTTTCCACAGCTTCAAGGAAAACCTGAGTGATAACATAGTGGCGACCATACTGGGGAATCTGAATCATTTTTATTGTTAATATTGTTCACTTATAAGCTATAGACAGAGTCTGAAGATCAGCCAGGTAGCCTTTGAAATGATTTTTCCCTGCAACTGCATAGTAAATGAATGCTACTTCAGTCTATCTCTGATTTAGCTTAGACACTGAACCTTAATTTCAAATGTTTAATCAGACTCTCTAGTTTAATAAATCTTTGAGAAAATTTTAAATCAAAAATTATTATTTCTTGAAGAATTTGTAGAAGTTGTATTTTCATTTCAATTAAAACCAAAAATCCAAAAACATATATCATCTAGGAAAACTGGCTTCAGATAGGATTCGTCACACTAGGTCAAATCCTGACCCCAATCCACCACCAATATTTGAAAATCCGAATCTGATTCCTAGGATTATTAGAAGACAAGGAAGTCAAGAGAGTTCTGAAAGAGGAAGTCAAGAGAGTTCTGGTAATTCCAGACCTCTTTCTAGATCACAATCTTGTCCCATAAAAATCATATATTTTGACAAAATTCCCTTTGACGAGCGATTTGAAACATCCTTATTTGTAAATTTTTCTGAAACTAAATTATCAAGATTAGTTCCAGATCCATTGTTTTTTGAAGATTTGCAATTCAGACTTGTTTCATATCACCTTGACAAATAGTTACAAAGTTCCATTCAATCTGAACAAACCTTTGAAGAAAGTTCGAACATCTCTGTAATTACCAAAGCTTCCCCAAGTTCAGTTACTTTTTCTCAAGCTTTTCAAACACCAGTCTCCCCTTCTACTGCTCCACCTAGACCACCCTCACCTATTATTCCATTACACCTCCCAATGGCCAATAGATATGCTCCGTTACAGTTGCCAGCCAACCCTGCTGCTTTGCCTCAAGATTATCAGAGTAAGATCACACCTTTTCATGGCTCAGGTACTTACACAGCTCAACAACATACCAAAATGATGACTGATTACTTCGAATTCTATGAAATTGACACTAATGATGTCCGGATGAGAATTTTTGTTCAGATTCTTACTGGGGAAGTTAGGACATGGTTTAGGGCCTTTTCTCCAAACAGTATTGCCGATTTAGAAGCTTTGTATAGGGAATTTTTGAATAGATGGGAAAATAAGAAAGACCCTCTTCAGATCCTATCAGAATTTGAAAAATTGAGAAGAAGACCTAATGAAACCGTGCAAGATTACATCATAAGATTCAATGAAGCCTACAACGTTGTTCCTCAAAACCTTAGACCCCCTCCTGACTTAGTATTGGTTAAATTCCCTGATGGTTTTGACTCTGGCATAGCTTATTCACTCAGGGAAAGAGCCCTCCAAACTCTAGAGGAAATGCAGAGCATAGTGGTTAGTGTAGAAGCAAATCTTATAGAAAAACGAGCCAGAGCTAGGGCCGAAAGAAGAATGCCTATAAATGAAGAACCTTCAGCTTTTGAAAGAAAGTTGGATGCAATCATTAAAGGTATGGAAAGATTAGGAGACAGAGTGGAGACAATCGAAAGAAAGTCTACTGGTGATAATCAAAATGTTGTGAGAAACCCAAACTTTAGAAGAAATCAGAACCAAAATATTGGGAAGAATGTCCCTGACCAAAATATCAGGCCACCTTTCCAAGAAAATTTTGTTGAAGGTTCAACTTCTGAAGAACCTACTGAGGATGTTGAAATAAACAATGTAACTGAGGACAAAAATGAACCAGAAGTTTTCCTATCTCAGGATGATCAAGAGAATCACATCCTTGAAACATTCCAAACTCATTCAGGAGAAACTTTTGATTTTAAGGAAGGCTATGACACAACAATTTATGAGGTTCATAAACAATACAATTTGAGAAGCAGACGGATTTATGTGCCAGAGAATAGCAAACAGAAAGCTGTAAAACAAAATGTCAAAGGTAAAATACCTCCTGTACAAAACATTCCCCCTGTACAATTTTTTTCTAGGACAACTCCTAACCCCTCAAATCCAATAATTGAAGATGTGTTTGATAACCAACCAAACAATAAACAATAATATAATATTGTTCCTCCTATAGGAAATGTAGAAGAAATAATAGAAGTTAGTTTAGAAAAACCTTCAAATCAAAATTTCACTCATGAAAAAGAGAAAAACGTTGAAGATCCAAAAGCTAGAGAAAACCCAACTGTGCAAAACAATAAAGCTCAAACAGAAAAACCTTTCAATTTAGAGGCTAAAATAGGCAAACTAAAGATAGTTGTTCCTTTATCAGAACTAGCTAAACATGATGCCTATAGGAGTCAAATCAGCAAATCCTGTAACATTAACATTACTGGAATGGATGATTCAGTGAATATTCTTGATGATCAACCTAAACTACTTTTTGGCCCCGAAGTAAATGGAAAACCAGAAAGTGGAGGTACTCCTCCATTTTATGTGAGCCTGAACGTTCATGACAAAATACTCCACAATGCTATGTTGGATTCTGGAGCATCCCACAATTTGATGCCAAAAGCTGTGATGGAAAGATTAAATTTAGACATTACTAGACCATATAAAGATTTATTTTCTTTTGATTCTAGTTAGGTAAAATGTTTAGGTTTGATTAAAGATTTGTGTGTTACTTTGGTGCAATACCCTGCGAAGTCCATTTTGATGGACATAGTAGTGGCCGATATTCCTCCTAAATATGGTATGTTTCTTTCCAGATCCTAGGGTGCTAAACTTGGAGGATCTATTCAACTAGACATGTCATATGCCACTATTTCAGTATTTGGTCAACCTAAAAGATTATATAGAGAAACCTTGATGAAGTACTTGGTGAGTAGCCATGAGAAGCCTGAAAACTTTCCTGTCTATTCAGTACATTCTGGTATGGATTCTTTCATCCTTTATAATGCTGAAATGGACCTTCCAACTGAACTAGAAGCACATGAAAAAGAAGCTACAAATAAAACTACTGTTAAGATTGAAGAGATTTCTGAAAACCAAGAAACACTAGACAACCAAGAAATACCAGAAAAAGTTAAACAACTAGCTCCTGTTAAGAAACATGTTAAAACAATTGATGAAGATTATGAACATGAAATTCTGTGGCATTTAGAATTTGATGGCTCAGTAAACAAGTTAGGAGCAGGGGCTGGAATTTGGTTACATAATGTTGAAAATGATCATGTTGAAGGTCATTCTTATAGATTGAATTTTAAATGCACTAACAACATGGCTGAGTACGAAGCCCTTTTACTAGGGCTTAAACATGTCAAAAAGTTAGGAGCAATTAGGGTATAAATCATAGGAGACTCTGAATTAATTATCGAATAGATTAATGGTGAATTCTCAACCAAAGATCCCAGATTGAAACAATATAGAGAAACAGTTGTGGAAATTCTCAACACTTTCCTACAAGCTCAACTTGCCAAGATTCCTAGGAAACAAAATTTGCATGCTCACAGTCTTGCAATGTTCGCTAGCACATGTAAGTTGCCTTTTGGACCTAATCATCAGTTCACAGCTGAGATTAGACATAGACCTGCTATATCGTACAATCTAATGAATTGGCAAGTATTTGTAAATAACAATCAGATCAATAGTTTTTTGACACTAGAAAATGAGTTTTCTAACAGTAATATAGATGAGGACATAACAATCAATGAATCTGAACAAGAAAAAGACCAAAAAATAGATATTTCAAGAGAGACTGCAATTCACATGCTTCACCATGCTTCAACACACTATACCTTTGAAACCAGATCAAAAACCTTTCAAACAGAAACTTAGAAGAATAAATCATGTTTTATTACCTTCAATCGAGAAGGAAATTAAAAGAATGTATGAAGCAGGAATTATAGCTCCTATTAGGTTCTCAGAATGGGTTTCTAATCTAGTACCAACACGGAAAAAGACTGGAGAAATTAGACTGTGTGTTGATTTAAGAAATTTGAATAAAGTTTCTTTAAAAGATAACTATCCCTTGCCTAAAATGGACCATATTTTACAAAGGGTTGTAGGATCTTCTAGGATATCTCTACTGGATGGATTTTCAGGGTATAACCAGATTCTGGTTCATCCTGATGATCAAGATAAGACAACATTTACAACACCATGGGGTACTTTTAAATATGTCAAGATGCCATTTGGACTCAAGAATGCAGGAGCTACATTTCAAAGAGAAATGGACATTGCTTTTGCTAAAGAAATACATGATTTTCTGGTAATTTATCTAGATGATTTAACAGTTTTTTCCAAAACAGATCAGCAACATTTAGATCATCTAAGGCAAGTGTTTATAAAATACAGAAAATATGGCATTTCTTTAAATCCTAAAAAGTCATTGTTTGGTTTGGAAGAAGGAAAGCTCCTAGGTCACATTATTTCTAAAGATGGTATTCGAATTGACCCTGAAAGAATACAAGCGATTTTGAAGATACTTCATCCTAGAAATATAAAAGAGCTTCAAGCTTTCATAGGAAAGATCAATTTCTTGAGATGGTTTATTTCCAGTTTATCTGAATTACTTAGATTGCTTGCTAACATGCTTAAAAAATATTCAAGCATTGACTGGACTGTAGAAGCCAAGCAATCATTTGAGGAAATCAAAATGGCTTTAACAAGAACACCAATTCTTACCAGTCCAAAATTTGACATAGATTTCATTATTTTTTCATTTGCTTCTGAACATACAATTGCAGTTGTTTTACTAAAAAAGGATGATCAGGGATGTGAAAAACCAATTTCCTTTTTCAGTAAAGCACTTAGGGATGCATCTTTGAAATACAATATTATGGAGAAACAGGCTTTTGCACTGGTGAAAGCAATTAAAGATTTCATAGTTTATATATTATATTCTCATGTGATAGCTTATGTGCCTAATGCTGTAGTCAAAGACATCTTGACTCAAGATGGTATTGAAGGCAAAAGAGGTAAGTGGATAGCTACCATTTTAGAATATGATATAGAAATTAAACCAACTAAACTCATCAAAGGTCAAGGTTTGGCTCAACTCATGACTGAAACTAATTGTCAAGCCTTAGACATTAATGAACTGGACGACGAACAGGAGATGGCGACTCCACAGATCAGTCAAGCTTTCTTAGATTCACCCTGGTACACTGATATCATTCATGTTTTATTAAACCTGCAAGCTCCTCCAGGGTTGTCCAGAACGAAAAGAAGATTTTTGAAAATGACATCTTTAAAATATTGTATTTTAGATGGCACTCTATTTTGGAAAAATCATGAAGGAATCTTATTAAATTGTCTATTGAAAGATGAAGCTGACAAGGCACTTAATGAATTTCATGCAGGGGATTGTGGTGGACATCTCTACTGGAAGTCAACTGCAGATAAAATCTTAAGGGCTGGTTTTTACTGGCCAACCTTGTTTTCAGATGTTAAGAAATTTGTAACAACTTTTCATAAGTGTCAGATCTTTGAGGGTAAAAGAAAGTTGTTACCTTTACCATTAAGACCAATTTCCACAGAAAGACCCTTTCAACAATGGGGATTAGATTTTATTGGAGAAATTCATCCCTCTTCTTCTGGGCAACACAGATGGATTCTTACTGCCACAGATTACTTTACTAAATGGATTGAAGCTATCCCATGCAGACAAGCCAATGATTCTGTAATTATAGGGTTTTTAGAAACCAATATACTTTCCAGATTTGGCTGTCCATAAAAAATTATAGCAGATAATGCTGTTGCATTTAAGTCTAAGAAAATGATTAGTTTCTGCAATAAATATCACATAAATTTAGGCCATTCAACAGCCTATTACCCTCAGGGTAATGGACTGGCAGAATCTTCCAATAAAAGCCTTATTAATATCATTAAAAAGTTATTGGAAGAAAATAAAAAGAATTGGCATAAGAAACTTACCAATGCATTATGGGCAGACAGACTTACAACTAAGAAATCAATTGGGACCAGTCCATATGAATTAGTTTATGGCATTGAGGCTAGATTCCCATCATCTTTAGGAATTCCTGTTATGAAATTACTTTAGGAGGCTCAAGTGGAACCAAATGATATTCAGAGAAGAATTAACCAAACAATTCACTTGCAGCAAACTAGAGAAGAAGTGTATCAACGATCCCAAGTCTTCAGGAAAAGTTAAAGAAAATGTTTGATAAGAGAACTAAAGCAGAAGATTTTCAACTAGAAAACAAAGTCCTAAGATGGGATTCCAAAAGGGAAGAAAAAAGAAAACATGGGAAATTTGATTTCTTATGGAAAGGGCCTTATATCATTCATGCCTTACAGGGGAACAACACATACTTTTTAAAGAACTTGGACAATTCAGAAGCTGAGGAAGGGTCAGTCAATGGTCGAATGCTTAAGCACTATTTTGATCCTATTTACTAGGATATTCTGATTTTTTCTAACTTGTACATAATATATCCTTTCCTTATGCATCAGTTTTGATTGGATGGTAACTTCTTGGAGTTGAAGCCCGAAGAGAAGGCCCTAAGCTTCAAAAGTTTCACTATCATATATACAATAAAGCTACCATAAGAAGGAGATTACATGTTCAGTTTGAGAACATCTTGAGGCATATAACCTGTTGTTCTTGACTTTTCGCCAGGAAAAGCCATCCCCAAGTGGAGCCAGTGTTAGACTCCTATACCAATAGGTATCATTTTTCATGATTGTCTTGATTGAACTATGCAATATATTCAAACCTTTTTCTTGTGCAAAGGTGTTCCATATTCTTGAAAAGCCAAAAAATCAAAAAAATTAAAAAATGTAAAGAGGGTATACCCTAAAATAAAAATCAAAGGGTAAGAAAAATAAATTGGTCAAAAAAGTGAAAGAAATGAACCCCAAACAAAAATAGACCAGGAAAGTGTGCAAGTCTAAATGCCACTACTATTTCATTTTTTGTAAATAAGTAATTGTGTGTAGCTTGTTAAACTTTTGCCACAATTTATGAAGAGTAAAACTGTATAAACTTGGCTCATTCATTTTTCAATTTCATGTTTTATAATAGAGAATAATTATCTGACCAAACAGTTTAATCTTGGCAGATAAATAGATAGGTAGAGTGAATAAAAGGTGTTCAAAAGTTTAATCTGAGCCTTTGGATGCAATAAGTGTAGAATTAGATAGATTTGCCATGTAAAAGAAAAAGAAAATTGATGAGGGTTTGCTAATATGAGTGCACCCTAATAAAGAAGAGAAAATGGTAGTGTAAAGTAGATAGGGTAGGTAGATGGTGTTGCAAAGTTTCATATGATGAATGATGGTGCTAAATGTGTTTGATCTTTAACTTTCATCACAATTACTGAAACAAGAAATGCACTAGAAAATTCAAAGGAAGCAAAGTCAAAATCATTAACTTCCCACATCATTTTTTCCCTAAGAGTTTTACTAATTTCCCTAAAAAGTGCTAAGGTATTTAGAGATTAAAGGGGCTCAAGGCATTTCCTTGACTTTTGGAGGGACCGGACCCTCGGCCTGATGATAAAAAATACCTTAGTACTTGAAGATTATTTATCATTATAATCATTCACTTTAATCCTTTTCCTAAGTAAAATCCTATTTTACTTAAGGAAATCATGTAAATTTCCATAATAAACCCTAAAAATTACTTACTATTTTATGTTTAAGTGTTGAAATTGAGATGATACAATTTGCTTCAAAAATCTTCACTTTCTTAGTTATAGTTAAAGTATTTTGAGTTTACCTTGTCCTTTGTCATGTTAACTTCTGATTTATTTATTAAATCCCTAGTGAAAAGACCTTATCCTATAGTACATAACTCCTCCTTACCTAAATATCCCCAAAACCCCTTTTATTATAAGTTTTGGCCAAAGTTAATTAATCCCTTTTGTTGAATAAAAATCCCCCAATAAAAACCCTTTGGCTAAAATATACCCATATAGAATATTTCCCTACCCCTATTGTGAATAAATGACATTAATTTATTACCATATAATAAAAATAAAAGAAGAAAAGAGTTTTAAACATATATTAAATATATGTTTTTAACGAAAAAACATAAATAAAAAATCAAAGTTTCCATAACCCGACCATTCATTAACCCGTGAGATTAATTAAATCATTTGGATTAATTAATAATCACATCCCTCTGCCAATCAAATGCCCCTCGGGATATTTAATTAAGTTAATCATGTTTTAAAACCCCGTCGGGCCCGCACGTTAAAACTTTGCCAATTCCACATCCCGTCCATCGTCAGATCACCTCCCCGATGATCAGCAGCCCAACATCATTCCGCTGGCCGTCTCACGTCTGGAAGATAATGAGTGGGGGCGCAGTGGTTTTGGAATAGTCCTCCGATCACGTGTCAAACAATTAATGGAATCGCTCCCTCCGCACTGAATACCACCATCTCCCAAAGAGCAGTGCGGAAATTACCGCTTACCGCCTGGTCCCGGTGATGCATCCTCCCGTAACGGATGACGTCATCCTAGAAAAAATCAAAATCCCCATTGACCTTGTAAATAAAACAAAAATTCATGTTTTTCTGTCATTTTCACTACTGAAAACGACTGCGTCCTCCACTGAAGAATTCGAAAATTCCACTCTTTAAGATGCCACCAACAAAAATTGCTGAAAAGTGCCCAAGCATCCATCCGCCATTGACCAGTACCTTTAAAATTCAAACTTCTCCATAAAACAGGTATTTATTCATTCTCTTGCTGAAAAAATCCACTTTCCTGTGTTAAAATTCATGCCAGTGTCTGAAAAAGGGTTAATGTCAGTCTATTTGAGTTCCTACAAGTAAAATCAAAGCTCCTAGAATCAAATTTGCACTCGATCTGTGAAGAAAACCCATAAACTTCCATTTTGAATACACAAGAACCAAAATGAAAGCTCTGGAAGCCCTGAATGTAACCCCATTGAATGCCCCTCACAGAGAGTTAGAATACTTGCCCTTAGTGGATAAAGACTTCCGAATTAAAGACTTAGGTTTCGATGAAAGTCATTTTTGAAGTTATTTTCACTGCAGAGATGATTATTCGAAGGGTCTGGATGTCATTGGTTTGTGGGAATCCAATTTCCCGAGATATCTTATCCCCTCAGTCTATATTTTCCCAGAAATCATCCACTATTGTCACTCCAACTATGATTCAACTCAAAGGGCAGTGTTGTCTCCTGACCAGAGTATCCTTTTCCCCATCACTCCTCAAGCTATCAACACAATGCTCCATTTTGAACCTGATCAAGATCTTACTCCTTTGTCTATGGAAGAACTACTTGAAAAGTCTACGCAACTATCCCCAGAAAAATTGAAATGCATTTGCCACACTTTTATGTTACCTAAACATCAACCTAAGGGGCCTCCTCCCTATGGTTCTGCTTATTTTAATACATTGGGCAGACTCATCCTCAATATTACATCCTTTGTCATGGGTTTCAATACAAGTGAATATGTTGATGAAATAACCCTGGTATTGTTGTCTATTTTTACCCCTGGGCAACCTCCTGCAGTAAAATATGACTTTGCATCTTTCATCTCCAATAAAATCCATGACCAGTTCATGAGGCTAGATAATGAGAAAGTGTTTAAATATTCCTCAATCATTTACCATCTCCTCATCTATTATCAATCAGAGAAGTTCCCTTTTCCTGTTAAAAATTTTGATGCCAAGGGAAACCCTAGATCAGTTATTTTTTGGTCTGCCATAACTCATTCTTCCTATGATTCTCCCTATTCTTATGCTGAGTTCATCGATCTTTTTGTATATCCTGCAACTACCTTGTTGACATGAATTCCCCCTCCAAGGCTCAGTAATGAGATTAAGAAGACTTTGCAGCTTTCAAGGACATATAAAGTTGGGGACTGGTATTTATATCAAAATCATTCAATCATCAGAATATATGGATGTGAATTATATCCATTCAGGTTACCAAAATATGTGCCTATGAGACTTTTTTCCTTAGAATATTTCAGGCAAATGAATAATTCTGATATGATTCATTTTTGTAGTTTAAAAAAGAAAGCCCAACTCAGGATGAAAATTCAATTAGGTCCCTTCATATGCAATTCTAGGGACGCTGAGCAAGAAGCAGAAGATATCCTACAAAACCATTGCAAGTTACCAAGGAGTTTTCGTTGGATTCTTTATGATCCATTCAGTTTTATCTGTGATAAAAGAATGAAGAAAAAATCATCCCCATACATTCACCTCAGGATTCCTGAAATAGAACAATATGCTAACCAAGATGAGTGGGTGGAAGGAACACTAGTTGAGCAAGATAATGAAGAAGACAATAGAATCAAAATTATGAAAGATCTTGAGAAAAATTTTGACCTAGAATCTTTTGGTCAAGTGCAGGTACCTCACATTGGCACTTCTTTAGCAGGAAATCTCCAATAGGGGTTACAGGAAGAGAGTACATCAATTACAGTAGAGTCCAAAGGCAAAGGGAAAGAACCTGAAATACAGGTCATTGAAAATTTTATCATGGCAGAGAAACCTCAAACCTCGAGGGCACCAGATCAGACACAGGTTTCTCCTACTCAAGTAAATCATCCTAAAGTTTCAGAATTGTAAACTCCATCTAATATGGAAATAGGCAAGAAAAGACAGGCTCCAGATCCTACTCCTCCCAAAGAATCCTCAGAGTTACATCAAGCTAAAAAGCAGAAACCCGATCCACTTCCAGAAGTGGAAATTATTGATGAGATGTTTGATGATGAAAGAGAAGATAGTCAACTAACTGGCACAGTCAGCGAAACACACATAGGCCACAAAGGAAAATAATTGAAAAAATAGTTGAGTATTGAAGTATCTTCTTTTAAGCCACCAAAAGGAGATGCAGGTGATATCAAGAGAACTTTCATTAATATAAAAGCAAATAATGATCCATTGAGAATGAAGGTATATGATCAGTATCTAAAAATGGCTCCGCACAATCAGGAAATATTGATGTCAGCATTTGATATTCAACAAGGCAAAATGATGATGAGCCATTTCAAATCCAAAGTACCGAAGCCCATGACAGCATCTGATTATATTAGGACCAATTTTGAGGTCCTAGCAAAAGACATTCATCCCCTGGAACAGATAGAGTTGCATAGACAAACTGGGGAAATGATATACTCCACCCTTACTGATAAGGCCATGGCAACCCTTAGGCTGCGAGATTCTTCAAATAATACAAACACCTAGTTGCAAATTGAGAAGGCTTCTTCTCAGGCAAAAGATAATAGAATAAAGTCTCTGGAAGATATAATCATCAGTTTGGGTCACAATCCCAAAGATATCAAAAGCATTGAGGCACTAATTAAAAAGAAAGATGATGATATCGCTGCAGTGAGAAAGCAGCTGAAATTTCCAGCCTCAAGGCATCCCCAGATCCAAGAAGTTTTGAAGGAAACTTCACAGGAAGAGATGATGGAGTTGCTCTTAAAAATGACTGAGCAACTGAGTGAAACAGATAAAGAATTGGAACATGCATTAAAAGAAAAACAGGATATCATGCAAACATCGACAACAGAGATCACTACAAGTACCACAACAGCAGATCAACAAACAGAGTCAGCGTAGGTAAACACTTCTGGTTTAAGTTCTGATGAATTGGTGAAACAAATGGAAAGTTTAAAACTCAGAGTCACAGAACTGAAAACCACAAAATTGCAGTTACAAAATTTGGAGCAGAAATATGATATGTCTAAGAAGACTGTTGCTGATAATACCAGGGAAATTAAAAGGTTGGAAAAATTGGTTAAGGCTTTAGAAAAAGATCTTTCATTAGAAAAGCCTTTGAGAGAAATAAATGAAATTCTTTGGGATAATATAATTGAGTCAATAAAAATTATTTGGTCCTTTGTTCAAACTATCTTTGAACAAAATGACTTGATGTTAGTAGCTCAAGAAGAAATAAACAAAACAAGAGATGAATTAAGGGGCAGACGTGAGCAAGCCAATCAACTTATACAGTTTTTGAACACCCGGACTAAGCAACAGCTTGCAGAATTAGGAATTGATGATAGGACAGGCACTATTTTAGAAATAAAAAGAGTTTTTACCAAAAGAACTCTTATGCAGAATTTGGAAAGGAAATGCTCAGATATTATGGAATAAATCAATGTTTTTAAAGGGAAATTTTAGGTTTTATTGGACAATGGGTTACCCAGTCCTATGCTCTCAGAGGACAAGATAATGGATCTGGAAACCTATGTTCGTCACAAGCAACATTGCCAACAGGGAGGAATCTGTACGACAGGTTAAAGAATTTGTTTCATCTTGAGTAGGAAATAAAGTATTTGTTCCCTAATAAGCCCACTTTTTACAGATACACAGAGGCTGATGAAACATTAAAAAAACTTAAAAGGACCATAATAGCAGAATATCAATGGTGGGAACACTTATTGGACATTTTATGAAATTTATCTTCAGGTTGAGAATTTTATCTCTTTACTATTATGTAAAGGATAAATAATGAGCACAGGTGAAAGAGTATCAGTTGGGCAGTTGAAAGAGTATCAGTAGAAACAAAGAGTATCAAACAAGCAAAAGAATTACTCAAAGGGACAGCATCGAGCCCTATTATAGCACCTGCCTCCAGCACATCCACAAAAGAAGGAAACAGCACACCAGCAATTATTTTTTGTCCTATCTACGAGACCATTTGTCTCCTTTTTATTGTAACTTATTCATTAGTCACCCTAGATTAGTGGCTAGGTTAGTGTGAGATGTTTTCAATCATTTTTTGTATAAATAAACCCTCAAAGAGAGTATTGAGAGTGGATTCTACTACTTTGTTGTGACATTGATATTTTTGGAATAAAAGTGTTTTGGAGAAATTTACTTGTGGCTTGCTGGATGACAATTTGAAGCTCAGGAGTTTTTGCAGGATTCATGTGTCGGACTGCAGTTCAATAAGTCTTTCTACCCTATGTCTTAAGTTTTATATCTGTTTATAATATCATTGTGTCCATTTCTGAATAGTTGACATAAAAGAATAAATCAGAATTTACTTAATTGTACTCTGATTTCTGATGTGATTATTCTTAATGTTTTCTTCTAAATTGGTTATAAGCACGAATTCTTAAATGCTCTTGCTTCGCTAATTTAAACATTTTGATTACTATAATAAAGAATTATTCACTGCTCTTTATTTGTAATCATTTCATTTCTTTCTTTTGAACATGTTGAAATATTCTTAACTGCCTTTCATCCCTTCAAACCCATTCCATCCACTTTAAATTCTAAAAATTGTTCTTTGTTTGGCTATCTTGCCCTGCAAAGCCATCTTGTGTGTAGAATAGTAATCCAGTAAAGCCATCCTTTGACTCCATAGCCCAATGGCCTGAAAATATTCAACCTTGCCCTTAGTTGGCGAATTCCACCATTTTCAAACAAACTCTTGGATTTATAACTAGCTTAAAACTTTCTAAGAACAAAGATAAATTATAAAGAGAGAGCCCTCTCTGGATGCAAATTGGCTAGATTCTGCATCTGAAGGTTGGTTTGTGGTTACCTCGGGTATACTTTCCTTTTCCACAACTTCAAGGAAAACCTGAGTGATAACATAGTGGTGACCATATTGGGGACTGAATCATTTTTATTTGTTAATATTGTTCACTTATAAGCTATAGACAGAGTCTGAAGATCAGCCAGGTAGCCTTTAAATTTGCTTTTGCATTGCAATTGCAAAAGTAAATAAATGCTGCTTCAGTCTATCTCTGATTTAGCTTATATACTGGACCTTAGTTTCAAAATGTTTAATAAGACTCTCTAGTTTAACAGATCTTTGAGAAAATTTTAATTATACATCATTATTTCTTGAAGAATTTGTAGAAGTTGTATTTATTCTTTCAATTAAAACCGAAAATCCAAAAACACATAGTCTAAGAAAACTGGCTTCAGAAACGATTCGTCATACTAGGTCAAATCCTGACCCTAATCCACCAACGATATTTGAAAATCCAAATCTGATCCCTAGGATTATTAGAAGACAAGGAAGTCAAGAAAGTTCCGAAAGAGGAAGTCAAGAGAGTTCAGGAAGTTCTAGACCGCTTTCTAGATCTGCATCTTGTCCCATGAAAATTATATATATTGATGAAATTCCTTTTGATGCACGATTTGAAACATCCTTATTTGTGAATTTTTCTGAAACCGAATTATCCAGATTAGTTCCAGATCCTTTTTTTTTTGAAGATTTTCAATTCAGATTTGTTTCACATCATCTTGGCAGACAATTACAAGACTCTATTCAATCTGAACAAACCTTTGAAGAAAATTCAAACATCTCTGTAATTACCGAAGCTTCTCCAAGTTCAGTTACTTTTTCTCAAGCTTTTCAAACACCTGTCACCCCTTCTACTCCTCCATCTCCTCCTGCCAGACCATCAACTCCTGTTACCCCACTATATCTTCCAATGGCCAATAGATATGCCCCTTTAAGGTTGCCTAACAACCCTGTTGCCTTGCCTCAGGATTATCAGAGTAAGATCACACCTTTTGATGGATCAGGTACTTATACAGCTCAAAAACATACCAAAAGGATGACTGATTACTTTGAGTTCTATGAAATTGACACTGATGATGTCCGAATGAGAATTTTTGTTCAGAGTCTTACTGGGGAAGTTAGGACATGGTTTAGGGCCCTTGCTCCAAACAGTATTGCTGATTTACCAGCTTTGTATAGGGCATTTTTGAATATATGGGAGAAGAAGAAATACCCTCTTCAGATCCTATCAGAATTTGAAAAATTAAGGAGAAGACCTAATGAAACAGTACAAGATTATATAATAAGATTCAACGAAGCATATAACGTTGTTCCCCAGAACCTTAGACCCCCTCCTGACTCAGTATTGGTTAAATTCCTGGATGGTTTTGACTGTGAAATAGCCTATTCACTCAGGGAAAGAGCCCCCCAAACCCTAGAGGAAATGCAAAGCATAGTGGTTAGTGTGGAAGCAAACCTTATAGAAAAACGAGCCAAAGCTAGGGCCAAAAGAAGAATGCCTATGAATGAAGAACCTTCAGCTTTTGAAAGAAAGCTGGATGAAATCATTAAAGGTATGGAAAGATTGGGAGACAGAGTGGAGACAATCGAAAGAAATTCTACTGGTGATAATCAAAATGTTGTGATAAACCCAAACTTTAGAAGAAATCAGAACCAAAATATTGGGAAGAATGTCCCTGACCAAAATATCAGGCCACCTTTCCAAGAAAATTTTGTTGAAGGTTCAACTTCTGAAGAACCTACAGAGGATGTGGAAATAAACAATGTAACTGAAGACAAAAATGAACCAGAAGTTTTCCTATCTCAGGATGATCAAGAGAATCACATCCTTGAAACATTCCAAACTCATTCAGGTGAAACTTTTGATTTTAAGGAAGGCTATGACACTGCAATTTATGAGGTTCATAAACAGTACAATTTGAGAAGTAGACGGATTGATGTGTCAGAGAATAGCAAACAAAAAACTGCAAAACAAAATGTCAAAGGTAAAGTTAACATCCCTCCTGTACAAAACATCCCTCCTGTACAAATTCTGTCTAGGACAACTCCTAACCCTTTAGATCCAATAATTGAAGATGTGTCTGACAACCAACCAAATAATAAACAACAATCTAATACTTTTCCTCCGGTAGGAAATGTAGAAGAAACAGTAGAAATTAGTTCAGAAACACCTTCAAATCAAAATTTCACTCATGAAAAAGAGAAAAATGTTGAAGACCCAAAAAATAGAGAAAACCCAACTGTGCAAAACACTAAAGCTCAAACAGAAAAACCTTTCAATCTAGAGGCTGAAATAGGCAAACTAAAGATAGCTGTTCCTTTATCAGAATTGGCTAAACATGATGTCTATAGAAGTAAAATCAGCAAATCCCTAAAAATTAACATTACTGGAATGGATGATTCAGTAAATATTCTTGATGATCAACCCAATCTCCTTTTTGGCCCCAAGGTAAATGGCAAACCAGAAAATGGAGGAACTCCTCCATTTTATGTGAGCCTGAACATTCATGACAAGATACTCCACAATGCTATGCTGGATTCTGGAGCATCCCACAATTTGATGCCAAAAGCTGTGATGGAAAGATTAAATTTAGACATTACCAGACCATATAAAGATTTATTTTCTTTTGATTCTAGTCAGGTAAAATGTCTAGGTTTGATTAAAGATTTGTGTGTTACTTTGGTGCAATACCCTGCGAAGTCTGTTTTGATGGACATAGTAGTGGCTGATATTCCTCCTAAATATGGTATGTTGCTTTCCAGATCCTGGGGTGCTAAACTTGGAGGATCTATTCAACTAGACATGTCATATGCCACTATTTCAATATTTGGTCAACCTAAAAGATTATACAGAGAAACCTTGATGAAGTACTTGGTGAGTAGCCATGAGAAGCCTGAAAACTTCCCTGTCTATTCAGTACATTCTGATATGGATTCCTTTATCCTTTATAATGCTGAAATGGACTTTCCAACCGAACTAGAAGCACCTGAAAAGGAAGCTACAAACAAAACTACTGTTAAGATTGAAGAGATTTCTGAAAACCAAGAAACACCAGACAACCAAGAAATACCAGAAAAAGCTAAACAACTAGCTCCTGTTAAGAAACATGTTAAAACAGTTGATGAAGATTATGGACATGAAATTCTGTGGCATTTAGAATTTGATGGCTCAGTAAACAAGTTAGGAGCAGGGGCTGGAATTTGGTTACATAATGTTGAAAATGATCATGCGGAAGGTCATTCTTATAGATTGAATTTTAAATGCACTAACAACATGGCTGAGTATGAAGCCCTTTTACTAGGGCTTAAACATGTCAAAAAGTTAGGAGCAATTAGGGTGTCAATCACAGGGGACTCTGAATTAATTATCCAACATATTAATGGTGAATGTTCAACCAAAGATCCCATATTGAAACAATATAGAGAAACGGTTGTGGAAATTCTCAACACCTTTCTACAAGCTCAACTTGCCAAGATTCCAAGGAAGAAAAATTTTCATGCTCACAGTCTTGCAATGTTCGCTAGCACATGTAAGTTGCCTTTTGGACCTAATCATCAGTTCACAGCTGAGATTAGACATAGACCTGCTATACCGGACAATCTAATGAATTGGCAAGTATTTGTAAATAACAATCAGATCAATAGTTTTTTGACACTAAAAAATGAGTTTTCTAACAGTAATATAGATGAGGACATAACAATCAATAAATCTGATCAAGTAGATGAACAAGAAACAAATATTTCTGAAGAGATGGTAATTCACATGCTTCACCCAACCACATTCACAGAAAAAGATATGCAGGATTTGATACAAATGGAATTCGATGAGATCATAGAAGATGAAACTGAAATCATTAATTTGAAAGATAATCATTTACCCAAAGGTTTAACTCCTTTGGAAGATATTTTTGACTCAAATGACATTCCATTTAGACCCAAAATGGAACCTGTTAAGGCTGATATTGAAGAATGCAACTTAGGAACCCCAGAAGATCCCAAAGTGGTTAAATTATCCAAATCTCTACCAGAAGATCAAAAGGTTAAATATGTTGAACTTTTAAAGGAATTCCAGGACGTTTTTGCCTGGAGTTATGAAGATCTTAAATCATATGATACATCCATAATTCAACACACTATACCTTTGAAACCAGATCAAAAACCTTTCAAACAAAAACTTAGAAGAATAAATCCTGTTTTATTACCTTCAATCGAAAAGGAAATTAAAAGAATGTATGAAGCGGGAATTATAGCTCCTATTAGGTTCTCAGAATGGGTTTCTAATCTAGTACCAACATGGAAAAAGACTGGAGAAATTAGACTATGTGTTGATTTAAGAAATTTGAATAAAGTTTCTTTAAAAGATAACTATCCCTTTCCTAAAATGGACCATATCTTACAAAGGGTAGTAGGATCTTCTAGGATATCTCTATTGGATGGATTTTCAGGGTATAACCAGATTCTGGTTCATCCTGATGATCAAGATAAAACATCATTTACAACACCATGGGGTACTTTTAAATATGTCAAGATGCCATTTGGACTCAAGAATGCAGGAGCTACATTTCAGAGAGCAATGGACATTGCTTTTGCTAAAGAAATACATGATTTTCTGGTAATTTATCTAGATGATTTAACAGTTTTTTCCAAAACAGATCAGCAACATTTAGATCATCTAAGGCAAGTGTTTATAAAGTGCAGAAAATATGGAATTTCTTTAAATCCTAAAAAGTCATTGTTTGGTTTGGAAGAAGGTAAGATATTAGGTCACATTATTTCTAAAGATGGCATTCGAATTGACCCTGAAAGAATACAAGCAATTTTACAAATACCTCATCCCAGAAATATAAAAGAACTTCAAGCTTTCATAGGAAAGATCAATTTCTTGAGAAGGTTTATTTCCAGTTTAGCTGAATTACTTAGATTGCTTACTAACATGCTTAAAAAAGATTCAAGCATTGACTGGACTGTAGAAGCCAAGCAATCATTTGAGGAAATCAAAATGGCTTTAACAAGAACACCAGTTCTTACCAGTCCAAAGTTTGACAGAGATTTCATTATTTTTTCATTTGCTTCTGAACATACAATTGCAGTTGTTTTACTACAAAAGGATGATGAGGGATGTGAAAAACCAATTACCTTTTTTAGTAAAGCACTTAGGGATGCATCTTTGAAATACAATATTATGGAGAAACAGGATTTTGCACTGGTGAAAGGAATTAAATATTTCAGATTTTATATATTATATTCTCATGTGATAGCTTATGTGCCTAATTCTGTAGTCAAAGACATCTTGACTCGAGATGGTATTGAAGGAAAAAGAGGTAAGTGGATAGCTACCATTTTAGAATATGATATCGAAATTAAACCAAATAAACTCATCAAAGGTCAAGGTTAGTCTCAACTCGTGACTGAAACTAATTGCCAAGCCTTAGACATTAATGAACTGGACGACGAACAGGAGATGGCGACTCCACAGATCAGTCAAGATTTCTTAGATTCACCCTGGTACACTGATATCATTCATGTTTTATTAAACCTGCAAGCTCCTCCAGGGTTGTCCAGAATGAAAAGAAGATTTTTGAAAATGACATCTTTAAAATATTGTATTTTAGATAGCACTCTATTTTGGAAAAATCATGAAGGAATCTTATTAAATTGTCTATTGAAAGATGAAGCTGACAAAGTTCTTAATGAATTTCATGCAGGGGATTGTGGTGGACACCTCTACTGGAAGTCAACTGCAGATAAAATCTTAAGGGCTGGTTTTTACTGGCCAACTTTGTTTTCGGATGTTAAGAAATTTGTAACAACTTGTCATAAGTGTCAGATCTTTGAGGGTAAGAGAAAGTTGTTACCTTTACCATTAAGACCAATTTCCACAGAAAGACCCTTTCAACAATGGGGATTAGGTTTTATTGGAGAAATTCATCCCTCTTCTTCTGGACAAAACAGATGGATTCTTACTGCCACATATTACTTTACTAAATGGATTGAAGCTATCCCATGCAGACAGGCCAATGATTCTGTAATTATAGGGTTTTTAGAAACCAACATACTTTCTAGATTTGGTTGTCTAGAGAAAATTATAACAGATAATGTTGCTGCATTTAAGTCAAAGAAAATGATTAGTTTCTGCAATAAATATCATATTACTTTAGGCCATTCAACGGCCTATTACCCTCAGGGTAATGGACTGGCAGAATCTTCCAATAAAAGTCTTATTAATATTATTAAAATATTATTGGAAGAAAATAAAAATAATTGGCATAAGAAACTTATCAATGCATTGTGGGCAAACAGACTTACAACTAAGAAATCAATTGGGACCAGTCCATATGAATTAGTTTATGGCATTGAGGCAAGATTCCCATCATCTTTAGGAATTCCTGTTATGAAGTTACTTCAGGAGGCTCAAGTGGAACCAAATGATATTCAGAGAAGAATTAACCAAACAATTCACTTGCAGCAAACCGGAGAAGAAGTGTATCAACGATCCCAAGTCTTGCAGGAAAAGTTAAAGAAAATGTTTGACAAAAGAACTAAAGCAGAAGATTTTCAACTAGGAGACAAAGTTCTAAGATGGGATTCCAGGAGGGAAGATAAAGGGAAACATGGGAAATTTGATTTCTTATGGAAAGGGCCTTACATCATTCATGCCTTACAGGGGAACAACACATACTTTTTGAAGAATTTGGACAATTCAGAAGCTGAGGAAGGACCAGTCAATGGTCGAATGCTAAAGCACTATTTTGCTCCTATTTACTAGGATGTTCTGATTTTTTCTAACTTGTACATAATATATCCTTTCTAATGCATCAGTTTTGATTGGATGGTGACTTCTTGGAGTTGAAGCCCGAAGAGAAGGCCCTAAGCTTCAAAAGTTTCACTATTATATGTACAATAAAGCTACCAGAAGAAGGAGATTACATGTTCAGACTGAAGACATTTTGAGGCATCTGACCTGCTGTTCTTGACTTTTCACAAGGAAAAGCCATCCCCAAGTGGAGCTAGTGTTAGACTCCTATACCAATAGGTGTCATTTTTCATGATTGTCTTGATTGAACTATGAAATATGTTCAAACCTTTTTCTTGAGCAAAGGTGTTCCATATTCTTGAAAAGCCAAAAAATAAAAAAATTTAAAAAATGTAAAGAGGGTATACCCTAAAAGAAAAATCAAAGGGTAATAAAAATAAATTGGTCAAAAAAATGAAAGAAATGAACCCCAAACAAAATTAGACCAAAGAAAGTGTGCTAATCCAAGTGCCACTACTATTTCATGTTCTGTAATAAAGCAATTGTGTGCAGCTTGTCAAAATTTTGCCACAATTTATGAAGAGTCAAACAACTTGACTCATTCATTTTTCAATTTCATGTTGTAGAATAGAGAATAAATATCTGACCAAACAGTTTAATCTTGGCAGATAAGTAGATAGGTAGAGTTAATAAAAGGTGCTCAACAGTTTAATCTGAGCCCTTGGATGTAATAAGGGTAGAATTAGATAGATTTGCCATGTAAAAGAAAAATATTGATAAGGGTTTGCAAGTCTAAATGCACCCTAATAAAGGAGAGAAAATGGTAGTGTAAAGTAGATAGGGTAGGTAGATGGTGTTGCAAAGTTTCATATGATGAATGATGGTGCTAAATGTGTTTAAAATTTTACTTTCATCACAAGTACTGAAGCAAGAAATGCACTGGAAAATTCAAAGGAAGCAAAGTCAAAATCATTAACTTCCCACATCATTTTTTCCCTAAGAGTTTTACTAATTTCCCTAAAAAGTGCTAAGGTATTTGGAGATTAAAGGGGCTCAAGGCATTTCCTTGACTTTTGGAGGGACTGGACCCTCGGCCTGATGATCAAAAAGACCTTAGTACTTGAAGATTATTTATCATTATAATCATTCACTTTTATCGTTTTCCTAAGTAAAATCCTATTTTACTTAGGGAAATCATGTAAATTTCCATAATAAACCCTCAAAATTACTTACTATTCTATGTTTAAGTGTTGAAATTGAGATGATACAATTTGCTTCAGAAATCTTCACTTTCTTAGTTATAGTTAAAGTATTTTGAGTTTACCTTGTCCTTTGTCATGTTAACTTCTTATTTATTTATTAAATCCCTAGTGAAAAGACCTTATCCTATAGTACATAACTCCTCCTTAGCTAAATATCCCAAAAACCCATTTTATTATAAGTTTTGGCCAAATTTAATTAATTCCTTTTGTTGAATAAAAATCCCCCAATAAAAACCCTTTAGCTAAAATATACCCATATAAAATATTTCCCTACCCCTATGGTGAATAAATGACATTAATTTATTACCATATAATAAAAATAAAAGAAGAAAATAGTTTTAAACATATATTGAATATATGTTTTTACGAAAAAACATAAATAAAAAATCAAAGTTTCCATAACCCGACCATTCATTAACCTGTGAGATTAATTAAATCATTTGGATTAATTAATAATCACATCCCTCAGCCAATCAAATGCCCCCCGGGATATTTAATTAAGTTAATCATGTTTTAAAACCCCGTCGGGCCCGCACGTTAAAAATTTGCCAATTCCACATCCCGTCCACCGTCAGATCACCTCCCCGATGATCAACAGCCCAGGATCATTCCGCTAGCCGTCTCGCGTCCGGAATATAATGAGTGGGGGTGCAGTGGTTTTGGAATAGTCCTCCGACCATGTGTCAAACGATTAATGGAATCGCTCCCTCCGCGCTGAATACCACCATCTCCCAAAGTGCGGTGCGGAAATTACCGCTTACTGCCCGATCCTGGGGATGCGTCCTCCCGTACCGGATGATGTCATCCTAGAAAAAATCAAAATCCCCATTGACCTTGTAAATAAAACAAAAATTTGTGTTTTTCTGTCATTTTCACTGCTGAAAACGACTGCGTCCTCCACTGAAGAATTCGAAAATTCCACTGATTAAGACGCCACCAACCAAAATTGTTGAACACCATGTTAGACCAGTGCCCAAGCATCCATCCGCCATTGACCAGTACCTGTAAAATTCAAACTTCTCCATCAAACAGGTATTTATTCGTTCTCTTGCTGAAAAATCCACTTTCCTGTGTTAAAATTCATGCCAGAGTCTGAAAAAGGGTTAATGTCAGTCTATTCGAGTTCCTGCAAGTAAAATCAAAGCTCCTAGAATAAAATTTGCGCCCGGTCTGTGAAGAAAACCCAGAAACTTCCATTTTCAATACACAAGAACCAAAATGGAAGCTCCGATAACCCTGAATGTAACCCCATTGAATGCCCCTCAAAGAGAGTTAGAATACTTGCCCTTAGTGGATAAAGAATTCTGAATTAAATACTTAGGTTTCGATGAAATTCCTCTTCGAAGTTATTGTCACTGCAGAGATGATTATTTGAAGGGTCTGGATGTCATTGGTTTGTGGGAATCCAATTTCCCAAGATATCTTATCCCCTCAGTCTATATTTTCCCAGAAATCATCCACTATTGTCACTCCAACTATGATTCAACTCAAACGGCAGTGTTGTCTCCTGACTAGAGTATCCTTGTCCCCATCACTCCTCAAGCTATCAACACAATGCTCCATTCTGAACCTGATCAAGATCTTACTCCTTTTTCTATGGAAGAACTACTTGAAAAGTCTACCCAACTGTCCCCAGAAAAATTGAAATGCATTTGCCACACTTTTATGTTACCTGAACATCAACCTAAGGGGCCTCCTCCCTATGGTTTTGCTTATTTTAATAAGTTGGGAAGACTTATCCTCAATATGATATCCTTTGTCATGGGTTTCAATACAAGTGAATATGTTGATGAAATAACCTTGGTATTGTTGTCTATTTTTACTCCTGGGCAACCTCCTACAGTAAAATATGACTTTGCATATTTCATCGCCAATAAAATCCATGACCAGTTCATGAGGCTAGATAATGAGAAAGTGTTTAAATATTCCTCAGTCATTTACCATCTCCTCATCTATTATCAATCAGAGAAGTTCCCTTTTCCTGTTAAAAAGTTTGATGCCAAGGGAAACCCTAGATCAGTTATTTTTTGGTCTGCCATAACTCATTCTTCCTATGATTCTCCCTATACTTATGCTAAGTTCATTGATCTTTTTGTATATCCTGCAACTACCTTGTTGAAAGGAATTCCCCCTCCAAGGCTCAGTAATGAGATTAAGAAGACTTTACAGCTTTCAAGGAAATATAAATTTGGGGACTGGTATTTATATCAAAATCATTCAGTCATCAAAATATATGGATGTGAATTATATCCATTCAGGTTGCCAAAATATGTGCCTATGAGACTTTTTTCCTTAGAATATTTCAGGAAAATGAATAATTCTGATATGATTCATTTCTGTAGTGTAAAAATGAAAGCCCAACTCATGATCAAAAGTCAATTAGGTCCCTTCATATGCAATTCTAGGGACACTGAGCGAGAAGAAGAAGATATCCTACAAAACCATTGCAAGTTACCAAGGAGTTTTCATTGGATTCCTTATGATCCATTCGGTTTTATCTGTGATAAAAGAATGAAGAAAAAATCATCCCCATACATTCACCACAGGATTCCTAAAATAGAACAATATGCTAACCAAGATGAGTGGGTGGAAGGAACACTAGTTGAGCAAGATAATTAAGAAGACAATAGAATCAAAATTATGAAAGATCTTGAGAAAAATTTTGACCTAGAATATTTTGGTCAAGTGTGGGTACCTCACATTGGCACTTCTTCAGAAAGAAATCTCCAACAGGGGTTACAGGAAGAGAGTACATCAATTGCAGTAGAGTCTAAAGGAAAAGGGAAAGAACCTGAAATACAGGTCATTGAAAATTTTATCATGGCAGAGAAACCTCAAACCTCCAGGGCACCAGATCAGACACAGGTTTCTCCTACTCAAGTAAATCATCCTGAAGTTTTAGAATTGCAAACTCCATCTAATATGGAAATAGGCAAGAAAAGACAGGCTCCAGATCCTACTCCTCCCAAAGAATCCTCAGAGCTACATCAAGCTAAAAAGCAGAACCCCGATCCACTTCCATAAGTGGAAATTATTGATGAGATGTTTGATGATGAAAGAGAAGATAGTCAACTAACTGGCACAGTCAGTGAAACACACACATGCCACAAAGGAAAAGAATTGCAAAAACAGTTGAGTATTGAAGTATCTTCTTTTAAGCCACCAAAAATAGATGCAGGTGATATCAAGATAACTTTCATTAATATAAAAGAAAAGAATGATCCATTGAGAATGAAGGTATATGATCAGTATCTAAAAATGGCTCCACACAATCAGGAAATATTGATGTCAGCATTTGGTATTCAACAAGGCAAAATGATGATGAGCCATTTCAAATCCAAAGTACCAAATCCCATGACAGCATCTGATTATATTAGGACCAATTTTGAGGTCCTGGAAAAACACATTCATCCCCTGGACCAGATAGAGTTGCATAGACAAACTGGGGAAATCATAAACTCCACCCTTACTGATAAGGCCATGGCAGCCCTTAGGCCGTGAGATTCTTTAAATAATACAAACACCCAGTTGCAAATTGAGAAGGCTTCTTCTCAGGCAAAAGATAACAGAATAAAGTCTCTGGAAGATATAATCATCAGTTTGGGTCACAATCCCAAAGATATCAAAAGCATTGAGGAACTAATTAAAAAGAAATATGGTGATATTGATGCACTGAGAAAGCAGCTGAAATTGCCAGCCTCAAGGCATCCCCAGACCCAAGAAGTTTTGAAGGAAAATTCACAGGAAGAGATGATGGAGTTGCTCTTAAAAATGACTGAGAAACTGAGTGAAAAAAAGAAAGAATTGGAACAGGCATTAAAAGAAAAACAGGATATCATGCAAACATCGAAAACAGTGATCACTACAGTTACCACAACAACAAATCAACAAATAGAGTCAGTGCAGGTAAACACTTATGGTTTAAGTTCTGATGAATTGGTGAAAAAAATGGAAAGTTTAAAACTCAGAGTCACAGAACTGAAGACCACAAAATTGCAGTTAGAAAATTTGGAGCAGAAATATGATATGTCTAAGAAGACTCTTGCTGATAATACCAGGGAAATTAAAAGGTTGGAAAAATTAGTTAAGGCTTTAGAAAAAGATCTTTCATTAGAAAAGTCTTTGAGAGAAATAAATGAAATTCTTTGGGATAATATAATTGAGTCAATAAAAAGTATTTGGTCCTTTGTTCAAACGATCTTTGAACAAAATGACTTGATCAAAGTAGCTCAGGAAGAAATACACAAAACAAGTGATGAATTAAGGGGCAGACCTGAGCAAGCCAATCAACTTATACAGTTTTTGAACACCCGAACTAAGCAACAACTTGCAGAATTAGGAATTGATGATAGAACAGGAACTATTTTAGAAATAAAAAGATTTTTTACCAAAAGAACTCTTATGCAGAATTTGGAAAGGAAATGCTCAGATATTATGGAAGAAATCAATGTTTTTAAAGGGAAATTTCAGGTTTTATAGGACAATGGGTTACCCAGTCCTATGCTCTCAGAGGACAAGATAATGGATCTGGAAACCTATGTTAATAAAATAGATATACATGCCTATAACACAACTGCTCATTCTATCTGTTCGTCACAAGCAACATTGCCAACAGGGAGGAATCTCTACGATAGGTTAAATAATTTGTTTCATCTTGAGCAGGAAATAAAGTATTTGTTCCCTAATAAGCCCACATTTTACAGATACACAGAGGCTGATGAAACATTAAGAAAACTTAAAAGGACCATAATAGCAGAATATCAATGGTGGGAACACTTATTGAACATTTTATGAAATTTATCTTCAGGTTGAGAATTTTATCTTTTTACTATTATGTAAAGGATAAATAATGAGCACAGGTGAAAGAGTATCAGTTGGGCAGTTGAAAGAGTATCAGTAGAAACAAAGAGTATCAAACAAGTAAAATAATTACTCAAAGGGACAACATCGAGCCCTATTATAGCACCTGCCTCCAGCACATCCTCAAAAGAAGGAAACTGACACCAGCAATTACTTTTTGTCCTATCTACGAGACCATTTGTCTCCTTTTTATTGTAACTTATTCATTAGTTACCCTAGATTAGTGGCTAGGTTAGTGTGAGATATTTTCAATCATTTTTTGTATAAATAAACCCTCAAAGAGAGTATTGAGTGTGGATTCTACTACTTCGCTGTGACATTGATGTTTTTGGAATAAAAAGTGTTTTGGAGAAATTTATTTGTGGCTTGCTGGATGACAATTTGAAGCTCAGGACTTTTTGCAGGATTCATGTGTCAGACTGCAGTTCAATAAGTCTTTCTATCTTATGTCTTAAGTTTTATATCTGTTTATATTATCATCGTGTCTATTTCTGAATAATTGACATAAAAGAATAAATCAGAATTTACTTAATTGTACTCTGATTTCAATTGTGATTATTCTAAATGTTTTCCTCTAAATTAGTTATAAGCAACAAATTCTTAATTGCTCTTGCTTCTCTAATTTAAGCATATTGATTACTATAGTAAAGAATTCTTCACTGCTCTTTATTTGTAATCATTCCATTTCTTTCTTTTGAACATGCTGAAAGATTCTTAACTGCCTTTCATCCCTTCAAACCCATTCCATCCACTTTAAATTCTAAAAATTGTTCTCTGTTTGGCTATCTTGCCCTGCAAAGCCATCTTGTGTGTAGAATAGTAATCCAGTAAAGCCATCCTTTGACTCCATAGCCCAATGGCCTGCAAATATTCAACCTTGCCCGTAGTTGGCGAATTCCACCATTTTTAAACAAACTCTTGGATTTATAACTAGCCTAAAACTTTCTAAGAATAATCATAAAGAGAGAGCCCTCTCTGGATACAAATTGGCTAGATTCTGTATCTGAAGGTTGGTTTGTGGTTACCTCGGGTATACTTTCCTTTTCCAAAACTTCAAGGAAAACCTGAGTGATAACATAAAGGAGGTCAAAGAAGTACATGAATGAACTATAAGTATTATAAATGAAAACCACTGCAAATGGGACACATAAATATTTAGATAAGACATATAGGCACTAAAAAATCAATCAGAATCTCAGGTTGGTAAAGAAAAAAATCTATGTATTGTTGAAACAGCCAAATTACATAAAGCTGTAGTTTTTCCAAAAAATCTCCAACCCTTGACAAATTCGACTCTATTCCCTTTAATAGACTTTTTGCATCATGAGATGATCTACCTCTTGGCTAGATTCATCGAATTTTTTCCTAATGACACCTTGCATAAGCATAAAACATCTACTTAATGACAAAATCACAGTTATCCTACTTGACAGTCTTTCTCCAAATAGGACTCAAACTACTCATTATTACATTTAACAACCTTACCTTCTAAAGAAACTACATCATTGCCAAATATACTTTCACATGTTCGAATTGGGTTTATGAGACTTATCACTACATGACCACTTAACTGGCCTCCTTTAAAACTAGAAACAAAACCCTATTTTTTAGGAAAATTATCTTCTTCTTCCATGAATGCTTTGACTGTTAATTTATCTTTATTTCATGGTCTTTAAGTCATGAATGATTTTTTTCATGATCCTATAACACTTGGATAATACCATCTTTCCATAAATGCCCAAAAATATTCTAAAAAGGATACCACACAATACGCTACAAAAGTAAGGCAGTTTCGCAGCGTACTTTCGTAGTGCTACAAAAATGCCATTAACCCTCAATATTTTAATCCTTTAATTTAGTATGTTCTTCATCATCCTTAGATACATCCACCATGAAAATTTCACCTTTTGAAACCTCCCAAAACTGGTTCAAAAAGGACAAAGAAAAGCTACAATAGTTTCGTAGCATTTTGTTGTCCTTCAAGTCCACGAATGCTACGAAACTGCTGAAAAGTGCTAAAATTCCAGATTTTTGAATAACTTGAAAAATAAACCTCATAAGTGCCAAATTTTTTTTATATCATGCCATTAACCTTAAAAACCATAACACATCTCACCTTATGATCCTTGAGGCATTTATTCCTCATTTATAATGGGTTGAGCTATTGGTTATTCAAGCACTATCATTTTAAGGCCTTTTTTCTCTAATTCCTCCTGAATCAGTTTAAGTTGATCCTAGAGTTCCTTAACCTCATCATTCAGCCTTATATTTGTGGCTTTCAAATGTTTGTTCATCTTCCTGACATGTTTGGATTCTTTCCTCACTGGAATGGTTCATTTGATAAGCTATCGTGTATTATCCAATGTCTTGGAAACAATGTCAACCTGTTCTTCCCAAATTTCTTTCATCCTTTCAAACATAATATTCTCTACACTATGTTTCCTTACTTCTCTTTTCATAACCTCAATTTTATGATTGGATAATTTCAATTGTTCTTCAAGGCACTGTAATTTTTTTTTGTCCACCACTTTCTCTTTTCCTTTCTTTGATTTTTTCATTGTATCTTTCTTTGTAGGTGATGAAAGGTCAATGATCTCTTGTTGTGGCTGAACTATTTTAGTAGGTAGTTGAACCTCTTTACTACTTTCTATTAGCTTCCTAGTATGCCTTGTCATAGGCTTTCTTGATTCGAACATGAAACCTTCATCTCCTCCCTCAAATTCTAATTTCTTTGAAGATTTAACCTTTTTTAACTTATAACTGCCTTCCTCTATGTCTTCAGCCTAGACTATAGGAGTTTCTTCTATGTTAGTGGCATGTAAGATATCTTCTAGATTCCCTTTAGTCAATGCCCTCTTTTCTACAACCATTTTTTTCTCTTCTAAGGCCACTGTTTAGCTTCTTGTCATCCTTTCTGTTCCTTGTTTACTCACATCTTGTTTTTTTTTTGCATGTTTGACCACCTTTGACTTCTGTTTTGCAGGTGGGAGATTTGGTGTGTCAAAACTTTGCAATTTCTCTTTCTCCATCATAATTGGCTCCCTTGGTTGTTCTACTCTTGCAGGTTCACTTGGTTCTACCACCAATGGTTCACTTTGTTCTGCTGCTAATGGTGATGGAATTCTCCTAGGTTTAGGAGTTCTTGAAGGAGTAAGAGCATCCAACTCAAAACCACTAACAAACAAACATGAGGACCAGTCTCTGCCTAACCTTTGAAGTTCATCTAAAACCAACAATTTCATTAAACCATGATGAAATAATGAAGTTTCACTCCCTTTAGACTTTGCTTGTACTTTATCTGCCATTTTTGACAAACTTCTATGTAAATAGAAAGACAGATCAAGGGAAATCTTACCAGTAAAGTGCAGAAGTGACTTGAAATGATATGAGTAGACTTTGTGGTATCTCCCTTCACAAGTAAAGTACTTTTGGATGATGAGCAACAATTTTGAGTAGTTGTCCTTTATGCAGCTCCTTGGAATGGCATTGGTGAGATCCATTTCACTATTTTCAGGCTTCATGAATTCTTTGCACTGCTCCATGTTAAACTTGAAACCTTTAAACCACTTCGCCTGTCCTCTAGGAATCCCTGTAGCAACTGCAATAACTTCTGGTGTGATGGACATATTGAGCATTCCTACTTTGGTGGCTGTTCCACTGAAATTCAAAGCAAAGTCTTTGGAAACCTGTGTATGACAGCCTTGTAATTTCTCACAAAATTGTAAGCAACATCTCCTTCTGAAGACTTCCACTGTTGTTGGGTCTTCATTGATCAAATTCATGTCTACTGGTTCATATCTCAGGCATTGGCCACCCTTGTTTGTCCTCCTTTTTTCTGCGATGGTTTCTTTAATGTCTTCATAGACTCGCTTGATAATTTGCAGCCTCGCTTGCTAATGTGTAGCCTCACTTGCTAATGTGCAGCCTCTCTTGATAATGCTCAATATAAACCTTTGAAAACACTAGCCAATGCTTTCGCATAATGCATTAGCTCTCCAAAGCTCGATATCATGCAAAGAAGGAATGAGAAATGAGAAATGATTAAATTAGGAAATATTTTAAAGTTTTTTTGTCTTCTCATGACCCAATGATGACTCATACATACCTAAAATGATCATGGTGACTTCAGACCTGACCATGTACCTTGGTTTTATCCCTCCATGACTCGAATGGCATCTAACCTACCCTTTCCCAATGATTTTCTGACACCCAACAGCTAATCTAATAACACAGACAGGAAACCATTCTTTCCTAGCATATCTAGTGTAAATTTGGCTATTTTTGCTATGAAACTATCAATAGTGTCATACTGAAAAGTGAATTTTCACGGTGTATTTCGATATGAAACTATGCTTCCTTGGCTAAAATGGCATTTTCGGTACAAAAAACATGGAAATTGAAATTATTCAGAAACTTATGGGTGATGTGACATGAGGGGATTAAAAAATGAGTGGGTTTAGACCTTAGGGAAAACTTAAACAAGAAAAATTTAATATTTCCCTTGACCAAGCATATAAAAAATGAATCCTACAACCCAATTTTTGGCATATTAACCTATTTGACCTTGTCAAAAGATGCTTCGTTTTTTGGGTGATAACAGTGTCTAAGCTGATAAATGACTCCATCTAGCACATATTTCATTGACCTCCATTTCCAAATAAAATTCCTGGTGATTGTCCAAAGTTTGAAGGAAAATATGGGGAAGACCACCAAACCCATGTCATGACCTACCATTTATGGTGTTCTTCCAATTCTTGGGTCAACGATTCAATTTGTCTGCATATTTTCCATCATACTCTGATAGGTACCATTATTAAAGGGTACTTTGGACTTCCTCATGGTGTATACTATGATTTCAATACCTTAGCCATGGCCTTCCTCACCCACTTCTAGTTGTCTATCGGGTATGAGACTAGCACCCATCGCTTGACATCTTTGCAGCATTCAATTGCTAGTCATCTTTCGAATCATATTCATGAATCGAGGCACATGCATCACGTCATTAAATTTGAGATTCTCGATAAATTGTTGACTAAATTCTTCAGCAAGTATTTTATTCCAAAAATTTCCAAAGATATTTCTATGGGTGGTTGTGTGACAGAAGACAAAGTAATTTCCCAAGCTTAGTATCTCGATTTGGTATATTTCCAATCTTGAAATCTATATGAGCTCTTAATTGACGCATCACCAATCCGGCATCATCTAATTCTCCTACTATGCCTCCTATTTAAGGTGTCATTGGTTTAGTGGCCCATACTAATCATAGTGCACCCAAGACTTCTTTGAAGTCTAAGTTGATTGCTACCACTCCTCCCTCTACTCCTTCAAACAACTCAAATAATCCTCATAAAACCTATGAGATTAATTTTTTCCAATCTACCACAGCAAACAAATCCTTTAAAGGTAAAAATAATGGGAAAGGTAAATCCAAATCTGACAACCCAAAACAGGATTCCACTAAGTCATCTACTAACGGTTCTTCCAAGCATAAGCCCAAGTATCCTTTCTTAATATGTGATGACGACCATTATATCAATTATTTTCATCAGCATGCCGAATTTTCTCATCTCCTTAAAGGTGCACCTGAAACCCTAGTTCTCTTGACATAACCTTTTCCTACACAACAGACAAAAATGGTAGATCAACCCCAATCTTTCACGAGCTGCCAGGCCTTTATGCCTGGTACAGAACCTATTTATGTTGCCACCCAATTGAAATTTTACCTAAATCCCTCGAAAGTTCCCATGGAAAAGGATGGCAAAGATATCCCTTCCTCTTCCATCCATCCTAGTTCTGATCCTCTCCAGATTGAGAGACCTCTTATTAATTCCATCATCTGACCAAATTCAATAGGTGTTCTTGGAAATTCATCTTATAATCTGAATGTGCGAGCTGCTCAAGACTATAAAATTGTAGAGGATTTAGATCAAGCACCTTCATAAATTTTTGCCTTAGAAGTTCTTTAGTCATGTCCATCACAATGGAAGGCACTGTTGTCTGCTATCAGAGGGATTGATCCTATGTATTCCAACCTTATTACATTCGGTCTCGAGAAATTTGTTCCTTGCTTCCCATATCAAGAGGATTCTCTAATTCAAGTCACTAATATGGGTAAAATAATTCATTTGATTGTTTTTGATGAAGGTTTTTCTGCCTACATCATGTATGTTGCCTTTTGGAAAGCCATTGACTCTCCTACATTAAGTCAATCCCCTAACACTCTAGAAAATTTCGACGGCATAGGCTCTCAGCAGTATGGTATTCTCAAATCGTTTTCGATTCTATGGGAGGGTAATACAATGAACATGGAAGTATAAGTGGTAGATTCTAACCTCAACTACAACCTTCTTCTTGGGTGTAGTTGGACTCATGCTATGGTTTTTGTGGTATCCACTCTTTTCCACATTCTCCTCTTCCCTCATCAGGGGAAATTTTTTACCATCGATCAACTCCATTTATTTTCCTTTGAATCCTCAACTGGAAAATTTTCATATGTTGGGAATAATTCTACTCCTTATAAGAATGTTGAACCAATTATTTTTAAGGATTTGTTCCTAATGGTCATCTTTTCACTCCCACCTCCTAATGTCAACTCTATTAACATGATATTGTCTAATCATGACCCATGGGTTTTTCGTAGTCCCAATCAACTTGACAATTTGCGTGACTTTATGCCTCTTAGCCTTGCAGAATAGCTGTATAAACATATTCTTCTCAATTCTAAGGCTGCTTTTGAAGCCCATGACAATCTGGTTTCATATCTAGACATGTATTCACAGTCCCCTTGGTTTCTTTCTTTGGAATTTTATGATCCCTTCAATGAGACATTCCCCACTGAGGAGAGTATCTTGCAGATGATGTATTTCAAAGAAACAAATCGAGATGATGGTCATCGACATTCCTAGTTTCTCCCAAGCCTCAATGACATTTCTACTTGTCTAGAATCTCGTGTTCTATCTGAATTGACTGGCCCACTTCAAAATCCCAATTTTATTCATGAAGTGTTGTTCAAAGGAAACATGGGAAACATTTATGCTACCATTCCTATTGACATCTATGTTAAACTAGGGGTTTTCGAGAATGTCCATATCAGTGCATCTTGTCCTCCCGATGAGATCAATATTTTCACTAATCTTTAAAAAAAAATGGTGATGTATTTGCATGGTCTTACAAAGAAATTCCTACCATAAACCCCAGTATTTTGGTGCATGAGATCCCTAAATATTCAAACTCAAATCTTGTTCATCAATAGCTTTGTCATGCGCACACAAGAAATTTTGTTTCCAATAAGTGAGATGTCGAAAAACGTCTCAAGGCTGGTTTCATCTATCCCATACCATTGACAGATTGGGTGTCTAACATCATCCCTATTACCAAAAATAAAGTTACCATTCGCGTGTGTGTTGATTACTGTGATATAAATAATCCCGACTCGTTTTATAGATAAAATTATTTATGAATGTGCGGGGAGTGATATATTCTCTTTTATTGACGGTTTTTATGACTATAACGAGATAAAAATTCTTCCTTCTAATCAAACCAAGACTGCCTTCATCTATCCTTGGGGAAATGTTTCCTATAAGAAACTCCCATTTGGTTTAAACAATGTCGGGGCTACCTTCCAACAGGCTATGTCTTATGCTTTTCATGATATTAAGCACATAGTCCATCCATATCTTGAATGAACTTCCATCTCATTCTACGAGATGTCGAGACCACCCTGAACATATTCAAGAAATTTTTCTTCATTGTCGAGACTATAACATATGGTTGAATCCTAAAAAATGTTTATTTTTCATCAAATCAGGTAGTATGTTAGGTTTCGTGGTTTAAAGAAAGCATCTAGATTGATCCTCCTAAATTTGATCCAATCGTCAATCTGTCTCCTCCCTTTTCTTTAAATCAACTAAAAAGCTTGCAAGGGAAAGCTAATTTTCTCCATCGATTTGTCCAGAATTAGATCGATCTTGCCAAAGGATTTACTCACCTAATGGAAAAGGGAGTCCCATTCATTTCGGATGAAATTTCTCGAACCTCTTTCGATGTTTTGAAGAAATCCCTCGTCAGTGCTCCTTTATTACATCCTCTCGATTATCATCGCGATTATTTGTTATATTTGGTCATCGCAGACAACACTATTGGTATGGTGCTGGTTCAGGATGATGATGATGGTCCCAAACATGTACTTTACTACTTAAGTCAAAATCTCTATTATGTCAAGACTCATTACGCTCATGTAGAAAAACTCACCTTAGCTTTTGTCAATGATGTTCAATGCTTCCACAATTACATTCTTTTGCACAAGATTATGGTGATTTTTGAATCAACCCTATGACTTACATTCTTACTCGTTAGTTACTTAGGGTAATTAATCCAAATGGATTGTCATTCTCCAGGAGTTTGACTTAGATTTTTCTAAAGATAAGTCTAAGAAATCGATAGTCTTTGCTGAATTGATCTGCGATTTTTCAGCTGCAATTAATCCTACAAATTTTGAAGAATCGATTCCAGATGAATCACTCTTTCTCATTAGTACTCTGGATCCATTGTATGGATATATCATTTTCTATCTCCAGACACAAAAAAAATTCTCAGAACTATCTTTTGCCGAGAGGTGAAACATTCATTACTAGTCTCAACCATACCACGTGATCAGAGATACTTTGTACCACACTGGTGTTGATTTCATCATTTGTCGAAGCTAACTCTTGAGGAAGCTGAGAATTTCATTAGTGATTGCCACTAAAGGGCCTGTGGTGGTCATATTTCTGGCTATGCTACTACTAAAAAAATAGTGCGCTCGAGATATTTTTGGCCATTTATTTTTAAATATTACATTCTTTCAGTCTGCAAATGTTATGATTGCCAAATCTATTCCAAAAAATAACATACCCCATCCTCACCCTTGCACCCAGTTCTGACCGTCCGGCAATTTGTAAAATGGGACATCGATTTTATGACTTGTAACCCTCTCGGCTAGGGGGCATGGTTATATTATTATTGTCATTGATTATTTTACAAAATGAGTAGAAGCAATGCCTACATATGATAATGAAGGATAGACTGCGGCACAATTTATTTTCAACAATGATTGACCATGGCTTCCACTTTCGCAATCATATGATGATAAAGCTTCCTGCTTAGTTGGGGCTATGCCACGATAGGTCCAATAAATATTATCCACATGCCAATGTCCAAGTCGAAGCTATTAAGAAAATTTTGGTTAAAATTCTTCAAGAAACCATTGGGATACATAAAATAGATTAACACCTCATGTTATTCTCAGCTCTGTGGGCTTACCAAAATTCCCCTCAGACTGCCACCAGATTCACACCATTTCAACTAGTGTATGGTATAGAACTTAAACTCTCGATTGAGTGTGAAATTCCTTCTCTTAGACTAGATATCGAACTACTTCTTGGTACTTCACCAGAAGAGGAACACCTACTTTATCTTGAACGTCTCGATGAGACTTGATGTATCGATGCTTTAGTCATTGATGTAGAAAAGAAACACGTTAAAGCTCAATATGATAATTCTGTCAAACCTCACATTTTCTCTGAAGGTGACTTGATCTTGTTGTTTGAACAAGCCCATGATAAGCTAGGGGTTGGGAAGCTGGATCTGATGTGGCATGGGTCATACATTATTCAATGAGTATTGGAAATAGGTGGCTATGAGCTAATCAATTACGAGGGTAATCAATTGTTTAAGCTTTGAAATGGGCTCTATGTGAAGAAATACTATGCTTGATTCAAAGTATGATACTTTTTACATTGTCGTGTGATTCATTACTGCAATTTTAGCTTTTTTGGTGTAATTGTTTTCTTTACAGACATATTTCCTCCACTTAACTCATGTTACACATCATTTTCATATGTCATCAAACCATTATGTCAGTTTTTTTGATGGTGCTTGTCGTAGCACATAGAAATTATCCTTTGCAGCGTGAGCACTCTTTTCCCCTGATGGCGAGTTGGTTAATTTACAAGGTATTTTTTTGTGCCAAACAACTAATAATATTGATGAATATAGTGTAGTTTTTGGACTATTATCAGATGAAATTTCTCTTAGTATCAGAGACTTGGTTGTCAATTTGGACTCACAACTCATTGTGTTACAGTTAAATGGTCAATATTCAGTAAGAAACCCTCATATTTTGAGCATGTATTTACTTGTTCAATTACTGGAAATAAATTTCAATTACATCTCATATCAAGACATTCCACACAATTTGAATACATTAAAAAATACATTATAAATTATGTCTTAGATCAACATTTGAATCATATGTAAAAACGGTTAGTCATCAATAATTTTTTCTATGTGAAGATGACCAAATATTGGTTCTAGATTTCTAAAAACAAATTTCCCTGAATATTGTGGGTTTTAGAAATCTCACTGCCTTCATTATCCTTATGGAAAAAATTTCACTATTCTACCATTTTTCCATTTCATGGTCTCCCTACCACTCTTAAAAGACTCCTTATGGGCTTCTGCCACTCATCTCTATCCTATTTTCCCATCTATAACCTCATTTCTCTATTTTTCCCTTGCCTAATCTAAGGTTACCAATCAGCCTATTCATTCCCATGTTCACCAGGTTCCTCAAGCATTGATGTCTCAAAAATATCTATATAGGCTCTTTAGATAAATCAAGTACATTGGATTTTTGATCTTCAATACATCAATTTGTCAAATACTTTATTTTTACACTTGAAGACCCCAAACCAAGTTTCAGTCAAAGACAAGGTCAAAGGACCCTCCCACTAGGTCATTAGGGTTTCATAGGTTGTAGTGTCATCATTGGTGTTTTAAGAACTTCTTTTCCCGTGCTAGAAGCTGGCTCAAATGTAAAAGAAGATCAACACATGCTTTTTTAAGAAACATCAGAAAATCTCCAAGGAGAACTGCTTTATCAAGTTCAAGTTTTACAAAACGTAAAGGTAGGTTGGCATTTCTGCAGGAGTGTTAAGGGCCCTATCAGCAGGAGAAACTGATAAGATAAATGATATATTCCTAAAATAAGACATCTTGTAGCAAGGAAGACAGGAAGCATTTTGTTTTCAAGAAGAATCAAGGTTTTGAGCTTGATGGCCCAACAAGTGCCAAAAAATGAAACAAATGGTAGAAATTACCATGGAGGAGGTACACCAAGAAACCAAACATGAAGAGATTTTTTTTATAAATTATTAATGAAAAAGGGAACAAGGTGAGGTGAACTTGATAGAAATGAATCAACTTGAAAGGGCTATAGAGAACTTAGAAGACAACACTGATAATTTTTCTCAAGCATTCCAGACACTTAGGGTTTTGGGAAGATGATCAAAGAAGGTGGAAGGGTATGCTGTAATCCATGATGACAGCAAATGGATTCTGAAGATGTCACTCTTTGTAAAGATTCCAAACTTATCCCAAAGATTTTTTCATGCCAAAAATGGTCAAGAGAGGTGACTTGAGCTCCATGGTGCAGGTAAAAGGATTGTGGAAGTGCCAGCGTGTGGAAGCATCCTAAAGAGTTATCAAGCTAAACCTGTTATGCCTCAAGATCAGTAAGAAAGGTGAAGCTAAGGTTTTCAATCACATGCCAAACCTAATATGTTTTGAGCTCCAAGGTAATAACAAACAAGTTTTGGAGACACTACCACTGTGTAAGTTCATGAAGTTGTTAAAAGTGAAATTAGCATGCTTTAAAGATCAAAGGGGAGAGCCACTTCAAGGTTCTTGTAACACCTGTTGAGTGAAAGTGTTGAAGGACATAAACAAGCCAAAGAAAGTCAACCTTGTGACTCAAAAAAAATCTATAGAACAACGAGGTAAAGAGTATCAGTGAGCAAGGTTTAAATTCTCATTTCAGGCACTTGCAAATTATAAATGGCCAAAGAAGGTAAAAGATGCAGTTTAAATCCATAGTGCATGTCAAAGGACAGTTTTTGAAGGTGTTAGTGTGTAAAATCCCTCAAAATATGTTCAAATGAGCTTATTATGCTCCAAGGTGCAATAAGGAGGTCAAATTATCATTTCAGCCACCTACACAGTAGTAGAGGTTAAAAGGATGAAAAAAATGGTGTTGAGCTCAGAGGTGAAAACCAAAACTGATTATAAGGTTGCTGCTGTGAGAAAAAATATGTCAAGTTTTTAAGGTCAAAGGACAGGTAAGTATCACTAGTCCAGAAACCTACAAACAAAAATCCAAATCAATGTTTTAAGTCACCTACATTAAAATTTGAAAGGAATATTAGTGAGAAAGAAGAAACGAGAAGTGATCTTGAAAAACATTAGAAAAGTGGGTCTCATGCTTAAATCAATGTTCAAAGGCTATAAAAGCACATCCAACACCTCACCTAACTCGTTGTTCATTTTTAAAAAGTTGGAAAAGTCCAAGAGGAAAAAACTATGAGTTTTCAGGTCGAAATTGGCTAAGTATTTTAGGCGTTGCGCGTTTATGTTGGCACTATGCGCCTCGAGTCGAGCGCTATGCCCATGGAACTGTTGCCTGGGAAAATTCACTCAACATTTCATGCCTAGAAACGTGCTACAAGTTTACTCGGGCAACTCGAGAAGCCCGATAGAAAGACTCTGGCACTGCATGCCCTGGCACACAATGATGCACGTTCCCGACCTGACACCACATTCACCGTGCACTGCACGTCATCCTGGAGGGCCTCCTACACCTGAAAACCCTCAAATCAGCTCAAAAACACCTCCAAGCTACCACCAAATTTTTTTCAAACTTATTTAAGGGGTAAGTATAGCTGATCAAGCCCTCCAAGTTTTTTGTCATATTTTGGTTAAAGGAGTGAAGATTTAAGGAGAAAGTCCTAATTTTTCATGCTTGGACATCACTGTTTAAAAACACTATCCATATACATGCTAAGAAGACCAGTAAGAACACACATAGGGTTGCCTTGTTGAAAACATTTTCATTCATCTAAGGTTTTGCCTTCACCCTCTCCATTCACTCATAAACTCTAGCCCCTACACCGCAAGCAATTTGACAACTTCATTGCCTTCTTTCATATCCATTTTCCATCAGTGCAAGGTGTCAAAACAGAGATTTAAAAAAATCAGCAAGGGTGGTCATTGGGTTTTCCATCTCCCTCATAGTCATATACTTACACCTTCACTCATCCCTCTCACTCACTTGTAAAAGTTGCCTTTTTACCACCATTCCATCACCTTTTACCTATCAGTTTCATAAGCAGAGCAAGGGTTTCAAAAGAAACAGTGATCAAAATGTCAAGGGAAGGTGACAGTGGTAGTGGTGAGGATGGTCAAGTGCCAGGGAGGCATCGACACATAGGTGGGAGGATTAATAGGTTTGAACCACTAAACACAATGGAGCTTGATGCATCTCCCCTAACTGTTTCATGCTTCCAAAATGTAGGTTGCTATCAATTTTGTGAGAAAGTACAGCAGGTGCAGAATCACCCTGAGCTGACTAAGCTCTTCATCCTTAACCTACATGAGAAACAAGTCGATCTTGCAAGGGTAAACTTTGAGCTGTCATCAGATGCCATTGCTATTGCCACTAGGATACCTAGTGTTGGTGAAAAGTGGTTCAAAAAGGCCAATTTCGACATAAGCCACTATGATTCATTCCTTAAACCCATATACAAAGACTACAAAATGTCCATATTTCCTTTCTCACATTTTCTTGAGAGGTATGCACCCGTGATGAGGGTCATCATGAAATATTTCACATGTGAAGGAAGATTCTCTAGGCTTTACTCCTATCACATCATATTTCTCATGCACTTTACTAGGGTTAAGATGTTTCATTTTCCCTACTACCTCTATAGGAGTATTGACAAAATGTCTAATATTGTACATAAGAGATATTTCCCTCACCAGATGCAAAGCTTCTTCATCACTCTTTGATCAAAATGGTTGTGATGCATCAATTGGAGCAAAAGGGCATTCCATGGGAGGTTTTCATTGCCGATGAAGTTTTCACAAACCCACAATCCCATCCTCGGAAAAACATGCCTTCATCATCTCATCCTCCTATCCTTACTCCTCTATCATCTCCTGTTGAGCATGCTTCACCATCTACACATATCCCTTCACCTCAGGGCAACCCTCCTTGATCACTCTCTCACAATGCATTAGACAATGAAGGAAGTGAAAATGAGCAGTTAAATGAAAATGAGGGAGAAGATGATGATGAATCAAGAAAAAGTAAAGAGGAATAAAATGAAGAGGCGGAGGTTAGTGATGAGGCAAAAACCATGGAAACAGAAGGAAATGAGGATGTTGGCAATGATGAGGCAAGAAACAGTGAGGAGGAAAGCAGTGAAGAACATGGTAGTGAAACAAAGAGCCATGGTGACAATCAAGATAGTGGGACAAATGGTGATGAAACACCTAACAGTGAGAAAGCAGAAACCAATGAAGAAGATTCCCATGAGTTAAAAAACAGTGAGGCTCATGACAATGATAAAGGTAGTGATAATGTTGGAAATGAAGAGGAAAACAGTGAGGAGTCAAAAAAAGAAAAATTAGCCAGTGAAGAAGATGAGGGCAGTGCAGAATATATGGAGGTAGGTATCAACAAAGATGAGGAAAATGATGAAGCAAGCAGCAAAAGTGATGATGATGATGATGTTGTTAATGACTCACAGAACGAAGATGGCAGTGAAGCTAATGACAGTAATATTCTTGGCAGAGATGAGGAAGAAAATGTTAGTGAAGAAGAGGCCACTGAGTCAAAAAACAGTGAGGCTCATGGCTGTGATGAAGGTAGTGCAAAAAGCAGTGAGGAGGAAGAAAATGAAGAGGCAGATATCAGTGAAAATGAAGAACAAAATGATGAAGTTGATATCAATGAGGTAAACAATAATGCAGAAATCAACGAGGAAGAATGAAGCAGCAATCAGGATGGCCATGATATCAGTGGAGATGATGATAATGATGATGATGATGATGATGACACTCATAACGAGAGCAAGAATATCGGAAATGAAGCAGATAGCATGGAGATAGATGAAAACAACCATGATATTAGCCATGAAAGCCATAAGGACAACAAGGATATCAATGATGATAATAGTCATGATGACAGAAATACTGAAGACACTAAAATGAGCACAATTGAACCTTTTTATTTAACCTATCAAAGAGGAAGTAGGCATGTGTTTGTTGCCTCTAAAAGGCAAGGGGCCATGCCTTCCACTTCAACCATGAAGATGGAAAAAGGAAAAGACAAGTTCATAAAGGAAGAAGAAGAATATCAACATGAGATTGAGCGGGAATTTAAAATCACTCATGTTGACAGTGATGATGAGAATGAAGAAAGGTTCTCAAGAATGTTGCTCAAAGGTAAAGATGACCAAATCAAATATTTTCAAGCCAACCTAGCAAGGGCTAGAAATTTCATCTACTATTATGATACTGAAAACAAGCATTTGGAGGCACGAAAGGCCATTTATGAGGTTATGGAAATTAGAGCCTAGAAAGAGGCTGAAAGGACCAAGGTTAGGCTTCATGAAGTCTTGGGTGTTTTTGATGAGAATGAAGATGAAGAAGGGTGGTTGTCTAGAAGAAGGCGAAGAAAAATAGGCTTAAGGAAGGCCTTGGCCAAGGAGAAGGAGTAAGAAACATCATTGGCAGAGCAACTCACCCCAAGTGAGCTGCTTTCCATGGAGATAGAGTATGATCAGGAACCTTGGTTAGAGAGGGCTAATACACACTTGGAGGATCAACTGGAGAAGACACAAAGAGACCTTGGCCTTCAGAAGAAGATGGCCAAGCAATATGCCTTGAGAAATCAAATTGCAAGGGCCAAGCTCAAAAGAGCCATTGCCAAAATTCCTTACCTAAAGGAGGAAAAAAGCAAAGAAAACCTTGAGATCTTAGTTGATGCTTCTCTACAAGCATCCCAAACCCCATGAGGTTAATAAATTCAAATTTTAACAAGTTTTTGATAAATTTGGTTTTCCATTGTTTTTTAGGGCCAAGGAAAAACTTTACATTTTTGGGTTCCTTAGGCCAATGACATCACACTCACCAAGTTTCAACTCATTTGGAGTAAAACTAGTCCTCCAAAAGGGCCAAAAACAAGCAAAATTTAACCTTTCTGCTTTGTTTCCAGGGTTGATGTCGCGCCCTTAGTAGCCTTGGGAGTTTTTGTTTTTCAATAGGTAAATTAATTCCAATCAGAAAACCAAGGGCCATTTTGGAAAGTAGACTTGACAGGATTTCCAACGAGCTACCACAGAGCTGATTCCAACATCGGGAAGGCCTTCAAAAATTAGCTACACGATGACCCATTTTTCTGTGTAGGCGTTGTGCCCTTGGACCTCACTATTGCACCCTTGCCTGAAAAAGTCAACAAAAGACACTAATTTATGGAAAATATATATTTTGTGTTTTTTTTGGGAAAATGACTCCAAAGTTAGGTGTTGGAAGTTATTTTTCATTTATTTCAGAAGATACTTTATGCCTTGGGCCTTGCGTTGTCTCTTTGGACATAAATGGTATTTATGACTAGTTAATGATGTTTTCAAAACCTAGTTGGTGTTTTGGTCCTCTTTGCTTGTTAAATACAACAATAAGTGCTCATTGTACATGTTGGATATTTGTTGAGCATAATATAAGGTATACTTTGAGTTTATTGGTGAAATTGGTTTTTGGTGACTTCACATGGATTTGGACTGAGTATCAATGGATTGAGCACACTCTTAGGATTCATAAAGCTTGATTAGATGGTGATGTATTCCACCTTTGTATGTTTTTTCTTTAGCTTCATTTTTTCATGTCTTCCTTGATGAAAAGACAGAAATAGAGAATAGGACTTGCTTTCTTGACACCCTACTTCTACCTGCCTCCTTGATTTGTATGTTTTCCTCCTTGAAGTTTAGCTAAAGAATTCTTAATTTTTTTTTGATTTTTACTAAAATGTTATGTTAAAAGTCTATTTGTTTGCAAGTAAGTTCCAAAGAATCCTTAACTGCTATCTAATTTTAGTTATATGTTGTTTTTAAGGTATTCTTAGAACAGTTTAATTGAAGAATCCTTCATTTCTCTTCAAGTGCTTACTATGCTAATCATCCTAAAATATTTTTCTTGTTTCTCAGTATGTTAAAGGATCCTTGATTGCCCATTAACCTACTATATTCATAAATCCATGTTTATTTCACTGACACAAAACCTACTTAGATACATTTTTCCTTGTTAACTTGCCCTAGGAGACACCCTTGACTTATTTTTTCACTCTTCAAAACCTTTGTAGAATCCATAGGCCAATGGATTTATTTTATCTTACTATACCTATTCTCCTTGGCAACTTATCTAACCAACCAAACAAACAAGAAAACCTATACCTAATAACTAGCCTAAAATCAAACCCTATAATCTATCAAGTTAATGTCCTTTAAAAGTATAGAGAGGGCCTTCTTTGAGTCCAGTAAGGCTAGGTCCTAGGACTCCAAATACTAGTTTGATGTTACCCTTGTACATTTGGTCTTGCCAATCTAACAAATTACGGGGACCTAACATAATGGAGATCACTGTGGTACTCTGAGTAAGTAACAGCCTAAATATTCCTTAAGAAATATCAAACCCCTATCAAAACCTAGATAAATCAAGTGTTAGCCATACTAACACAATGGTAGCCCAACTAGGGACACTCATTGAAAATCTTAATGTTACATAAAGAACTCAGAAAACCCAAAAAACATCTCTAGATTGGTATTTAGTTGTTGATGGTGGAAAATAAACAAATCCTAAAAACAGTTAGTATCATCTACCTGGCCACTCCATAACTCTCAATAAGCCTAAATACTCCACTAGAGGATGAACCTGAAACATGACCAGTCATCCTAGAAAGAGAGAGTATCAAAGCCTAAATTGGTTTTAGGAAATTATTGTTTTTATCTGTAACTATGTTTTGTCCTACTTTAAACCTAATCAAGAATACACTGATGAGGTCTACATTGATCATTATAAACTTCTCAAGCCTCAAAACGCTAAGCATCAAATTGCAGACCATGTACATACTTGTACCCTTGTGCATACCCCATATATATATGTGGAAGACCTAGTGAAACATGAGCCTCATGCTACCTCTCCTGCTCTTGCTGAAACCTCAAACAGTCATAAATCTCCTTTCACACTACCTATACCCATGAAGGTCCTAAATAGATACAAGCCTCTGGTTTTACAGCCCATCCTCCAAGCCCTCCCTACAAATCTTGCAAATAAGCTACTTGGTTTTGATGGAGAAAATAAAAATATCACCATTGAAAAACACATTCAAAAATCTTGAGGATTTACTTTACCTATTTGAAGTAGGAGAAGATGATGTGCATATTAGAATGTTTTCCTTATCATTACAAGGAAAATTTAAGAGTTGGTTTAAAGACCTTCCAGCTGTAAGCATCAACAATTTTCATCAATTCACTCAAGTCTTCCTAGATAGGTGGGTGGTCATGGGAAATGATTTTCTCATCATAGAGGAATACAACTGTTTAAAAAGATAAGCAGGGGAGACAGTGCAACACTTTTCATCTAGGTTCAATAAGGTATACCATTCCATTCCTACTAAGATAAAGCCACCCCCAAGATGGGCTCTCTTGCACTACCCTTATGCCTTTAACCCAAAGATGGCATTCTAGTTAAGATAAAGGGACCCTACAAACTTGGAAGAAATGAAAAATATGGCAGTTGATGTAGAATACAACATGATGAATAGAGAGGAAAAGTTAAAAGCAATAAAGGAGGATGAAGTAGATAAAGAGCAACTGATATTTTAGAGAAAAATCTAGAGATATTAACAAATACAGTTAGAAAAATAATGTATGTGATTAGTAAGAAAGAGGAACAGTACAAGGTTGAGGTTGAAATTGATTATTCAAAATAGCCAGTACTATTTTCTTGGGAAGAACAAAATCAATCATTTCAATGCAAAGATAACTATCAAAACATACTAGATGAGCAAGGTTGCAAAGAAGAAAATGTAGAAAGTTGTCAAGTAAGTACTATATGCCTTCCTACATCTTGTGCTTCACTATTAAGAGAGCATTACAAGAAAATTGCAAATAGAAACAAGGAGGAATGCTCTAAAGAATCAGTGAGGAAGAAATGGATGATACAAACCCTTTTTCAAATCCATAATTTCTCCCCTTGGGTTAATTTGGTGTAGTTGCTGGGATTACAAAACCAGAAATGGAGGATGAGACAACACCTTTTGAGTCTCTACCCTTGTCCTTCGATTCATTTCAGGTTGCTAAAAATAAGCTATTGGCCATAAACACTCTCCTTTTAATCCCAACTACCATAGATCAGAAAATAAAATTATAGGTCAACATATGGTGGAGAAATCTGCTGATCTAGTGTGCATATTGGATGACATTCCTTTAGTGAATGAGCTACACAAGTATGATAAATATGATGATGATTATGTTCTCCAGACTGAAACTAACACTACAGAAAAATCAGTAACTAGTTTATGGGACAAAGACAGTCAAGCAGCTCCAATATAGTGATCATCAAATACAAATTAGCTATGAAAGTGAAGAAGAACATTTATAAATTTTGGGGGAAAGAGAAGTGTCTTTACCTTTTTTTTATGATTCATTTCAGTTCATCAAAGACAACCTTAATACACTCAAAAAACAACATTCTTTGGGTATTGTTATGAACAACAAAGAATACCTTCAGCCTTATGAAAAACCTTCACAAGAGAAAGAGAACAACTGTGTTTCTATCCAAGGAAAAGGGAAAATGCCTCCTCCTCTAACTGAGGAAGAAATCAATCAGACCCTAAAAATGTAGCCAACCTCTAAAATTTTGTATAAAGAAAACATTTCTGTTTGTTCTACTGTTGACCTATATACTAACGTATTTTCTCATACATAAACTATAGAACAGATTGATGCTGAGGATGAGATACCTCCTCAAGAGGATGTATTACCACAGAATGCCCCTAAAAAGGGCCTGCAAGAAAAATTCATTTCACTCAGCCAAGGCATATCAGGCATACCGGAGAACAACATAGCAGAACATTATGATGTTGCCAAATCAAATTATCATGAAGAAGTGGCTGAGGATGATTGTGCTTTCAAGAACTGAACTGAAGATGAGGTTTTTGTAGTTAATATTTGTGATATAGATGACCAACCAATCATGAAAGGCCTAAAAGAAAAATGTTTACATCATGCTTTTGTTGATCCTATAGAAGATTACATACAGGTCCTAATTGGCTCGAGTTTCCATATATGGATTCTTTACAACAATTAAATACATGAGAAGTTGCCACTACATATGATAACTTTGGTTACAAAGACACATGATCAAGGTATGTTGCTGGTTCCTCTGACAAGCAGTCAATTTGTTAACCAATTTTTACTACTGCTCAACTGGCTGCACTGGCATTATTGCATCATTTAGGGAAGTAGAAATCTCATCAGATTAGGATAGATAGGCATGCAAATAAGTTCAGCATTGTGGGTATCTTCTAGTTTTTAGTTTCAAATTATTTTGACAAAAATACAAAAATACAGAAAAAAATAAAAAGAGGGCAGATAAAAAGAAGAGGTACAACCCCATACCAAAAAAGGAATTTTGTTGAAAGTGTGCAAGTCTAAATTTCACTACTTGAGAAGAAAAGTCTTGTTCAGTCATCTAGCCTAATCATGATTGGACATGTTTTAAATTTATGTTGATAGGTTAGTGAAAGAAGACTTGCCAAACCATGTAAACTTGGCTTGTCGGTAGATTGGATTAGGAAAAGATGTTGGTTCCCAAAGCATAAATCTGAACCAAAGAAAAATGAGAGGGATGCATAACCAATTATGAATCATAGCCCTCAAGTTTTTAGTTTTTCTTTTACAAAAAAATAAACTCTATGTCTAGCTTGTTCAAATGCCACAACCCATGGCAAATCAGATTGCTTAATCCTGGTTTGATCATGTTTTCAATTTCATGACAGTAGGTTAGAGAATAAATTTTGTCAAGCAGCTTAATCTTGACAAATGAGTAGAATAGGTAGAGAATAAAAGAGTTCATTAGCCTAATCTGAACTCTTGGAAGTGATAAGGGTATAAGTAGATATTTTTTATGCTTTCAGAAGAATAGAATGTCAAGGGTTTTCTAGTCCAAGTGCACCCAAAAGAAGAAAAAATGTTCGGGTATGATGGGTAGGTAGAAGTGAAGTTGAAGCAAACATGTATTTCTGATTTTGAGATCATAGCTTCAAGAGAACATCAACAAATGAAGGAAGAAGGATCTGCAAAGTGAAAGTAAGGCACTGGTGTTAAAAACTCATAGATTTGAACTCTAAGGTCCTGGACACCGCCTGAAAAGGAGATGCCCTCCCCAATTGGAGCCATTGTTAGTAATCAATAATTTTTTTTATCTAAATATGACTAAATATTGGTTCTAGATTTCTAAAAACAAATTCCCCTGAATATTGTGGGGTTTAGAAATATCACTTCCTTCATTATACTTATGGAAATTTTTTCACTATTCTACCATTTTTCCATTTCCTGGTCACCCTACCACTCTTAAAAAACTCCTTATGGGCTTGTGCCACTCATCTCTATCATATTTTCCCACCTATACCCTCATTTCTCTTTTTTTCCTTGCCCATAACATAACATTCATCTAGGGTTACCAATCAACTTATTCATTCCCATGTTCACCATGTTCCTCAAGCATTAATGATCTCAAAACTATCTCTGTAGGCTCTTTAGATAAATCAAGTACATTGGATTTTAGATCTTCAATACTTCAATTTGTCAAATACTCTGTTTTTACACTTGAAGACCCCAAACCAAGTTTCAATCAAAGACTAGGTCAAAGAACCCTCCCACTAGGTCATTAGTGTTTCATAGGTTCTACGGTCATCAACGGTGTTTTATGCACCGCTCTTCCTATGCTAGAAGCGGGCTCAAATTTAAAATAAAATTATCACATGCTTGTACAAGAAAGATCAGAAAACCTCCAAGGAGGACTTATTTATCAAGTTCAAGTTTTGCAAAAGGTAAAGGTAGCTTGGCAGTTCTGCAGGAGTGTTAAGAGCCCTATGAGCAAGAGAAACTGATAAGGTAAATGATATATTCCTAAAAGAGGACATCTTACAACAAAGAAGACAAGAAGCAGTTTGTTTTCAAGAAGAGTCAAGGTTTTGAGCTTGATGGCCCAACAAGTGCCAAAAAGTGAAACAAATGGCAGGAATGACCATGGAGGAGATACACCAAGAAACCAAACATGAAGAGAAGTTTTTTATAAATTATTAATGAAAAAGGGAAAAAGGTGAGGTGAACTAGAAAAAAATGAATGAACTTGAAAGGGCTATAGAGAACTTAGAAGGTAACACTGATAATTGTTCTCAAGCATTCCAAACACCTAGGGTTTTGGGAAGATGATCAAAGAAGGTGAAAGGGTAAGTTGGAATCCATGATTTTTAAGATGTCATTGTTTGTAAAGATTCCAAACTTATCCCAAAGAGTTTGTCATGCCAAAAATGGTCTAGAGAGGTAACTTGAGCTCCATGGTGCAGATAAAAGGATTGTCAAAGTGCAAGTGTGTGGAAGCATCCTAAAGCGTTTCCAAGCTCAACCTTTCATGCCTCAAGATTAGTAAGAAATGTGAACCCATGGTTTTCTATTACATGCCAAACATAATATGATTTGAGCTCCAAGGTAAGAACAAAGAAGTTTTGGAGACACTGCCACTGTGTAAGTTCCTGAAGTTGTCAAAATTGAAATTAGCATGCTTTAAAGATAAAAGGGGAGAGCCACTTCAGGGTTCTCATCACACCTTCTGAGTGAAAGTGTTGAAGGAAATAAACAACCTCAAGAAATTCAACCTTGTGACTCAAAGAAAATCTGCAAAACAAGGAGGTAAAGAGTATTAGTTAGCAAGGTTTAAATTAGATAGAAATTTCTTTCGGATTAATCACATAATTCGGATGACCTAATCTTAATGATTTGATTAATCGGAAAGACATTTCTATCTATGCTATGGATCACAAAGGTCTTAGATGTAACAAGGTTTAAATTATCATTTCAGGCACCTACAAATCAAATGTGGCCAAAGAAGGTAAAATACATAGTTTAAATCCATAGTGCATGTCAAGGGATAGTTTTTGAAGGTGTTAGTGTGTGAAATCCCCCAGAATGTGTTAAAATGATATTATTATGCTCCAAGGAGAAACAAGGAGGTCAAATTATCATTTGAGCTACCTACATAGTAGCAAAGGTCAAAATTTTGAAAAACATGGTGTTGAGCTCAAAGGTGAAAACTAAAAGTTATTATAAGGTTGTAGCTGTGAGAACAAATATGTCAATTTTTCAAGGTCAAAGGACAGTCAAGTTTCAGCAGTCCAACAACCTACAAAAAAAAATCCAAATCATTGTTTTAAGTCACCTACAGCAAAAGGTCAAAGGAATATTAGTGAGAAAGAATAAAAGAGAAGTGATCTTGAAAAACATTAGAAAAGTGGGTCTCATGCTTAAATGAAGGTTCAAAGGCTATAAAAACACACCCAACACTTTACCTAAGTCATTTTTCACTTGCAAAAGGTTGGAAAGTCCAAGAGAAAAAAACTGTGATTTTTCAGGTCGAAATTGGCTAATTTTTTTAGGCGTTGCGCATTCAGGTCAGCACTGCATGCCTAGAGTAGGGCGTTGCACCCCTGGAAATGTTTCCTGTGCAAATTCGTTAGGCATTGCACGCTTGGAGGTACACACTATGCACCTGGAAATGTATTATGTGTTTACCCAGCAGACCCAACAAGCCTAATAGAAAGACTCGGGTGTTACGCACCTGACACACAACGCTGCATGTTTGCCCGACTCGACACCACATTCACCTGTGTGTTGTCCGTTTCTCCCGGAGGGCCTCCTACACCTGTAAACCCTCAAATCAGCTCAAAAACACCTCGAAGCTACCACCAAATGTTTTTCAAACTTATTTAAGGGCTAAGTACAGCTAATCAAGCCCTCTCTAAGGTTTTATGTCATCATTTTGTTAAAGGAGTGAAGATTTAAGGAGAAAGACCTAATTTTTCATGCTTGGACATCATTGCTTAAAAACAATTTTCCATCTTCATGCTAGTAAGACCAGTAAGAACACACAAAGGGTTGCCTTGTTGAAAAATTTATCATTCATCTAAGGTTGTGCCTTCACCCTATCCATTCACTCATAAACTCTGGCCCCTACACCACAAGCAGCTTGACAAGTTCATTTCCTTCGTTCATATTCCTTTTCCATGAGTGCAAGGTGTCAAAACAGAGACTTAAACAAATCAACACCGGTGGTCATTGGGTTTTCCATCTCCCTCACAGTCATATACTTACACCTTCACTCATCCCTCTCACTCACTTGTAAAAGGCTCTCTCTTCACCACCATTCCATCACCTTTTACATATCAGTTTCATAGGTAGAGCTAGGGTTTCAAAAGCAACAATCATCAAAATGTCAAGGGGAGGTGACAGTGGTAGTGGTGAGAAAGGTAATGTGCCAAGGAGGCATCAACACAAAGGTGGGAGGTTTAACAGGTTTGAACCACTAAAGACAATGGAGCTTGATGCATCTCCCCTAACTGTATCATGCTTCCAAAATGTAGGCTGCTATCAATTTTGTGAGAAACTAAACCAGGTGTAGAATCACCCCGAGCTGAGTAAGCTCTTCATCCTTAACCTATATGAGAAACAAGTCAATCTTGGAGGGGTAAACTTTGAGTTGTCATCAGATTCCATTACTATTGCCATTGGAATATTTAGTGTTGGTGAAAAGTGGTTCAAACATGCCAATTTAGACATTAGCCACTATGAGCCATTCCTTACACCCTGATACAAAGACTACAATAAATCCATGTTTCCTTTCACACATTTTCTTGAGAGGTATGCACCCATGATGAGGGTCATCATGAAATATTTCATATGTGAAGGAAGATTATGTAGGATTTACTCCTATCACATTAGATTGCTCATGCACTTTACAAGGGTTAAGATGCTACATTTGCCCTACCACCTCTACAGGAGTATTGAAAAAATGTCTTATATTATACAAAAGAGAGATTTCCCTCACCAGATGCAAAGCTTATTTTATCACTCTTTGATCAAAATGGTTGTGATGTATCAATTGGAGGAAAAGGGTATTCCATGGGAGGTTTTCATTGCCCATGAATCCCATCCTCAACAAAACATGCCTTCATCATCTCATCCTCCTTTCCTTACTCCTACATCATCTCCTGCTTTGCATGCTTCACCATCTACGCATATCCCTTCACCTCAGGGAAACCCTCCTTCATCACTCTCTCACAATGCATCAAACAATGAAGGAAGTGACAATGAGTAGTCAAATGAAAATGAGGGAGAAGATGATGATGAATCAAGAAAAAGTAAATAGGAAGAAAATGAAGAGGCAGAGGTCAGTGATGAGGCAGAAAGCATGGAAAGAGAAGGAAATGAGGATGTTGGCAATGATGAGGCAAGAAGAAATGAGGAGGAAGGTAGCGAAGAACATGGCAGTGAAACAAGGAGCCATGGTGACAGTCAACACAGTGGGACAAATCGTGATGAAACACTTAACAATGAGAATGCAGAAACCAATGAAGAAGATGCCCATGAGTCAGAAAACAATGAGGCTCATGACAGTGATAAAGGCATTGATAATGTTGGCAATAAAGAGGAAAATAGTGAGGGGTCAAACAAAGAAAAATTATTTAGTAAAGAAGATGAGGGCAGTGCAGAAGGCAGTGAAGATACAAATGAAGAAAGTGGCAAAGAAGACATGAAGGTAGATATCAACAAATATGAGGAAAATGATGAAGAAAGTGGCAAAAGTGATGATGATGATGATGTTGACAATGGCTCATAGAACCAAGATGGCAGTGAATCTAATGATAGTGACAGTCTTGGCAGAGATGAGGCAGAAAAAGTTGGTGAATAAGAGGCCACTTATTCTAAAAACAACGAGGCTCATGGCAGTGATGAAGGAAGTGCAAAAAGCAGTGAGGAGGAAGACAATGAAGAGGCAGATATTAGTGAAAATTAGGAACAAAATGATGAGGCTGATATCAATGAGGTAAACACCGATGAAAAAATCAGCGAGGAATAATCAAGCAGCAATCATGGTGGCCATGATATCAATCGAGATGATGATAATGATGATGATGATTTTGACACTCATGACGATAGCAAGAATATTAGTGATGAAGCAGAGAGCATGGAGACAGATCATAACAGCCATGAGATCAGCCATGAAAGCCATAAGGACAACAGGGATATCAATGATGATGATAGTCATGGTGGAAACAAGATTGAAGACACTAAAATGAGCACAATTGAACCTTTTTCTTTAACCTATCGAAGAGGAAGTAGGCATGTGTTTGCTACCTCTAAAATCAAGGGGCCATGCCTTCCACTTCAACCAAGAAGATGGAAAAAGGCAAAGAGAAGGTCATAAAGGAAGAAGAATAAGATTAGCATGAGACTAAGCGGGAATTTAAAGTCATTCATGTTTACAGTGATGATGAGAATGAAGCAAGGGTCTCAAAAATGCTGCTCGAATGTAAAGATGCCTAAATCAAATATTTTCAAGCCAACCTAGCGAGGGCTAGAAATCTCATATACTATTATGAGACTGAAAACAAGCATTTGGAGGCAGAAAAGGTATTTTATGAGGTTAGGGCAATTAGAGCCTAGGAAGAGGCTAAAAGGACAAAGGTTAGGCTTTATGAAGTCTTGGGGGTTTATGATGAGAGTGAAGATGAAGAAGGGCAGTTGTCTAGAAGAAGGCCAAGAATAATGGGCTTGAGGAAGGCCTTGGCCAAGGAGAAGAAGCAAGAAACAACAATGGCAGAGCAGCTCACCCCAAGTGAGCTACTTGGCATGGAGATAGAGTATGATCGGGAACCTCAATTAAAGAGGGCTAATACACACTTGTAGGATCAACTGGAGAAGACAAAAATAGACCTTGGCCTTTAGAAGAAGATGGCCAATCATTGTGCCTTTAGAAATCAAATTGCAAGGGCCAAGCTCAAAAGATCCCTTGCCAAAATTCAAGCCCTCAAGGAGGAAAAAAACCAAGAAAAAATTGATATATTATCTGATTCTTGTCTACAATCATCCCAAACCCCATGAGGAAGATAAATTCAAATTTTCACAAATTTTTGATAAATTTGGTTTTTCACTGTTTTTTAGGGCCAAGGGCGTAACACCCTTGGCGCTGCACTTTTCATTGGGGCATCCATTGGAGGAAAAATTTACCTTTTTGGGTTCCTTAGGCCAAGGACATCAAGATCACCAAGTTTCAGCTCATTTGGAGCAAACCTGGTCCTCCAAAAGGGCCAAGAACATGCAAAATTTGACCTTTCTACCTCGTTTTCAGGTCTGGTGCCACGCCCTTAGCAGCCTTGGGAGTTTTGTTTTTTCAATAGGTAAATGAAGTATAATTAGAAATAAAAGGTATTTTTGGAAATTAAACTTGACAGACTTTCTAACGAGCTATCATGGAGCTCATTCCGACATCGAGAAGGGCTTCAAAACTTAGATGCAACATGACCCATTTTTCGGTGGAAGCGCTGCGCCCTTGGACCTGACTGTTGCACCCTTGCCTGGAAAAGTCAACAAAAGACACTAAGAACAATTAATAGGAGAAGGAAACTTGCATGTGTGTGTGTGTGTGTGTGTGTGTGTGTGTATATATGTCGAGTCTATAAATTTTGTTACATCAAAATCTCAAAAACTTATGTGTCGTATGACACAATGGCTCGACGAGCCTACAACAGTGAGAAAATAAACTAGAATTTCATATCTTCCCACATGATTCTCGTGATATAATGTGACTGCTCGGATAACTCACTAGAGTAAATGACATAGTGAGCCTAGAACCTCGATTGTATGCCTCTGATAGCGTAGTGGGATATCATCAAAATTTTTGTATTGTGATATGCCTCTCGTCAGACCTGCCAGATTACGCTCCACCTCTTCTAGTGGGTCTGACCCCTCCTCATAAGGAGAATCCTTAATTTGGCGGGCCACTTTCTTGGAAACTAAATACATAGCGGCTAGTCTTTCCAATCCAACATCTGTAAAAACATCATAGCTTTAAATCTCAGAATACATAATAATAACAATTAAAAGTAAAAAAATCTAAAAATAATTGTTTACTCACATCTGTGATCCGGATTTATGCAAGAACAAAATAAAATTAAGAAATATACATAAACATAGAGATGAAGTAGAAATAAAACTTTATTTCATTAATAACAAATGACTGAAATATGCTTACATACATAATGGAAATAAACTAGCTAGGGCGTTGGTAGATTATCTCTCAGAAGAGATGTGGCAGATACAGGCCTCTGAAATGTGTTAAAATGAGGCTTGAAGGCCTATTTATTGTTTAGAAACAATGGAAAACCCTAAACATCTAAAAACCTAGCCCTAGGAGATGAAGCGCCAAAAGTATGGGCCCCGTTAGGGTAAATTGGTACACCAACTTCCGAGGGACGTAACTTTGGCATATGATCTCTGTTTGATGTGCTAAAAATCTCATTAGAAATATCTATTCAAGGAATAAAAAATTTTTTTGTGAGAAACATTGGAGGAATTTCCATGTTTCTCCTGAGTTTCCCAAAAAACATCGTTTAAGGCCTCAAAATAGCTCTAAAATTTCAGGACCCAAAAAATTCTAAAAAGAGTAAGTTGTGCTGAAACTGAAAAACTGAAAGAGCTAATGGTGGGAATCCAAATGGAATAAGTGGGTGACAAACAATATCCACATGGATCATTCCTCCCCCCTTAGGAAGCAATGATCCCCATTTCGTTGAGTTCCTCCATGAGATGAGGCAAATTCTACTGAACCTAGTATTGGATTCATGGAAGAGGTCATGGACGTATTGGCATACGTGTTGGATGTGTTCAATAAATTTGGTTGCTTTATTAGCATTATAAATTACATGTGTCGACTATGTATGTGTGGTCGCATGAGATATGGAAACATCACGTAGCGATGCACCTGGGGTAAGATCAATGGAGTGCTTGACGTGATAGTGTATAGGAACCTTTATGGGTGAGGAGAAAATCTCCTCATATTTCTCCATGAATTTATCCATTTGTTGTTGTTGTGTATGGGAGCCCTGTTTTTAGTCTATGGACACAACCTTCTTCTCTCCTTGTGGGTGAATTGTAATGAAAATAAATTTCCTCGTTTGGGAAACAATCTTAGTGCGTTGTTTGGCACTAGTCATAAAGATGGCATGATGCAGGACTATCTCTGGTATCCTGTACAATTTATTTCCCAAAGTAATAGCAATAGAATAAGGCCTAGTATCATACACATCATGTCACTTCCAAAAGTATGGTTGGCCTAATAATACATCAGATACATGAAGAGGAGTAACATCACACAGTACCTCATCCGTGAATAGCTTGATGTTGTATGAAATACGACACTTTTGGCGGGCACAGAGATCTCTTCCTTGGTGAAGCCACGCAACGGTATATGGTTGTAGGTATGTGATGTCTGATAGGTTGATCCACTTCATGACCTCTACTGAAATGAGGCTCTTTCGGCTTCGGCTATCGATAAGGAATCAAAGTGGATAACCCATTCACCCACATCCCTGAATGGAGGAGGTGCTCCCCCTCCTATGGATCCTTTTTATCCTCGAGGTCCTCCCTCTAGATCTTGGTGGTGGTAAAAATGGAACTGGGATTTTCATCAATTATTTTCTTCCCTTTTTCATCACCCTTTTCTGGTTCTAACACAAGATCAAAACATGCATCATATTTGGGTGCCTTAAGTTTGGCCACTAGTGACTGTTTGCCCTGACACTTGTTTGTGTTGTGAGTGGGGCTTTCATGAAATTTACACCACTTCCTTGTGTACTTCTTTCAATTTTTTTTGTTTTTATGAGTCCTTCTTTGGATTTTCCACTTGTTCTACGGTTCAGGGGTGCATTTCCCTGGCTTCAGATTCGTGGATCCAAAGTCCCGCCTCTTCTACTTAAATTTCTGCTTGATCTTGGTGGCATAGCGATTTGTTCTGCCAAGCGATGTAATGTCAAGGAACTCCATTTCATCCTAAATTTATCTATGAAAACATATGCAGTACTTGAACACAAAATGTCTCTATAAATATTTAATACCAAACTTTTTGCACAAGGTATGGAAGAAATTCATCAGTTCGTGGACATCTTGATCCCTTTGCTACCACAGTGTGTTCCATTAGATTTACTTGTCCTCATAGCTCACCAAAGGGTGATATTGTTCCTTGATTTCATTTCCTAACAAATTCCAAGTGGGGGCAGCCGAGAACAGTGAGGTTTCCCTCTCGTCCTTCTGTTCACAGTAAGTTTCCCACTAGTCTTTGACATGGGGGAAGCTTTGAGGAGTGAAAAACTAATCTTTTCTCAGTTGAAGAAATAATGAACTGAGGAATACCCTTCCAGCAAATTCAACCATATATCTACGACATCTGCATCTATTTTGCCTTTAAATATAGGAATGACAAAGTTGAATTGTACCTTAAAAGGAGAGGCGCCTCTAGAGTGGCTACTAGATGTAGATGCGCTGCCAGTGGGTAGTTGTTGAAGTATCTAGGAAAAGTTATCAATCATCTTATACATTTGTTTCTAGAGGGCCTCCTCAAGCAATAATTGGATAGGATCTCATGCTCCATCATATTTCTTTTCTTCCTCCATGGGAGGTCGTCAGGGTTTGTGAGGCTGATCCTATAAGGGTTCAACCAGATCGAGCCCTAACTCCTTATACCCTGACCTCATTTGGGACACACAAAGAAAAATAGAGAAATAAAGGGCCACTCTAATACCACTGATATGAATTTATGCAGGAACATAATAAAATATAGAAATAGACATAAACACAGAGATGCAGTGGAAATAAAACTTCATTTCATTAATAATAAATGACTGAAATTTTCATAGGGACATAATCGAAATAAACTAGATAGGGCGCTTGTAGCTTATCTCTCAAACGATGTGGCCACACCAAGCCTCTGAACTGTGTTACAATGAGGCTTGAAGTCCTATTTATTGTTTAGAAACAATGGAAAACCCTAAAGACCCAAAAACTAACCCTAGGAGATGAAGCGCCAAAACTATGGGCCTCATTTGGGTAAATTGGTACATCAACTTCCTGGTGACGTAACTTTGGCATATGATCTTTGTTTGATGCGCTCAATACCTCATTAGAAATATATATTTTAGGAATACAAATTTTGACATGAGTAACATTGAATAAACCTTCATGTTTCTCCCAGTTTTCTCAAAAAATTCCATTTAGGGCCTAAAAATAGCTCAAGAAGTCTAGGACACGAAAAATTGCTAAAATAGTAATCTGTGTTGAAACTGAACAAATGAAAGAACCGATGGCGGGGGTCCAAATGGATCATTCACCCCCCCTTAGGAAAAAATGGTCGCCATTTCATTGAGTTCCTCCATGAGATGAGGAAAATTTTGCTGAACTTGGTATTGGATTTGTCGAAGATGTCATGGACCTGCAGGCGGATGTGTTGGATGCATTCAAAAAATTTGGTTTCTTTATCAACCTCAAGAAATGCATGTGTAGATTTTTTCTGTGTGGTTGCATGAGGTATGGAAACATCAAGCGACGATGTGCCTGGCTTGAAATCAATGGAGTGCTTGACCTCATAGTGTAAAGGAACCTCTGTGGGTGAGGAGAAAATGTCCCCGTATTCCTCTGCGACTTTGTCCATCTACTGTTTTTGTGAAAGGGAGCCCTGTTTCAAGGCTGTGGCCACAGTCTTCTTACTTCCTTGTAGGTGAATTGTAATGAAAATAAATTTCCTGGTTTGGGAAACAATCCTACTACGTTATTTTGTAGTAGTCAAATAGATGACAGGATGAAGTACTACCATTGCTATCCTGTATAATTTATTTCCCAAAGTAATAACAACAGAATGAGGCCTAGACTCATATACAACATGTCGCTTCCACAAGTATGGTTGTCCCAATAATACATCATACACATCAAGAGCAACAACATCACAGTACCTCATCCGTGAATGACTTTATGATGTATGCAAAGATATCTTCCTTGGTAGATGCAAAGATATCTTCCTTGGCGAAGCCACCCAATGGTATACGATTGTCAGTGTGTTTTGGTCAACAGATCGAGTTTCTACACAACCTCTTCTAAAATGAGGTTTGTTTGGCTTGTGCTATCGATAAGGAATTATAGTGGAGAACCGTTCACCCACATCTGTGAATGGAAGAGGATCTCCCCTTCCTATGGATCCTTGGATCCTCCCTGTCAAGCTTGGTGGTGGAAAAAATGGCATTGGGATATGCATCAATGATCTTCTTCCCTTTTTCATCATCCTTTTATGGCTCTCACTCAGGTTCAAAACATGCATCTGATTCATGTGCCTTTAGTTTGACCACTAGCGACTGTTTGGCCTAACACTTGTTTATGCTGTGAGTGAGCCTGGTATGAAATTTGAACCACTTCCCCATGTCCTTATTTGGATTTTTTGTTATTTTTTCAGTCACCCCACTTTGGCTTTTCCCATTGTTCTGTGGTTCATGGGTGCCTTTCCCTGGCTTCCAATTCGCAGATCCAAGTTCTCTCTTCTTCTGCTTAAATTTGTGTGTGATCTTCACAACATAGTGATATTCCGTGCCAAGCAAGGTAATGACAATGAACTCCATTTCCTCCTGAATTTATCTGTGCAAACATCTGCGATACTTGAGCACCAAATGTCTCTCTAAATATTTAATACCCAAATTTTTGCGCAAGGTATGGAAAAAATTCGTCAGTACGTGCACATATTGATCCCTTTGCTACCACAATGTTTTCCATTGGATTTACTTGTCCTCATAGCTCCCCACAACTTAATATTATTCCTTGATGTTGTCTCAGAATGAATTCCAAGTTGATGTAGTAGAGAATAGAGAGGGTTCCCTCTCATCCTTCTCCTCAAAGTAAGTTTCCTACCAATCTTTGACATGGGGGACAGATTTGAGGGGTGAAAAAGCAATCTTTTCTCGGTCAAATAAATCATGGACCGATAAATACCCCTCCAGGAAATTCGACCATATATCTACGGCTTTTGCATCTTTCTTGCCTTCAAATACAACAATATCGATGTTGACATGTACCTTGAAATGAGAGGAGCCTCCAAAGTGGTTGCTGGATGTAAATGCACCCCTGGTGGGCAGTTGTTGAAGGATCTAGTAAAATCCATCCATCATCGCATTCCTTTGTTTCTCAAGGGCCTCCTTGAGAAATAATTTGATAGGATATCATGTTCCCTCATCTTTCCTTTCTTCTGCCATGGGATGTCATTAGGGTTTTCAAGGCTCATCTAGGAAGTGTTCAACCAAATCGAGCCCTAACTTCTTATACCCTGACCTCGTTGGGGACATGCAAAGAAAAATAGAGAAAGAGAAGACGAATCTCATACCGCTGATCTGGATTTATGTAGGAACATAATAAAATACAGAAATAGGCATAAAAATATATATGCAACAGAAATAAAACTTCATTTCATTAATAACAAATGACTAAAATTTTCTTACAGACATAATGGAGATAAACTAGCTAGGGTGTTGGTAGCTTATCTTTTAGAAGAGATGTTGTAGCTATAGGCCTCCGAACTGTGTTACAATGAGGCTCAAAGGCCTATTTCTTGTTGAGAAACAATGGAAAACCCTAAACATCCAAAATCCTAACCCTAGGAGTTGAAGAGAAAAAATATTGGCCCCATTTGGTTAAATTGGTAAATCAACATCCCCAGGACGTAACTTTGGCATATGATATCCATTTGATGCACTCAATACCTTATTAGAAATATGTATCCAAGGACTACAACTCTTCACGTGAGTAAGGTCAAAGGAATGTCCATGTTTCTCTCGGTTTTCCCAAAACATATCGTTTAGGTGCTCAAAAAAGCTCAGGAATTTCATGACCCAAAAAAATCCTAAAAATAGTAATTTGTGTTGAAACTAAAAAAATAAAAGAGACAATGGTGGAGGTGCAAATGGAATATGTGGGTGGCCACCAATATCCACCTATACCATTCCTCCCCCATTAGGAATCAATGGTCCCCATTGTACTGAGTTCCTCCATGCTATGAGTTAAATTCTATCGAACTTGGTATTGGATTTGTCGAAGATGTCATCGACCTGCTGGCAGACGTGTCGGATGCATTCAATAAATTTGGTTGCTTTATCAACCTTAGACAATACATGTGTTTATTAAGTCTCTGTGATTGAATGATGTATGGAAACATTAGGCGGCAATGCACATGGGGTCGGATCAATGGATTTGTTAACCTGTCAGTGTAGAGGAACCTCTGTGGGTGAGGATAAAATGTCCTCGTATTCCTCCATGACTTTGTCCATTTGTTGATGCCATGCAGGGGAGCCTTGTTTCGATCTATGGCCATAATTTTCTTCCTTCCCTCTAGGAGAATTTTAATGAAAATAAATTTCCTGGTTTCAGAAAAAATCTTACTGCATTGTTTTCCAGTACTCAAAAAAATGGCATAGAGCGGTACTACCTTCAGCATGTTGTATGATTTATTTCCCAAAGTAATAACAAAAAAATGAGGCATAGAATCATACAAATAATGTCACTTCCACAAGTATGGTTGGCCCAATAATGCATCAGACACATCAAGAGGAGAAACATCACACAATACCTCATTCATGAATGGCTTGATGGTGTACGGAAGGTGGCACTCCTAATGGACATAGAGATCTCTTGCTTCGTGAAGCCACCTAATGGTATACTGTTGCAGGTGTGCTATGGTAGGTAGGCTGAGCCACTTCATGAACTCTACTGAAATGAGGTTATTTTGGGTTCTGCTATAAAAAAGTAATTACAGTGGAGAACCTTCACCCACATCCTCGAATGGAAGAGGTGCTCCCCTTCCTCTAGATCCTTGGGATCCTCCCTCTAGAGCTTGGTGGTGGAGAAAATGGAACTAGGATCCACACTAATGATCTGCTTCCATTTTTCATCGCCCTTGTCTACTTCTAAATCAAGATCAGAACATGCATCTGATTCAGGTGCCTTCAATTCGGCCACCAACAATTGTTTGGCCCCACATTTGTTTGTGTGGTGATTGGGGTTGTTATGAAATTTGCACCACTTCGTGTGTCCTTCTTTGGATTTTTGGTGTTTTTTTGAGTCACGTCGCTTTGGATTTTCCCCTTGTTATGTGGTTCGGGGGCACATTTCTCTAGCTTTGGATTTGCGGATCCAAAGTCTTGCTTATTCTGCTTAATTTTTTCTCGATGTTGCCAGAATAGCATTATTCCGTGTCAACCGAGGTAATGTCAAGGAACTCCATTTCCTCCTAAATGTTTCTATGCAAAGAATTGTGGTACTTGAGCACAAAATGTGTCTCTAAATCTTTAATTCCCAACTTTGTGCATAGGGTATGGAAAAAATTCGTTATTTCATGCACATCTTGATCCCTTTGCTGGCGTAATATGGTAAATTGGATGTAATTGTCCTCATAGCTCTCCATGGGGTAATATTGTTCCTTGATACCGTCTCAAAATGAATTCGAAGTATGTGTGGCCAAGTACAGAGAGGGTTCCCTCTTGTCCTTGTGCTCAAAGTAATTTTCCCACCAATATTTGACATGGGGGCTAGCTTTGAGGAGTGAAAAAGTAATCTTTTATAAGTCAAAGAAATAATGGACCGAGAAATACCTTTCCAAAAAATTCAACCATCTACCTATGACATCTACATCTATCTGGCCTTCAAATATAGGAATGTTAAAGTTTACATGTACCTAAAAGGAGAGGCTCCTCGAGAGTGGATGTTGGATGTAGATGCGCCATCGGTTGGTAGCCGTTGAATGATTGGGGAAAATTTATCCATCATCATGTTCCTTTGTATCTTGAGGGCCTCCTCGAGAAATAATTTGATAGATCTCCTACTCCCTTGTCTTTCTTTTCTTCCACCATTAGAGGTCATTGGGGCTTGTGAGGTTGATCTTGCAAGGGTTCAACCAGATCGAGCCCTATCTCCTTATACCCTGACCTCGTTGGGGACATGAAAATAAAAACAGAGAAAGAGTGGACCTCTCTGATACCACTAATCCAGATTTATGAAGGAAGGCAATAAAATACATAAATAGAAATAAACACAAATATGTAGCAGAAATAATACTTCATTTCATTAATAACAAATGACTGAAATTTGTTTATAGACATAATGGAAATAAACTAGCTAGGGTGCTAGTAGTTTATCTCTCAGGAGAGATGTGGTGGCTATAGGCCTCTGAACTATGTAAAAATGAGGATCGAATGCATATTTATGTTGAGAAACAATGGAAAGCCATAAACATCCAAAAACCTAACCCTACGAGATGAAGCGTGAAAACTATGGGCCCCATTTGGGTAAATTGGTATATCAACTTTCTGAGGATGTAACTTTGGCATATGATCTCCATTTGAGACACTCAATACCTAATTATAAATATCTATCAAAGGGCTACAAATTTTGAGAATCCTCAGAGAAAGATTGAGCAAATGCAGAAGCGTTTTATAACGTATAACATCAAAATTAAAATCAATACACCCTATCCTATTCTCCTTATAGAAGTGGGGTTTCCCCTACCAAGAGTGTAGTTGTGACTAGGCTCCTATCGTATAAGCACAAAATAAATAACATGGGAGACCATAGAATTCCTAAGATAGCTTTAAATTCCATCTAAAACCACTTGAGGCTCAGCGAAAGATACCAGGGCCTGGTTAAAACATTGGGAGATCAACAAAAATGTTGCATTGCAAAAGATTAATAACATTAAAAATAGTGTTACCTCTAAGTTTAAAGATAAAATGTGGTGTGAGAAATATTTAGAGGCTAAAAGAAAATTAAGATATTATAAGGAGTTCATCAACCTTACTCTAGAAGATCAAAAGTATCTCTCTATTTTAACTAGCTCAAAGAAAAAAATTAAAACAACCAATATAAGAACGAACTCTCATGAGCTCCATAGTGGTGACAGGTCATTTGGCAGTTCCTAAAACACCATGATTGGAAAGGATGTACCATCTCTGTGAGAATATGAACATTGAGGATGAAGATCACCTCCTCTTAGATTTCCCTGCATACACCCATATTAGATCTTAGTTTCATAATCTTTCTTGAAATATCGACCTTTCGAGCCTTTTAACATGTCAAAATTATAGTGTCCTTGGGATGCTTCTCTCCAAGCTCTTTGAGCATAGGAGTAAAATTTTAAAACAAACTAAATAATTCGTTTATTTAGGTCTGACACACAAAATTTTGGTGTCAATGGATGTTAACCATCATCATCATCATCATTATACTCGTAATTAAATGATCAGTTTCAATATATAGCTAGTTCATGTATTTAAAATAAATTTAATTGAGAATTATATAATTATAAAATGATAATTATAACTCAAAATTCAAGAATTCTTAAAATATAAATTTTTAATATATTAATTTAGATTTATTTTAACTTATGTTTTACCGAGAGCCAAAAGGGATCAAATATATTTTTACACTAATAGAATTTAGAATCTCAATTAATTAGACCCTCTTAATACTTAGTAGATTTTGAGTTAAAATGAATATAAATTAGTTTAATCATTAATTATAATTAGTATTTTTTTATCTTCTTTATTATCTTCTTTGTTTTAGTTTTATATAATTTGATCTTGTCAAAATAATCCTAGATCAATCTTAACTTCCTATCTATGAAGCAAAGTGACGAAAATGCAAACCTCTTTTAAAATGAAAACATATTTGAACCATTTGGGAGCTTCTTAGATTTGGATTTAAGATGGATCTAAACTAGCTTAATTTACCCCAATACCATGGATCAATTATAGATGGATACCATATTTTTTATTTTGACCAAATAAAAAAATTCATTTTATTAATTTTCTTATTTTAATTTTAATTTTTATATAATTTGACCAAATCAAATTAAGCCAATTATATAAATACTAAAATTCAAATTTTAAATAAAATTAAAATTTACAACTAAATATTTTATCATATTAATGGAGAAAAGACTAACAAGATGATATGACCTCCCTTTTTATCAAAGGTAAATAATAATATTAACTACAAATCCCTACCTTTTTTTCTAAATTTAGTAGTGCCTCTCTATTCATTCATATAAACAAAACAACAAGTTCCATTATCAGATTTTATGTTTTATAGCCTCAACATGCCCGAAGGAAAGAAGATCTATTGGTGACGTCATAAAGTTAAAAGCCAACCAAAATTGAAACAATTTAATCCTGTCTTTAAACACCTTACAAGATATATTATCTACTATATCTTTTGACATACTAATAAAAAATTAAATGCTACTACCCATGATTTCATGTTCCAACAAAAAACGGTTAGACTTATGGAATTACTTAGAATTACTCATGTGAAAATTTGATAGGCTTTGGATCCTTTACACTTCATTGAGGCATATCTACTAGATGCATACTTTGAAGATGGCATTCCATTAGACCTAGATGCACATTCTGGTGATGTATATGACGTTGCATTGTCTGAATATCTCTATGCATGTCAGCTAATATGGCAGCTCCCCTTCAGTCTCATCCTACCTCTTGAATTACTACAATGACCACCTACTTATTGACATGGTTAATTAATTGACTTGGTCAAATATCAAAATATATCAAACCTAAATACATACATAGTGAATGGAAATATTTATGGCCTCTAGAATTATTTTATAGGATATCTTTAATGGGAAACCAGGAAGCTTCCACGATGATGCATATGTACATTCATTGCCCTAGTCTGTGACTGGGTATCATTTTTCCTTATTAAAGAGAACACTTACAGACAGAATTTGCGCGATGAGCACTCCTTTGAGATTTATGATGAGAAGAGATTTATGAGGAATATCCCCACGATGAGAAGAACGTGGGCACAAAAGCTGCAATCCAAGAAGTGAGCGATGGGGAGAGATTATGCATCACCAAGAGTCGCTATGGTAGCTCCAGCCACCCAAGAAATGTTGATCCAACTGAAGAAATGTCACCTCTATCCTATGAAACACAAATTGATAGTGCTATCAAGAAACTGTGCTTTGATGCGTTAAAGGAATGCGAGTTGGAATAGCTGCATGACTCCATTCTACAGGACATTCTCTCTCACCTACAGATCTATGACCTATTGAGATATGAGTTAACTTCCCTAGCTTGACATCACACCATTTCATCTTCCGAAACCTTATCAGATATTTGATGAAAAAAACTATGAGTTGTGGATTTCTCTCACCAATGATCCCTGGAATGCCCATGGCTTTCACCTCTTCAAAATCTCTAACAAGTGGGATTTTTTTCAGGTTACTCTTCAGGTGGATCAAGCTCCGACTGGAGGTTGGCTTCTCCAAGGAGCTGTTGATGGTCTTCTTCTTCTGGTTAGTAGTGAAGGAAAAATGGCAGTTGCTAATATCTTAACAAGACGGTTTCAACTACTGCCTGATACGAAGGTCAGCGCGTGCCTTTGTCTGGAATCGTGTTTGAAGAAAAAACTATGGGCCAGAAAATTCACAACTAGGGGTGTGCAGCGGCCCATGTACATCGACATAGTTGTGGACCCTAATATTTTAGCTAGGAAAACATTAAAGGTGATAGTGTGGGGAGAACTAAGAACAAATCAGGTACATTGTATTGTTTATACCTATGATACCGACACATGGACTGTAAGAGTATGTTCAGAGATGGATTGCAGCTTGTTCAGGTCACGCATCGTAGATGGCAACAACACCATCCACTTTATCCCTTGAGATGCATATGTGATGGCCAAGTATACGTGGCTCAAGGAAGAAAGCGGCTTATACGTGGCTCAAGGAAGAATAGGGAAATTGTAGTAGAGGGCGTTTGCAGGGTTAATCGTGTAGGTATCGAAGGTTCTACTGGTGGTTGATAACGACAGAATACGTCTTTAAGATGTCATAGCTTCGCTTCGAAATTCTTTCCTTTTTATTTTATGGAAATTAAACAACATCCACTGTCACCTCGAGAGTACCCAGAAGATAATAAGATAATTTCAGCCCAAAATTAACCAGAATTTCCACGGGTTAGTTAGAACGTCAAACCATGGTATTGTTTATCTGTAAAGAAAATATTTTTGATGCTTCAGATTAGATATCCATTTTGTCTTTTGTCAACGTTCAGTAGATAAAAAAGAACTAAACTTTCTGCAATATTCCAAAACAAGTATCCATGTTGACTTATACGACTGTAAGTAAATAATAAAGAAATGACATTCCACTCAGATTCCATATCTTTTTAGACATAGATGGAACTAATTATGAAGTGCAATACTAAAATACTTGTTGGAAAATACCACACAAGATTAGTCTGGTCCACCCAATCTTTGAGAACGGTGATTACATCCTCTTCTAACCTTTGACCTTCTCACCGAGCAATAGACTGCAATCTTTGGAAATAAAAGTGGTAACCATCAAGACCACCGTCTAGCCTAAACCTGTGTGTTTGTACTTGAGTTCTACTGGCACCCATCCCGCTCTGGAAGCATTTCCAAGCACTTGAGTTCTACTGGCACCCATCCCGCTCTGGATACTCTTAAGCAGCATCTTGCTTTCTTCGAGACTTGATTTCTTTCTTTTCATAGAAAACACAAAACCCTTTTCCTCCCTGATATTCCCATCTTATGTCATGAGGATAGGGCAACTATTTCTTGAACTAATCTAATTTCTCAGTGTTTTGAAATTCGTTATTTCCGAGAGAGAGTCTTCTTGAATTCCAAATTTTCATATTAAAAAATAAAATAAATCATTATGGTTTTTTTAGAATTTTTTACTAAATCTTAAATTTTTTTATCACAATGAAACTAAATGTATGTAAAGATAAAATTTCGTAACTGTATCTTATTCCGGGGTGTCACATCTCCCGCCAAAGAAAAGAAACCATCCTCCGCGTTTATTCGTGGCCTCGGAACAATTCCAAATAAGCCTATCTCATGAAGTCCTCTTCTTCCTAGCTGGCTTTTTCTGCTCTAAAATTCTTTCACAACACCTTAACCTGGAAGATAGCTCATTTCCATAACATTGTTTCTCTCCCTTGAAAGATGCGTAGAGGTTCTACCAGAAACTTCCCGTCCAGTTCAACATGTCAAACACCATTGAATCATAATGGGTTTACTTGTTATAATTTTTAGGAATTTTAACAAATTTATGTTGCATCATCATATATACTTACTTTAAGTTCTAGCCAATTAATTATGTGTCTCAAATATTACACATATTGCTTTAGTAGGGAAACATGAAACACATTATTAACTTTATAGGACTCGGAAGACAAAGTTGGTAAGCTACATGGCTTATTATTTCCAACACCTGGAATGGTCTGCAGTAGCAAGGTGCCAACTTAGTACAGCTAGCTCATCTGAAGGTACTCCTCTTGGGTTTAATTCATACATAAACACGATCTACCACCTGAAATTATTTAAAGGTTTTTTTCTTATATGCCTACATTTTTCGTGGGAAGCCTTCAAGTTCTACCCGGCTTCGCTGACTTCTTGCTCCATTTCTGACAAGTTCTTAGGTCCTAGCATTAGTTTGTCTTCTCGACTGGTCTAGTTGGCCGGAGTTCGAGGCCTTCTAACATACAACATCTTGTATGGGCTCATCTTTAATGATTCATGGTAGTTGTTCTTGTAAGTGAATTCAGATAGGTGGAAATACTCTTCCCATTTAGTTGGTCATCCGCATTACATACATTCACAAAATATATTATGCCACTTGATTCACTCGCTCATTCTTCCCATCCGTTTCAAGATGGTAAGAGGTGTTGAACTAAATCTCGGTACCCAATCCTACAAAGAGGGATTTGTGGAATGCAGAAGTACAGTTCACGTCCCTATCTAAGATTACTATTTTTGGCATGCCATGCAATCAAAATATCTCTCTCATGAATATATCTACAATTTCCACAATTTTATAAGTGGGTTTAAAAGGAATAAAATGTGAGTACTTACTTAGTTTATCCAGCACTATCATGATGGAATCATGTTTTTTGTTTTGTTTTGGTAATGCTATTATGAAGTCAAAATTTATCATCTCTGATTTCTACTCAGGGATGGGAAGAGGTTGAAGAAAACAAATAGGATGTTGGTGCTCCATCTTAACTACTTGACATTCCATGCACCTCAATAAATATCAAGGTATATCCTTTCTCATGCCTAGAAAAAAGTAATATTTCCTTATTGTTGAAAACAACTTTTGATACCGAGGATGGATAACACATAGACTACAATGAAATTCATCCAATAGGATTTTTTTAATATACATCTAATTAGTAACGTAAACTCTCCCTTTGAAATTAGTAATTATTTATTATTTATGCCATACACGTTTTTATTTCTTGCATTTTGTTCTTGCTTAACTTGATGCCACGTAAAATGACATTTCGGATATTTACGACACTACAAGAAAAAAGGACATTGGTGAGGGTCATGCTTGTGACAGACCAATGCCTTAACATGCCTTACCAATGCTTATTATACCTTTTGACTCCCTCCTTGGTATAACATCTAGCACTCATTAACACTGGTCCGTGGCACATGTTCCTCGTATTCATTAATTTCCATGAATTTTGACCCGGTGCTCCCTTCATGTTTTTTCCTAGTACTCCTTAACACTCCTTAACATGAATTAGAACTCTCTAGCACACCTTAGCACTGTCCAACATGCCCTTCCACTTCATAGCATGCATAACACTCCCTAACACATATTAGTTCTTGGCATGTGTTGGCACTTGGAATGTATTAGCATGTATGAAATACGTCGAGATGCCTTGGTATTATTTTTCATGGTTTAATATTAAATTTATTTGAGATCAATTGTTGGAAAGTAGATGAGAATCAACAAAGGAAGATTTGGCACTTAGAATGCACTTATACTTTGCACTTGGCACCTATTGGTGCCTAGTGTTGGTGTGCCTAGCATGCCCCTTTTGGAAAAGGTAAATTGATGAATTATTAACCCTCTTATGTGTTCATTTCCCTGTAGTTTAACTTGTTTCTCCATTTTTTTTCCTTGACAATCCCTGGCATGCACTCACACACCCTTTCACATCTTGGCATGCCTTATCACTTGGAACATTTTAGCATGTTTGACATGCCTTCGCACTATCTAGAACATATTACCATTCCATAGCATACCTTGGCACTCATGTCCTCACATCTAGCCTTTACATTTGTTCATGACTTGGGTACTCAATCAAATCCTTGGATATTGCAGTTCATGTGACAATATTGGTGTGCTTCAACTATAACAACTTCACAAATTGCACCTACTTCAAGTAGATTGTGCCTTGTTCACCTAGGAACTGCCTATAACTCATCTTATGCCACTCATATCCAAGCTCAACTTGTTCCACTTAACTAGTTACCAAGACAAGGAACATGTGATCTAGCCATGACCATAAGAAAAACTAAGCAACGTAGCTTACACAATACTTCACATGTATGTTCGGTTCATATAAACAATAGAAAATTAACTAAGAGTTTGCAAAAACCACAAGATGTACAAGCCACACAAGATATAAGTTGACACAATTCGAGTTCAAATATACAAATATCTAGAATAGTTTAAAACGTGAGCATGTAGAAAAGTGTGCCACATCTTATTTTAAAAAAATAGCTAAAGGAAAAACAATGTTGTGCCTAGCACAAAGTTATTTCCCTTTTTCTAAAACTTCTGTGTCAAGCCTCGTATAACAATCATAGGCTTGCCTCCTGTAAATCATATTCTGAACTTCTCCTAATACACTTTGTTCTTAGCACACTTGAATTCACTGACACTCCCTGGAACACACTCTTATTCATTCCTTTCAATTAATATTTACCTATTCATCCCTTGATATGCCTCGACACTCCCTAAGACTCTAATTCAGCATGCATTTCCATTTTTTGAAATGTGTTAGCATTCCTTTTCATTCCTTTTATTTCCCTGACCCTCCCTAGCTATCATACCCTCATAACTACACTTACTTAATTTTCCACTTGGGAACCCAACTAAGCCCTCGCTTGTATATAAGAGCTTGACTAAGTTACGGTTACTACAACTAGATTATGTTGTTGAATTATGTAGCTTGGTAGGTACTCCACAAGCCTAGCGAGATGGGTTTGTGTGAGTTTGGTCACAAAATGCTTTGTGGGCAAAGAAGCCAAACAAAGGGATTTCACACCCAATATGGGCTTTAAAATCTAAAAGAAAATTAAAAAGGAAAATTAACATTTCCTAAGTTCTAAGTCGATAAAACCCGTAAGTTATAGAGGGTTCCTAAGAGGTGTAGGAAAAACCATTTAAGGAGGCGATATGATGAAGGAAAGAACATCAAGTGAGAAGGCGCTCATTTGATCAAGGGGAAAAGAGAGATGTAGTCCTAAAGAGGCCATGATCATTAGCATGTTGAGCATTTATTAAGATGCCTTGGTATGATTTGGCATGGTATAATATTAAATTTATTTGAGATCAATTATTGGAAAGTAGAAGAGAAGCAATATAGGATGATTTGGAACTTAGAATGCACTAACACTTGGCACTTGATAGTTATTTCCACCTAGTGTTGGTGTGCATAACATGCCCCTCATCAAAAATCTAAATTGATGGCTTATTAACCCTATGACGTGTTTATTTCCTTTTATTTTAACTTGTTTCTCCTTTTTGTTGCCTTGATAGTACCTGACATGTATTGCCACACCTTTGCACATCTTGTCATCCCTTAGCACTTTGCACATCTTGGAATCCCTTAGCACTTTACACATGTTAGCATATTTGACATGCCTTCAAAATATCTAGCACATGTTAGCATTCCCTAACATGCCTTGGCACTCATGCCCTCACAACTAGTCTTACATATTTTCGCGACTTGGGAACCCAATCAATTCCTTAGCTATTGTAGTTCATGTGACATTGGTCTGCTTCAGTCCAACAACTTTATCAGTTGCACCTACTACAATTATATTGTGGCTTGTTCACCTAAGAACTGCCTATACCTCATCTTAGGACACTCATGTCGAAGATGGAATTTACCCAATTAAGAACTTACCAAGACAAGGATCACATATAGCCATGGCCATAAAACAACCAAGCAGCATAGCTTACATAGGCAATATTTCGCATCTATTTCCAGTTCATATAAACAATGGAGAATTACCTGAGAATTTGCAAGTACCAAAAGATACGCAAGGCACACAAGATATAAGTTAGCAGAAGTCAAGTGCCCCAAAACCTATACAAAACAATGTACAATATGTAACTGTCTAAAATAGTTTAAAACATGACCATTTAGCTAAAGTGTGGCACATGTCATATAAAAATAATAGATAAAGGAAAAATAGTATTGTGCCCAACACAAAGTCTCCCTTTGTCCAAAACTGCTTTGTTGATCCCCTTATCACAATCATAGGCTTTCCTCTTGAAAATCCTATTATGAACTTCTTCTAACACACTTCATCCTTGGCAAACTTGAATTCACTGACACTCCCTGGAACACTATTATTTGTTCATTTCCTTGCATTTTGAGCTAGTTCTCCCTTGTGATGCCTCAACACTCCTTAACCCTCCTCAACATGCATTAACATTGTCCAACATGTGTTAGTATGCTTTTTCATTCCTTGGCATGTGCTAAACCTCCCTAGTTTTCATGCCCTGACAAATACCCTTAATTTTCAACTTGGGAACCCAACCAAGTCCTCACTTGACTATAGGAGCTTGACCAAGTTATGATTACTACAACTAGACTATGTTGTTGAATTGTGTAGCTTGGGAGGTAATCCACAGGCCTAGTGAGATGGGTTTGTGTGAGTTTTTCCACAAAAGGATTTGAAGGAAAATAACCCAAGAGAAGGGACCTTGGACCCGAGATGGCACTATGTAGCAAAACATCATGAGGGTTATTACAAGCCAGACAGACCTTTAAGGTCCATCACCAATGTTACATATGGTGACGGTCCTTAAAAAACTGTCTCTGTAAGTGTATATAGTGATGGTCCTTTATGGTCCGTCACCAAAGACATTTTCAATGACACTTTTGGTGAGGGTCGTTAAAGGCCCATCACTAATTCTCTCTTTGGTGACACTTCTAGTGACGAAATTTTAATGACCCTCACCAATGTTCTTTTTGTTACTTTTGGTGACGGTCAAAAATGTTCTGCTATCATTATCATTAAAATACCGCTAATGCATACAGATGGTCCTTTACGGTCCGTCACCAACACATTTTCAATGACACTTTTGGTGAGGGTTGTTAAAGGTTTGTCACCACTAATTCTCTCTTTGGTGACACTTCTAGTGACGAAATTTTAATGACCCTCACCAATGCTCTTTTTGTTACTTTTGGTGACGGTCAAAAAATGCCCATCATCATTGATCATTCCAATGAGTTTTTGATGACACTATGTTCCTGTTATTATTTTTTTTGTCAAAAGACAATGATTTAATACCATTATTGTGGAGTATTTTTTATAATATTTCCAAGGCAATAGTGATTAGGGTCAATCAATTTTTTTAGAATTAATTAGTGTGTATCATTTCCCTCAAGTAATGACTAGTCGAATAGAGATTTCCTATGAGTCAACACATGATTCATCTATATTAAGTTTATTATATAGAAAATTCTCTTTAGATAAAGTTCCACTATTGGGTGTAGGAAATATATTATTTAATACATAATCAAGCTTTGACAATTCTATTAATGAGAAAGATCTAACAATCCTCAACAATCTGGGCACACCTTAAATTATTGCTTTGGCACACACTAACAGTTCTTAGCATCCCACATGTCTTGGAACATCATTGTACCTAGAACATCTTGTGATGACACTGATGCACAAGCACATGGTGGCATGCGCTAGCACAACATGGAACTCTCCTAGCATGTGTTGGCATGCTGCATATAGTCCCTAGCATGCCCTGGAACACCTTGGTTGAATGCATTGACATACATTAGCACTTGGAACACAATGCCACTTGGCATGTATTGGGACCTATTATTAGTGTGCCTAGCATTCCCCTTTTCAAAAAGATAAAGTCTTGACTTACTAACCCTCTTATTGGTTCTTCCTTTTGTTTCCTTTACACATATCGACATACGCTGGCACCCTGTGCCACATCCATAGCACCTAGCATGTATTGACATATCTTAGCACTATTAATTTTCACATGATATAATTAGCACACCCTGGAACTCCCAAGCACACTTTGGGAATTCTTGACATGTCTTGATATTCCCTAGCATGTCTTACGAATGCTTAGCTTACCTTGTCACTCCCTCCTTGGCATGACAAATAACACTCATTAACACTAGTCTTTGGCACAAGTTCCTCATATTCATTAACTTCCATGAATTTTTACCTAGTTCTCCCTTAATGTTTTTTCCTAGTAATCCCTAACACTCATCAACATGCATTATCACTCTCTAGCACACCTTAGCACTCTTCAACATTCCCTTCCACTTCATAACATGCATAACACTAGTCCCTGACACATATTGCCACTTGGCATGTGTTGGCACTTGGAACGTCTTAGCATGATTGGAATATGTTGAGATGCCTTGGTATGATTTGGCATGGTTTCATATTAAATTTATTTGTGATGATCAACTGTTGGAAAGTAGATGAGAAGCAATAAAGGAATACTTGGCACTTAGAATGCACTAAGACTTTGCACTTGGCACCTATTTCCCCCTAGTGTTGGTGCGCCTAGCATGCCCCTCTTGGAAAAGGTAAATTGATGACTTATTAAACCTCTTATGTGTTCATCTCCTTGTAGTTTAACTTTTTTCTCCCTTTTGTTGTCTTAACAGTCCCTGACATGCATTAACACACCCATGCACATCTTGGCATGCGTTATCACTTGGCACATCTTAGCATGTTTGACATGTATTCCCACTATTTGGCACATCAAGGGGGTGAAGAGAGATGTATTCCTAAAGTAGGTTGAGTACGAGGGCCAAGTAAGGGTACTTTCTAAAGGGAGGTCATGATCATCCTCCAAGAGCAAGATCATCATGTGAGGATTCGAAAGAATGTTGCATACCTTAATGGTCATTTTTTGCTAAGAAGTAGGATGGCATATTGTTGGTTCTCTTCTAGCAGATCGAGCTTAAGAGAGGTTTCTCATGAGAATATGGGCATGTGATTTTAATGGTGTCTTTGTGTGAAGGTCGTATCAAATTCTGAAATGTTGAAATTTGCAACAAGAAACAGTGAGATTGGAAACCATAAAGGACAAAAAAAATGCACCCATACTAGTGAGAAATTTCGATGTACCAGGAGTGAGGAATGTGGGGCGTCTAATTTATTTTTCCCTTAAATAAATTGGACAATAAAATGTAATTTCATCTCATAACAACTTGTGTCAGTTAATTAAGTCATGATGACCAAGTTAGCTCAAGAAATTCAAGTACTTCAGGGTCTAAGATGAGGCATCTAGAGGGATTCTAATATTTTTGGGGTCCAGTTGAAGTTGATGCATTAGTGGGGTGCAAATAGAATTAACTCAATTAAATGAGTTAAAATTAGTTTAACTAGTTCTAACTGAGTGATGAGCTAGTGAGAGGTCTAGTGAATTAAATTAGATTTAATTCATAATGAGTGATCAATGATATAACTGAAAATTCGCTATTAATAGTTGCATGCATGTCAGTTTCGAGGAATACCCAGCTGAGACAGAGGTTAAAGGGAACATAACTATCAGTTGTATTTAGAGAAAATTTCCCATGTGAAATTATAAAGTCATTGGGATGCCATGATGGATTGCGCAATCAAGGAAGACTAATTTTCCTAATTACTGAGTTAATTCCCTAGGAATTGCATGAGCAAGGTAGGCTGAAGTAAGGATGAGAATTTGCTAAGTACTAGACTGAGTTTTCCTAGATAAATGGGAGACAAGTGACATAGTGCTGGAGAATCTCATGAGAGATTAAGCATTAATGTATTGTTTCATGACTCCTTGACTTAATACACAATAGAGATAGAGGGGTTTTGAGCAGTTTCTTTCCCCAAATACATCATGTTGTTGTGTGATTAATAATTTATTTCTCTTATTTATATGTGATTATGCGATCGTTTTTTGTTTCCTCAAATTGCAGGAAGGATTCAATATCTTGTTTTAGTAGATTACAAGATTAGATTGAATCTCGTTGGTTATATTTTCTACATGGTATCAGAGCAAAAAAAATTTGGGTGGTGAGTTTGCAGAGAATATATAAATATATTTCTGTAAAATTTTCAAAAATAAATATAATATTTGGATTCCTTGCGAAAATCTACCCAAATGGAAAAAAAAATTTGGTTGAGTCAGAGCTTGGATGAGGGAGATATCATCGATTTAAAATCAACTCTTTTTTAGAAACTTTTTGTAACGTCGGGACAATGCGCGAGTTAAGAACCTATATGTACTTGAGGTACCGGATGCATGCAAAGCTTTTAGGAGAAAGGCAGAAGTTAGAGACTTGGTGGTTTAGAGGGAGCATAAATTACCTCTCAACATGCATTCTCATGAGAAGCGGAGAGGAGACCGAGTCGAAGCATCCACTCAAGCAGAGACCTCCATAAGGGGGAAATTTCGAGTCAGATGGGAAGAGGGAGTAGCCATACCTTGAGGTGTATGGTGGGGTGATGTCTAGACATAATCCCAAGATAAGAAATTTGGGCAAGGTCCATTGAGATGGCGTGTCTCATGGATCGAACGTGGCTACGAGGAGCCCACAATACAACAGTAGTAGGAAGGATCAGTTAGATTGATGTGATCGGATGTCAACAAGACAAAAATCACAGTGACAGATGTCAAATATTGGAGCACAAATCAGAGTTAGCAACAGTTCAAAGGGCACGGATCCAGATGTCAGCAGGAACGCAGAGAATCCAGTACTAGACAGGTGGAGTAGCTAGCAGGAGTCAGAAGACTCTAATGACAGATGCATTATATTCATTCTGTTGCTTGGAGGCTATTCAGTTTCAGGATTTTCAGGTGCAAACAACACTAGAGAACTGTAGCATGCAGAACATTCCAAAGGTATCAGATGGGGATAGATTGAATTCCTTTCTTGTTGAGAGGGAGTGTTGAAATTTGCAACAAGAAACAGTGAAATTGGCAACTAGAAAGGACAAAAAAAATGTACCCACACTAGTGAGGAATTTTGATGTACCAGGAGTGAAGAATGTGAGGCGTCTAATTTATTTTTCCCTTAAATAAATTGGACAATATATTGTAATTTCGTCTCATAACAACTTGTGTCAGTTAACTAAGTCATGATGACTGAGTTAGCTCAAGAAATTCGATTTAAGGTGTTCGAGGTGGATATTGGTGGCCACCCGCCTATTCCCCTTAGGCCTTGCCATTGTCTCTTTCAGTTTTTTAGTTTCCTTAATTATAGCACAATTTACTATTTTTGTTAGTTTTTCAGGTCCTGAACTTCCGAAGCCGTTTTGAGGCCCCAAATGACGTTTTTTGGGCATGAAAGGTTTCATGATTTCTTATAAATCACATTAGCAGTTGTATTCCTCGGAGAGATCTTTCTAACGAGGTATCATGTGCGTCAAACGAATATAATATGACCAAGTTATGACCCCGGGAAGTTGGCTGCCCAACTAACGCCAATGGGGCCCATAAACTCTTGGTGTTGCATCTCCTTGGGTTAGGGTTTTGGTTTTTTATGGTTTTATCTTATTTTTAAATAATAAGAAGACCCTTCATCCTGATTGTAACACAATTCAAAGGAACATAACTATCAGTTGTATTTATAGAAAATTTCCCATGTGAAATTATAAAGTCATGGGGATGCCATGATGGATTGTGCAATCAAGGAAGGTTGATTTTCCTAATTAATATGGAGATAATTCCATAGGAATTGTGTGAGCAAGGTAGGCTGAAGGAAGGCTGATAATTGGCTAAGTATTAGACTGATTTTTCCTAGATCAGTAGGAGACAATTGGCAGAGTGCTAGAGAATCTCAAGAGAGAATAAGCATTGTATTGTTTCATGATTCCTTGACTTAATACAAAATAGAGATAGAGGGTTTTGAGCAGTTTCTTCCCTAGATACATATTGTGTTGTGCATTTGATAACTTGTTTCTCTTACTTATATGTGATTGTGTGATCGTGTTTTGTTTCCACAAATTGTAGGGAGGATTCAGTATCTTGTTCTAGTACATTACAATATCAGATTGAATCCCGTTGGTTAGATTTTCTACATGAAATAGAATAGAGGGCTGATACCATCTTTCCTTGTGGTGGTTAGTAGGCCGTAAGGTCTATGATAAAGACCAACATAAATGGAGGAGGGCTTGCATTGTAGTTTAGAGCCATAACAGAAGTCGATGTAGGCGTAATATTGATTGAGTTAACCCTAGTTTGAGGGTTGACATTGAAATCTGAAGTTCATGTCACGATCCAGTCAAAGAAATGCCCAGAATCTATGGATCCATATGAGCTAGGTCGAGTCTCTTATGGAGGCAAAAGTCGTGTTTTTTCTATGTGTGAATAGGGTTTGTTCTACAATAATTAGAAGTACATAAGTATAATGCCCTAGTTAGGACAGTTTCCTAGCATGTTTAGTTCATAAGGTATGCCCTTAAGACTGTGAAAAATTTGCGTAGAAGAAGATGGGTTGTGACCCTTAGAGTGAGGTTTATTTCTGCAATAAAGACCGCAGATCTGGAAGATGGTTTGCAGATTGAGTATGTGTGGAGACAACAGATCTAAAGGAGGGTGGAACCTGAGTAGAATATTGAGCATTGAGAAGAAATGTGCCATATGAAGAATGGATTGACATGCAGAGGAGTTGATTTTTGGTGTACTTTCCATAGAGTTTTAGACAAAGATCTGAAGAAACCTATGAAAAAGTAGTAAATGGACTGTTAGTGGCTGATTTGTGACCCTAGTTCAGTCATATATATATTGTTAGAAGTATGATAAGACGAGTAGTTCATATTTGTTAATAGATTGGACAAAAAATTAGATCAAATTGTCGATACACAAGAATAGTGATCTTGGGAGGACTCAAAGCATTGTTAGGTGGCAGATTTGAAGAGCCCTAGATGAAGACAATATGGTGGGCCCTACATGAGTAAAAATAATTGACTGTGGTTGGGAAGATTGATGGTAGTCTAAGTACAGTTGGAGGGTTGTTAGGTTATTTTCAAAGAAGAGCTTTGACTCTTGTTCTGGTGAAGGACAACAAAATTGGTAGAAGGGTAGGTGTATAGGGGCTAAGGATGTGAAGACTTTGAAGGAATAAAGTAACAGTCAAGTGGGCCAACCAACTAGCCCTAGTTCTTGGAGCTGTAGTATGGAAAAAGTGGGCATACCAAAGAGTTGTTCACAAATGGAATTGTGAACTTGTTACCACTCAACTGTGGATTTCAAAGGTGTTCCTAACGTGCTAGGACAAGGAAATGATGGAAACAGCCACATTGTCTACGGCCTACAGGCTCCTTTATAACACGGACTTTCACCGGCAGTGCAGTCCAAATGGTTAGGAAGTCACTTATAGAGTATAGGTCAATGAATAGGTGGGAAGTGACCCTCGAAACCATTTCCCTAAGATAAAATAAAGAGTGGGACTTGCTTTCCTTTTAAGCAAGAGAATTTATCTTCTAGGGAGAGAGGAGGGGGATTGAAGGGTTGAGGGAGAAGAAAAAGACTTATGAATGAAGTTATCAATCCCTAAAATACTTTTGGAACTTGGATTCCCAAATGGTCCTTAATGAAATGCCTTTGACACCAAATGGGACCACACGGGGACAAGTCGACCCAACCCAGGTTTGGGGATGGAATTTAGCAACCAATGATGTTCCTACCCTAGACAAGGTGAGGGGAAAGGATCATACAAGATTTTTTACTTCGATAGGTCAAATTGATCCTATTAGGTTCTATCCTTGGTAACACCCAGGCAAAACATGATCCTAGAGCTAGGGCTTGAGGTATCCGGAGATTCCACCGTCAAAATTGGCCAAAGTTCTCTCAAAATAATCTCTCAAATTTCCCATAAATACCTTTGTGGTATCAGACTCCATCGATAGGATGGAGTATGACCAAATAATTATTCATGTCTAAGCTCAAAAAACAAGCCAATCTAGATTGATGCATGCACATTCCAATCATGACAATTAATTTCTACATCTTATCAATAGAAAAAACAAGTAATATTTTTTCTCTATTCACTTTACAACATAAACACCAATTTCACCCATAATGTTAGGATAAGTTGAATGATATGACTGGAAAGGTGGGAGGAGTATTTTTTGGTATATTGAATAAGATTGGGGGACACACATGTAGCATGGATGGGTAGAAGTGGGATGTCCAAGCATGGTTTACTAAGATCTATAATCGAGGCATTAGAGAATGAGAAGGGGGATTAAGACCTAATGTCATAGGGGCTAGGGGGCCTAGAGGGAAGGTAACAAGAGAAATTGAAAGGGGAACCCCTCATAGTGTTGATAAGGGCATTAAGGTCCCCATTATCATAATGAATAAGTAATTAACCCATAACCATTAAATTCCCTATCCCTTAACCCTGAATCCATACTCCCTTAACCCCTACACTCATACCTCATAAGCCATTGAATCCTTGACGCATTAAACATTAATATATTAACTCATAACCTAGAATCCATGAACCCCCTAAGCACTAACCCCTTATTCTCTTAATCCGTGATCCTTAAACCTTAATCCATAACCCCCAAACATCTTAAAACCTAACCCCTTAGCCCCTAACACCTAAATCCCTTAATTATTAAGCCCTTAACTCCTAAATCCCTTTCCCCCCAAGCCCTTGGCCCTTAAATCTTAACTCTTGAAGCCCTTAACCACTTAGTATCTAAGGCAAAACATAACACCTCAAACCAACAAAATAACCTCTTAGGAGAATCCTTCACCTCTAACTAAGAATATTGGTACCATTTGATTTTCAGAGAACTGGGTATTGGTCTCGAGGGTATGCGTTTATGGGTAATGTGCTTATAACATGCATACCAAATTTAGAACAACTAGATAATTTTAAAAACCTCAATAAGAATTGCTCACAATATGAACTCTTCATGTTGACATGGAGCTTGTAGTGTTCTCCCACATAAGGAGTTGACAATGAATAAATCTCTCATAATGACACAACCTATTCCACCCTAATGAAAAAGGAGCTAACCCTTGATAGACATATTTTGTTTGCTAAAAAACCACAATTGTGTCAATTTATAATACTATACATAAGAGAAAATAAAATTATATTATCCACATCAATTCTTGAAATAGCCTCACATTTTCCACGAGTGGTGAGCGAAGGGGTGAATGTAGGGCACTATTAAAGTTACATCATGTTTAAATTCCTTTTACATCATGAGATTGTTCTCCATTAGGGTCTATGCACCATCACAAGGGAGCATGACACCTTTTTGTGGGGGAGCGATTAAATTTGTAACACAATTTAGGTGACATACAACTCCAATGTAAATGACATCATTATACGTTTCTGTCAATTTGTTAAAGAGGTTATTTATAAACAATAAATTTACTACTTGGACTTCGTATTTTCATGGCCTTGAATCTAAGATGGATTTGTACTAGGAACACTTCATGCAAATAAGAGGGGGCCTTAATTTTGAACCCTCATACACACAAGAGCACTAGATGTTTCCCTTAAGATCCCCCATGGTGGTTTCAAAGTGGGTTTACATTAGTGTCTAGTTGAAACCAATGACATCAAGATATTCCTCTTCTCAATAACATCTTCTAGCTTTTCCATATACACAACATTGAGTTAGAGGATCACCTCATCTAATGATCTTACAATTACAAGTTGTAAAAGTTCACCTACTAAATTAATACTAAATTTGAGAAATTTTAAGTGACCGAACTAAAAATGACTAACTTCAACGGCTAAGAAAGTCAAAATACATTGCATGTATTTCTCTGATCTCTAGGATGAAAGGGAAACCAAACTCAAAGCTAGACAACATACATACATTGAATATGGATTCAATTTTGGAAACTATCATTTAAAAAGAGACTAGCTCTACCCCAAAATGACAGTCCCTCCTCCAATACCTTGCCACAACTTCCATAGTTGTCATTTTTTATAATAATAGAACCTCTAAGTACAAGCTTACCATATACTTAGAACTTAGGTTGGAATTTATTTGATTCTTGAACTCTTTAGATGATGACTAAAGATCATTAAATATATAGATTGAAGCATTTTCTTGTAGTTATTGATGAACTTGTTAGCCATCCATAGAGGAATACTTCCCTCAGACATGTACTTGATTTTGTCCACAATGAAAGAATCCTACTATGTTTTTGGTATATTCGGCAAGACTACACCTTTAAAGTAATGAAGATTTAATTATTAATGTTTGAAAATCCTTTAAGAGGTGGAGACAATCAAATTCACATAAGAGGAGGTATTCCCTTTGTTTAGCGAACCTCCGTGGAGAGAAAGCAATAAATGCAAGATTAGCCTACTGTTTATGTGATAATTAGGGAATGTATATCCATTCTCTCAAAGATTAGTCTTAGATAATGAGAAAGAATCTCCTATTTATTCTAAATAATCCTTAAAGCTATTTATAGAATACCTTCTCACCATCATAATCACAATAGTCATTTTTTTAAGAGAAAAAACTACGACAAAACTTTAAATATGCAAATAAATAACCTCCATACATGAAAGGTGAAAACATATTTAAAACAAATTTAAAGTAAATTAGAATATAATATAGAAAAATTAACAAAAATCTTGATACAACATTAATTTAAATAATTTTTTTTAACATAAATATATTATTAAAAAATACAAATTAACATTAATAAATAAATAATTTATATAAAACCCCACTTTAGTAATGAATAATTACTTGATTTATAATTGATTTATATATCGATTCAATGTGACTCAAAGAAATGACACAAGCCATTATAATTATCCCACCCAATCACTTAGTTTCATTCCTTTTCCCTTTTGTTCCATTTATTTTTCCAAATTAAAAAAAAAATATTAAACTATTCCAAATTCTTTGAAATCATTTAACTTAAATACAAATATATGGCGCCTTTACATTTAATGCCTCTGTATTTTGCCGCTATTGCATTATCCCTCTCCATGGCCTGAAATGAGCTCACGCACTGAAACGAGCTTAGGAGCTCGCTTTTGTACAATCCTGGTTTGCAATCGCTCTGGAATAAATCCCCGAGCCCCTAGATCCCTTCCTGCACGACTTCCAATAGATCATTTGCATTTCTTCACCGTCAAAATGAGTTCAGAAAAGGTATTTTTCTGCAAGAGAATGCTTAAATTGCAAAATCTCATAATTTTTCTTGCTCTATGCTCTGTCTTGGAGAAAATTCATTAAATAATCCATTGTATTCTCTGAACTAAATTTGTCGATATAGGTCTTGCTCAAAACACTGTTTTAAGCAGCATAATTAGAGAAAAAAAAGTTGATTAAAGTATCTACAATGGCTCTTTGGTTCTTTCAGTTCAATTATTCTAAGCTTTCAATGGAAAATTTTAGCCCTATTTTGTCTTATAGACAATATTTCATAAGCTAAGGCTCTCTATAAATGGACTAGAGGAGGTTGTGCTCAAAAATTTGTTTAAAAAAATGATAGAGTTTGTGAATAAATTCATTGAGTTAAAGGATGGGGATTCTGATACATTTCGATTAGTTTGATTATTTCTCGGGAGAATGGACATTGATTATTCTGGTATTTGATGGTATTCTATTCAAATTACACAGAGGAAGATAGAAAGTTAGGGCTTTTAGAGGCTGGGCATACAGAATGCCAAAATCTTTACAGGTTTTTATGAGATTTTTAAGACTGTCAAATAGGATAGAAAATTAGGGTTTTCACTAAGCCAAGAAGGCTAATGTCACATTCTTTATAGATTTACTTAAGAGTTATGAGATTGAACATTTTTTATGTTCAGGTGGTTCATAGATATCTTCAAGTGGTTTCTATTTGTATGGAACAAGCAGTTTTTGTTTGTATGCAACCAAGAATTTGATACGTCAACTAAAATACTATGCTTTAACAGGTTTTCACTTTCAGATCATCTTTGTGAAATAGAATACAATCTTTAATGCTCTTTAGTGTATGGATAACTCAAAACTAATGGATCAAGAAGTAGGGACTATAGAAAAAGTTACTAATGGAGGGAAACATTATCCTTCACAAGATAACAACGTAGAGGTACTTTTTTGTTGTTTTGGCCAGAATAGGCCATCCAAGTAGGCCTTCGAAGTTACAGAGAGAAGCTCTTTGTTTTCTTTTACAACGGCTGAAGTGGAAAACTGTTGCCACATTCTGGGGTCACCTCTCTCCAGTATAGAAGGAGGTCTTGTAACCTGCTCCGAGTTGTCAGTTTCTCTCTAAGAAAGTTTGTATGGAAAACCAATGTTATATTGAAGGTTTAATCATACGAAGGATGCGTCAAATGAAACTCCTTTAGTGAGTCCAAGAAAAATACCTAGCTAAGAATTGGTGCAAAATGATACATGTAGAAGGGCCGACAAAGTTCCAAAATTAGAGCCAACTTCCCTATTTAAAAACTGAAAACAACCTGGAATCCTATCTTCAGGACGAGATTGTTTGAAGCACCCAAAAAATTCAAGCATGTTGCTACTGTGCTACCTTTATATAGACTGGAATTATTTCTTTTATTGCTGTAATATCAGTTATATAGTCCTGGTTCAAAAATTTGAAAGATAGACTTGATTTTTCATCTAGTTGATTATGAGACTTTGTACTCAAGCTCATGAGAAAAAAATCCAATACTTTTTAGCTAGTCAAGCATAAGTTCTTGAAAGTTAAATAGTAATTGTCTCTATCTAGTTTCCCACTATGCAGTGGGCATATCTTTGATTTTAGCAAGCCTTAGCATTTTCCTCTCTAACTGCATAAGGAACCAAATTTCTGAACTCTTCCCTGACACACATGAAAGTCAGTTGCAGTTTCGGCAATGGCATTCACAAATTATAAGAAATTTTTGTACAAGAACCTTCTTACAGTCCTTGCTTCTCATTGCCAAGCAGATGCTACAATGAGAATTTTGTCCAACCATCGTTAGAATTTTAGGTATTGCAGTATGATTGATGGAGAAAAGATTTAACTGTGTCCTTATTGTTTATTTTCTCTTTCCAACCTGGATTTTTTATCGGCTCTTAACAGTTCATTTCCTTGAGAGCACAAGGCTGCCTTTTAAGTGCCCATTTTACCTTCTTTATTACACAAACATCCAAAACAACCTTGTTACCTTGCATCTATTCTTTGAATCCTTCCTTCTTCCATTGATCCTCTAGATGATAATATGGAGGTTAATCATAAAAACAAGACAAGATACACTCCTCTTATTCCAGACAGGATTTTTTCATTTCTACATGTGCTAGAACCCAGTTGAATTTTCCTTCTTGTGACAAATACAAAATTATACACCGCTCATATTCCAGACAAGATTTCTCCATTTCTACATATGCCAAAACCCAGTTGAATTTTCCTTCCTCTTAGCATCTTGATTCTTGTTTAGCTTAGTCCAAATTCTTACTTTGTAAGTTTACAAAAAAGTTACAGAATCCATAACATCTTGTGTACCTGAGTGGTGCATTTCCAAAATCAACAGGTGAAGTCCAATTTCCCAGCTAGAATCCAAATTCCTTCAATTCACTATTGATACAAAACAAGAAATTATACCTACCTGCTAACATTCTCACTTAAAGCTTTAACAAGATTCCTAGGAATTACATATATCCTTTAGTGTTTCTAGTCATCAGAATTTAAGGAGCCAGTTTAGAAAATCTCACACATAGAGGGAAATGAACAGGAACATTCTTCAAGAGATTAAAGCCAGACCCTCCTTAAACATTACATCTTTATCATTCCTACTAATAAAAATACGAGTCTATTAGGCTTGTACTAGTGCAATAAGAACATATACCATGCTAGGGACTAATGTTTTATTCTTATTTGGCAAAAAAGTGACCAGGTTTATCCCCATTGCTAGCTTCCAACATTAGTGGTTCCCTTTGGTGATTTCTCACTGTCAACATTTAGCCTACATAGGGCTTGGTCTAGTGGTATGTTGGACCAATTTCAATGCTGGAGACCAAGCTTCTATTCCCTATAGGCATATAATTTTACTAGGACTATCTTGATTGGCTAGCCTGCAACGTTAGTGGCACCCTTAAGAGGGCTTCTGGCCATCAACATAAGCGGCAAGAAAAAATGATCTACCAATAAGGGGGAGTGCATATGGTGACTTGGGTTCAAACCCTGACCAGTGCACTCCATTGTGTTACTAAGAGCCCATGATGAGGCCAAGAGGAAAATACAAAATTCAAGTCCAAATGGATTTTATATGGGAATAGAAACCCCTCAAATGCGACAACTTAGCCAATGTTCTACTGTGCTTGACAGTGCTCTTCCCCACGTTATAGTGGGAAAGTGTTTCCCCTACTTTTGACCAAATATAAAATAACAACCTAGAGAATATATTAAAGCCAGACCATCCTTAAAAATCATGTCTCTATCATTCCTACTAATAAAATATGAGTTGATTAGGCTTGTTCTAGTGTATTTTAAGAACATATACCATGCTAGGGACTAATGTTTTATTCCTATTTGGCACAAAATTGACCAGGTTTATCCCCATTAACTAGCTTCCAACATTAGTGGCTCCCTATGGTGATTTCTCACCATTAATAGTTAGCCTACATAGGGCTTGATCTAGTGGTAAGTTGGATGAATTTCGATGCTGGAGACCAAGCTTCTATTCCCTATAGGCATAGAAGTTGACTAGGACTATCTTGATTGGCTAGCCTGCAACATTAGTGCCACCTATTGTGGCCCTGTAATTTATAATATTGGCAAGAATAAACGACAGAGGACAACATCAAACCACTTTGGAGTCCATAACGTATCATTCCTAGACTCAAAGAGGGCTCTCTCTATTTTTATGATTTAGCTTGATGATTATAAAGGCTGATATTAGGCTAGTTATAGAAATTATGAGGGCTATTTGTTTCGATTGATTATGTGGTTGGACATATAGAGCTATGAAACTTAATCCATTGAGCTATGGAATCATAAAAGGCTGAATTGTGCATCAACTTTTCAAGGGCATTCATAAGGAAAGCTAACTATGCAGACTAGATCTTATTGGCAGTGTGAATATGAGATGGAAGAAAACAATGAGTTCAGTAATAGCTAAAGAGCAGTTAAGAATTCTTTAACTATACTTGAGAAGAAAACATTAAGATAGTAAACACAGACAAAATTAAGGTTCTCTCTTAGAAAATCTTAATCTAAATGTTTTGTTTCACAATCAAACAAATTGATGCTCAGAATGAAAGGAAGAGAAAAACATTAACACATAAGAAACATCACCATTAATATATCTCAAGAATCCTGTGAACGGTCTCTTATTATTGATGCCCCAGCAAAAACTACAGTGCTCCAATACAATGATATTTACAACACAGAGTCTAACAAGGTCCAACCCTTGATAATGAAAATACAAGAAGTATTTAACTGCAACTATGTTGGTTTCCCTAATCTAATTTGGCAATATTCATTAACTAAAATTTAATTCGAATTTGACAATTGTGGCCATCCAAGGCCTGGAAAAAAAATATCTCCAGAAAAACTGACTGTAACATTAACTTTGGTAGCTCTTCGTAAATAAAAAGGTATGCTGAAAGTGGCTGAGGTGGTCACGAAGAGGCAATATTGGGTGGCTCTGATATCTGGCTCTGCCTTTCAATATTCCTTTGTTGGATCATTAGTTCTAATGCGGCGCTGGCTACCATGTGTACCCTTGAATATCTCAGTCCAATATTTGCCATCGAACACCAATTTTTGCATCTACATCGTCAAATTCTTTTCCTAGCTTTTGAAGCATAACATCGATCCTATTTATCAAAGAAGACGAAACATTTCTTCCTACAGAAACTTTAGTCGCATGACTCTTTGCATCCTTTGATAGCTAGACACAAAGAATCCTTCACCCCTGTTAGGAAAGGCTAAATTGGTGGCTTCGCATTGTTGTTTATGCTCAGTCACACTATCTCAATGAAGAGATTGTGTTGCCTTCTGTGGTATCTCAAATATACCCTTTACAAAACAACCAATTCCTCCTGTTATCTTAATTTCCTCTATGTGGCCCTCAATTATGTCTTGTAACACCTATGTTGGAGTTTTCTTAACCCTTTTTCCATGGTATGACATTTGTTGCTGCTTGTAATCTCTTACTTCAGCTAATGATTTTTCTCTTTTTTTTTCCCTCCTTTTCACCTGATAGGAAGAATGCTTCCATACAAGGCCATCTTGCTCACGTATGGGTTTATAATCGGAATGCCTTTTCCACTCCTTTGTAGCCTTCCTCAAGGAATTTTCATGCTCAACTAATAGCTGAAAGCATTTCAAAATCATAGGAAGCTTTGCCTCTTGGATAAAGGCAATTAAGACCTCTACATGACGAATGACGAAATCAACAACATCCGAACCGAATCAATAGTAGAACACTGGCCATACAGATTATTGAGATTTTCCACTACAACGTATTCTCCTTGTGAAAGCTTAAACTTCTGAAAGTGCATCATATCCCATTTCAGGGACAGAATCAAGGAAAACATCAATATTTAGAACAGGTGGACCAACAATCCCAATTGTTGAAATAACATTTGGAAGGGAAACAAAACTTCCCGCAAATTTTTTTGTCAAACCATAGTGTTGTACAACATGGAAACATGCCACTACTCCTAGAAACTCTTCAACATTTCTTGCAAGTGGAGCTGTTCTTGATGACATTACACAGACACATCCTCCCAGACCTTCTTTAATCTTGCTAAAGACAACTTGATCAAACAATGGAGATGTTTTTTCATGTTTCAACCCTTTGCACATATTATTAAGCTTGTATTTGTATGCAAATTTAAATACCTTTCTATTGAGAAATCCTCCAATTATAATATTTTGGTTTAAACCTGAATATATGTGATCAAAAAACACATGGGAGACCACAAAAGACAGTTGGTTTTAGTTCTAAAATATCCTCTACCAAAAGCTTCACATCCCTGTGCCAAAAGCCTATTGAAGCACTTTTTGATATGAAAAATTCCTCTGTCACCTAGTAAAATATATGTGCTAGAGGAAGAAACGAGAAATAAATTTCCTTCTCTGTGAGCTCTTCATTCTGACATTTAAGAAAATAAGCAATTTCGGTCACCATAGAAACAATGTTTTCATTTGTGATCAATATGCCTTTAGGTTCACTAGTTGTGCCATTAGTGTACATTATCGTGCAAATATCGCTCTTTTTGGGTAATGATAGTTCAAACCTCCTTTCCTTTCCCAGAAACAAAAATTCGTTCCAAGTATAGACTTTGAGAATTTGTTTTACGAAAACCTGAAACTGGATTTTTGAGAGCCCAACAGATGGTAAGCCGTATTGTGATTGGGGGGAGGGGGGAGGGGGTGTGAACATATCCTTCGCTTGCCACGTGGTTAATGGCTGGGTTTTAAAATTACCCATTTCGAACCCCACCTCCATTAAAATTTGAATCACCGAGGGGATCCGAAATCAACTTGAACTGTCAATCTAAACCAACTATTATCCTTCATAAGTCGAACATGTGTGAGGTTTAGCATAATATCGGAAGAACCTCCACTACCATAGTGTTATAGTTCTTAGCTCTTAAATATCCTTCTACCAAACCATCCTCTATTGGAACACAAATACGCATAGCCTTACTTGCATCAGGTTCATCTTGGGATTATCTTCCTCCACTTCAGGAGATATCTGCTCATTTGTAATTATAGATTCTGAATTGACAAAACATTCAGCCATTTCCTTGTTTATATTGATTTTAGAAACGCCTGTCACTATTGATATAGTGTGGGGAAAAGACTTGTTTTCATATTTATAACATTGAACCACTTGTTGGGTATGTGTTATATTCTTTCCACGACTAAGCACGCGCAACAGGGGGGGCGGCAGGACCCCCTGTCGGGGTCCGGGGCAACGCCCCGACGAAAATTTTTGGTCCTTAATTTCTGGTGGGTAGTCCGCGTCCATGGTTTTGTGCATGATTTTGCACATGGTATTAGGGTACTATGGTTTTCGGCCCCTGGTATTTTTGTAGATCCGGTCAAGGGAACTACGGTTATGTTCTAATCCATGGTTTATGGATTGGGTTTTATGTATGCTTCGGCATGTATATATATGTGTTGTAACACTAAAAGGAATATAATGAAAAATCAAATTGGTCGTCTTGATTTGGGATCCAGGGGAAAATCTCTGTGTTTATCTGTTTTATGTTTTATGCTCTCGCTATTGTTTATCTTCTGTTATAATATTCGTGTGTAGATAATTTATGTTTAGGGTTAAAACCTACATTTGGTATCGGAGTTGTTTCGGCTTCAAGGGGACGCCTTTGCTGCTGAGGATTTTTTAGTTTGGGCTTGAGGTAGACCCTGTTCAATGGGAGATCTGCGGGATCGGTTCTTGCAGTGAAAGAAGATGGCGAGCGGCGGAAAGATAGAGATCGAGAAATTTAATGGTCAGAGTTTCAAGTTGTGGAAGCTCAAGATGGAGGATCTGCTGGTGGATAAAGATCAGTGGATCACAGTAGATCCAGGTACTAAACCAACAGGAATGGCAGATGAAGACTGGAAGAAACTGGATCTGAAGGCTAAGAGCACAATACGGTTGTGTGTCTCAGATTCAGTATTGTTTAATGTATCTGGGGAAGCTACGTCGAAGAATTTGTGGGAAAAACTTAGGACTTTGTACCAATCTAAGTCTCTGGTGAATAAGTTGTTCCTACGGAAAAAGTTGTATAACCTGAGGATGAAGGATGGAGACTCGGTGACAGAGCATCTGAACGCCTTCAATACTGTGGTAAGTCAGCTGTCATCTGTTGATATTAAAATCTCAGATGAAGATAAGTTCATCAGTTTGTTGTGTTCTCTACCAGACTCGTGGGACAGTCTGGTTATTGCAATAGGTAGCAACACAACTACCTTGAATTTTGATGACATTGTCTCAGCCTTGCTGTCTGAGGAAATGAGACGGAGAAATATGGAGGGTCAAAATGGAGATGCCTTATCTGTACGAGGAAGGTCCCAGAACAGAAACAAGAATAAGGTTTCGAGTGGGAGATCTAAATCTAGAGGGAGATCTAAATCTCCTGGAAAGTTTGTAAAGGTGTGCTGGAAATGCAGAAAGGAAGGGCACTACAAAAAGGAATGCAGATCTAAAGCTCCCGAGAAAGGAAAGGGATCTGATGAAGGTCCTTCTGCAGAGGCAAAAACCACCTCGGATGAAGGTGGGGATGTGTATTTGGCTTCTTCTTCAAATACACATGTAGATCATGAGTCATGGTTGATTGACTCAGGTGCATCCTTTCACTTCACTCCCCATAGGGAGTGGTTCTGCGAGTATAAAAAATATGATGGTGATGTCTTCCCAGGGGATGATAGGAAGGCTAGAATCGTTGGACGTGGAAAGGTCAAGCTGAAGCTGCAAGGTGGAAGGATTAGAACACTTCCTGGTGTTCTTCATATTCCTGCATTGGCTAGAAATCTGATTTCTGTAAGCAAGATGGATGATGCAGGTGTAAAAACAGTGTTCGAGAAAGATGCCTACAAGATGGTTCGGGGAGCACTGATATTAATGCAGGGAGTTCGAACGAGAACCCTGTACAAGCTACAAGGTAGTACTGTTATTGATGGGTGTAACAGTTCTGTGGTTCTTGAAAGTGGGACGGAAAGCCTAGCTGTCTCTGGAGAAAAGACCATGCTATGGCATCAAAGGCTTGGACATATTGGAGAGAAGGGCCTTCAGATATTGCATAGAGATGTTATGGTAGAAGTTATGTCTAATTGTTCTCTGGATTTTGATTTCTATGAACATTGTGTATATGGGAAGCAGAATCGGGTGAGTTTTCCTTCTGGTGCTAAGAGGGCAAACAAGATATTAGAACTTGTGCACAGTGATGTGTTTGGGCCTGTGTCAGTTCCATCACTGGGAAAGTCTGTGTACTATGTTTCATTCATAGATGACTTCTCAAGAAATACATGGATATATTTCTTGAGGAAGAAATCTGAAGTCTTTGACAAATTTAAATAATTTAAGGCTCTGGTGGAAAACCAGATAGAGAAGAAGATAAAGACATTGAGGATAGATAATGGTGGGGAGTTCTGCAAGAAGGAATTTGAAGAGGTCTGTAAGAAGTGTGGTATAGCACGGCAGAAGACTACTCCATACACACCTCAGCAAAATGGAGTTGCAGAAAGAATGAACAGAACGTTGATGGAAAAGGCAAGAAGCATGCTCAGTGGTACCGGGTTAGGACAAGAATTCTGGGCAAAGGCAGTGGATACTACATGTTACTTAGTTAACAGATCACCTTCATCAGTGTTGGAGGATAAAACCCCACATGAGGTATGGACTGGTAAGAAACCCTCTCTTTCACATCTAAGGGTATTTGGATGTGATGCATATGTACATGTTCCAAAGGAGAAAAGGACCAAGTTGGATAATAAATCTGAAAGGTGCATCTTTATTGGGTATAAGGATGGTTTAAAGGGCTACAAGCTTTGGAACCCAGAAACAAGGAAGGTTGTGTACAGCCGAGATGTGGTGTTTAGAGAAGTGAAAGATGTTGTTAAACATGAAGTCCTACCAAAGGAACCTGAGAAGATAGAGTTTGAGCTAAAGGAGGATGAATCGGACTCTACAATAGAAGAAGACTCAGAAGATGAAGAGCCACAAACTCCATCTTTGAGAAGATTAGTTCGGGAAACAAGGAAACCGGAAAGGTATAGTCCATCTGCTTTCTGTTCAGGTTTTGCCTTAACTATAACTGATGATGAACCCAGAACTTTCAGGGAGGTAGTAGATTCAGAGGATGGAAAACTCTGGAAGGAGGCCATGGTTGATGAAATGGCATCCTTGCACAAAAACGATGCATGGGATCTGGTGGAGTTGCCGGCTGGAAGGAAGCCCATTGGGAGCAAATGGGTGTTTAAGAAGAAGATGAATGCAGAAGGCAAGGTGGAGAAATACAAAGCTCGGTTGGTAGCAAAAGGTTATTCCCAAGTGCCGGGAATTGATTTTGGTGATATTTTTTCTCCTGTTGCCAAAGTTACTTCTATTAGATTACTTTTATCTGTTGCTGCTGCATTTGATTTTGAAATAGAACAGATGGATGTGAAGACATCATTTCTTCATGGGGATCTAGAAGAGGAGATCTACATGAAGCAACCTGAAGGCTTTATGGTGAAGGGTAAGAAAGAACTGGTATGCAGGTTGAAGAAGTCTCTGTATGGGTTAAAACAGTCACCAAGGATGTGGTATCAGAAATTTGATGCCTATATATGGGGACTTGGCTTCACCAGAAGCAAGGAGGATCACTGTGTTTATTTTAAATTAATTGGTGACCGTGTTATTTATTTGGTCTTGTATGTGGATGATATGTTATTGATTGGAAATGACAAAGAAATTATCCAAGATTTGAAGACCCAACTGTTCTCCAAATTTGACATGAAGGATCTTGGTGCTGTAAACTATATTTTGGGCATGGAAATTAAGAGAGATCGGGCAAAGAGGAAGCTCTGGTTAAACCAGAGGAAGTATGTCGAGACTATATTGCAGAGGTTCAATATGCAGGATAGTAAACCGGTGAATGTTCCTATTCCTGTAGGTGTAAAGCTATCTGCTGAACAGTGTCCCAAGACACAAGAATAAGAGGAGTATATGTCCCGTGTTCCATATGCAAGTGCAGTGGGTAGCCTAATGTATGCAATGGTCTGTACTAGACCAGACATTGCACATGCAATGGGAGTATTGAGCAGGTTTATGTCAAACCCAGGGAAGGAGCATTGGACAGTAGTGAAGTGAGTTTTCAGATATTTACGTGGCACTAGTGATTATGGCTTGTGCTACCAAGGAAGACCAGGATTGGAAAGAATGTTGGACATTCGTGGTTTTGTTGATGCAGACTGGGCTAGAGATTTGGACCAAAGAAGATCTACAAGTGGGTATGTGTTTAGCCTATTTGGAGGCGCAGTCAGTTGGATGAGTAAAAGACAGTCTGTAGTGGCTCTTTCAACTACAGAGGCAGAATACATAGCAGCCACTCATGCAATCAAGGAAGCAATTTGGTTGCAGAGATCGTGTTCAAGTATGGGGTTGGTACAACAAGCTATAAGGATAGACTGTGATAGCCAAAGTGAAATTTTCTTGGCTAAGAACTCTGCTTATCATTCAAAGACAAAACACATTGATGCTCAATATCACTTTGTTAGAGATATGGTTGAGGCTAAAAGGGTGTTGCTGGTAAAGGTGGACACTTTGAAGAATGTTGCAGATGCATTAACAAAGTCTGTGAGCACTCAGAAGTTCTCTTGGTGTAGAGAAACAATGGGTGTTGGAGAATTGGGCCAATGACTAAGCTCTCTTGTGATCCCATGTGGAAAGAAAACAACAAGTGGGAGAATGTTGGGTATGTGTTATGTCCTTAATTTCCGGTGGGTAGTCCGCGCCCACGGTTTTGTGCATGGTTTTGCACATGGTATTGGGGTACGATGGTTTTCGGCCCCTGGTATTTTGGTAGATCCGGTCAAGGGAACTACGGTTATGTTCTAATCCATGGTTTATGGATTCGGGTTTATGTATGCTTCGGCATGTATATATATGTGTTGTAACACTAAAAGGAATATAATGAAAAATCAAGCTGGTCATCCCGATTTGGGATCCAGGGGAAAATCTCTGTGTTTATCTATTTTATGTTTTATGCTCTCGCTATTGTTTATCTTCTGTTATAAGATTCGTGTGTAGATAATTTTTGTTCAGGGTTAAAACCTACACCACTAGCTCAGTCATTTGAGAATCTTCACAGCCTCCATGTATATGCTCAATAGAATCTTTACTGAGGCTTACTATTTCATTGTTTTTTTTTTTGCTAATTCAATGTTTTGCAATGTCATATCTCTGAAACATGGGTAGTCATCGGCTATCACTTTTGCTATCTCCCTGATTTCTCTGTTACTAATTGATAGCTCTCTACTAGATTTATTTGACGAGCAATAATGTCAGCACATCATGGAAAAATTTCAACTGGCTGCCCTCCAGGGATCACAATATATTCAATAGCAAGTCTGGCCTCTTCTAAAGCATCAATCTCTTCTCGAGAAGATCTTCTCTTGGTTGCTCCATCTGATATCTCAATATCATTCTTAAGCTTTTCGAATGAACTAAAATAACTTGCACCAAGAGTCTCCAAACCAAGAATAGTACGCATGACCCTTACCATCTCCACCATCATGTTTGTATTCATCACAAATATGGGTAGATGCTGATATTTAGCCACTCCTCGAACCCATGAATTCTCCTTGAGCTTAGAATGTAAAGCAAGAATTGCATCAGCTGCTCCAATGTCATTGTGAATTTAACTGCATTCTCTAGGCCCATTACTTCCACTACTTGCTCCAGATCAGCCTCCATGATCTTTTATAAGTATATAAAATAAGTGGTGAATCATCATCCTTTCGAAATTGCTCATAAATACCTTTCAAACCAAAAAATATCATCATCACCACTCTCATTACCAGCCTCAAAAACACCATCACACTCTAAACATGTCAAATGCTCCTAAAATGGCTTCCAATGCCTGGTTCTGTTGTGGCAGGACTTCCATCTATCACTACCTTCATAACCATCTGGCGGACCTAAAATTATGGAGATTTTCCTATTCACAACATATCTTGGAAATTTTATATGAAGTTTGAACAGGCCAAGATAGATACTTGATTAATTATTTATGTTTTTGAATTGACATTGCATACTGTATCATACAGCATATTTATCCCCTGGGATGGATATGAAAAACTTTATAGAGCACCTGCTAATATGCATCCATAGTTGCTTCTAAGCTATGATGAATACGACATTCGGTCCCTGATGTCATCTCTACAGCATAAGTAAATGAGGATGGTCCTTTTCTCTCAAGTATAGCCTTCTAAACTTCGCTTCTCTTTGCCTCATCATCTCCAAGGGTAACACTCTACACACCCTCTACAAGCGTCTCTAAAGAAGGATTCTTTATGAGATTTTAAATAGTCATTCGATGTGAAGTTCTAACCAATTGGATTCCACGCTGAGAAATAGTACTGTCTACCATTGCTTCAGGCTCTATTCCAATTTCATCAATAATAACTGTTTGAGGCATATTATTTTCAACTGCTTCAATCATAAATTTATTTTTCATATCAACATTTGGTACTTGCATTCTCCGTGACTGACCAATGCATGCATGAGGGATGTCTCCATCACCAGCTATTTCATTTGATGTATCAACTACCACAGTTCACTTCTTATCTGGTTCTATATTAGGCTGATTGGATGGGAGAGACATTGATGTTTCTGAAACATCAAACATATTTCCCAATTTCATATCTACTCCCTCACTTATTGCTTCAACACCATCAACTACAATTTCTTCCACTGTCAAGACACTCTTATTCTTCATTATCTGAATGTGAATCAAATTCAGCATCAGAGGAAGATGAGTTTTCCTCTGATTGAACTTCAAACCCCTCATTTTCAAATGAGTTAAACCTATTAGTTCCATCTTTGTGTTTCCCACTATCATCTGTGCCATCCATAGCTTGAGAAATGCCCTCAAGATTGGGTTCAATTGCAACATCATTTGTGTCTACATTGGGCTTTGATTTTTTGAGAAATATCTTGTATTTTAACATTTCTTTTGCTTCTTTTCACAACGGCTTTCCTCAACTGTCTGCATAGAAATTACACCTCCTTTTGTCCTGTGACAAATACCATTATACCACCAGGTGGTAAATTCTTATGAATAGATAAGACCTTTTTGTAAGCCTTCGCCAAGTAATCTACTAGCTCTGTCTTTGCTGAGAGATGAATGGTTACGGGAAGTTTCCTTGTAGCCACTTCTACTACAAATGGACTTGAAACAGGAACTACAAAATTTGCGCTCAAAGGAGCATATTCAAAACCCTTAGAAGTAGCATTGGTTTGTGTATCTATCTTTTTTAACAAGTGACTAAGGGCTTCGTTGTTGTGAGTGTCAATAAGATTCAAGATACTGAGGCAGTATACAACGTAAGTAGCAGGGCCAGGTGGTGGGGCACTAGTTGGTGAAGCCATTTCAAATTTGTCCCATTTTCGCTAATGAATTTGAAAATATGCAGGAGAAAGTGTAAATTTAAAATTTATCCCATGCCAACACCACCCTTAATAGGGCTTTTGGCTATCAAAAAGAGCTGCAAGAAAAAATGGTCTACCAATAAGAGGGAGTTCATATTATGACTTGGGTTCAAACCCTGACAAGCACACTCCATTGTGTTACTATGGGCCCATGATGAGGCCAACAGGAAAATAAAAAAATATAGTCCAAATGGATTTTATATGGGCATAGAAAACCCTCAAATGCAACAGCTTAGCCAATGGTCCATTGTGTTTGACAATGCTCTTCCCCATGTTATAGTGGGGAATTGTTTCCCCTGATTTTGACCAAAAACAAAATAACAACATAGAGTGTTGTAATATGTGCATCTTAATGCAATTGATTAATATCGAAGGTGGGCCTTTTTTCCATCTTGGTAACTCTCTCATTATCGCAAAAAGTATTATGATTTTCCTAATGAACTTGCATATCTACAAGTATTTTCCCAATCCAAATTGCTTGACATGCCCATTTTGTTGCTACTCTGTCTTGAGTTTCCTACATTCAACCTTGGAAGTTATGGGAGAGACAGATCTAGTGGACTATAACCTTGTCCAAGAACTTTGATACCTTTTGCAGGGAAACAAGGATCAAGAGGATGCTAAGAATGGGATTGTATAGTAACAAATCCATCATTGAGATATCTAAAACCATGATCCAAGACATGGATTTACCCATGTGTCTTTAAGCCAAAGCTTGCAACACATTGTCTATATCTTGAACCAATGTCCTCACAGGATCTTGAAGGAAAAAACACTAAAGAAATCTTTTGTTGGTGAGAAGCCACAAGTATTACATTTTTGTTTCCTTTTTTTTGTCCAATTTATATTCATATTCATGATAAGAAAAGGACTAATCTTGAACCCTTGAACATAAAGGTGGTCTTTGTTGGATAAAGTAAGATATTCAAGGCCTACATGATCTAAATTAAAGTGCAACTTAATACATTGGTGAGCAAGGTTATGAAGTTTGATGAAGATGAATGGTCCTCAAAACCATAGAAATATCGTATAGTGATTAATGCATGTGAAAATGTTGTTCCAGATTCTATTCTAAAACTGAAAAAGAAATCAAAGTCAGATCAGAAATATTCTAGTCAAGGAACAGAGACCTAATTACTTACTAGTGTAGCCAAGAAGTTAAGATGGCTCACTCAAACATTATAGGGTGTACAGGAACAAGTGGGATCATCTATGTCCACATCTCAGGCGAGTTATCAACCTAAGAAATTTCCTACTTATGTTGCACTAATGTATTCTATTCTTTAGACAATGCCCTCCCTTTTTTACTTTAATTTCATCTTTGAGAAAGGATGTTTCCTTGGTAAATTTTTTTCATTGTATGTCAAGGGGATTTTCTAAGCTGAGGAGATAAATGTGTTACTTGATGAGCAGTGGCTCACAATTGAGGTTGAACTAGCTTTCAACTGAAAACACATAAGTGTGTTCTTCCAAATGATCATTGAGAAATGTCTTTCAAAGCTGCTGAAAAAAAAATTGGGCACAAATTTGGACTAAAATTGACATCGTTGTTGTGCCCTTGGGATTGATTTCTTTTACATGTTTATAAGTTGCAGATATAAGGATACCATTTTGAGATCATGATCTACAGATATCCCGAGCTCACATATTTTTGGTGAATGAAATAAGAGGTATTGGTGGTACTAGTGTGAGAAAGAAAGACCATCCTCCTTTATGAATTATTCCTTATAGGTATAACTACTATAATGAAGTGAGTTCTAGGTGGGAAGGCTATCTTCAGTAAGCTACAATGGCCCATCAAAGTGTTTTTCTGTTAGTTCTCTTCAGTTTTCTTTGCACACCTATCCACTATCTTCATGCTAAACTGAACATTTTACATTGCTTACTTATAACCATCAGTCACAATTTTTTCCATAGGAAATGTTAGGGCATTAATTTTCTGAGGATAGGTGGCTTATGGTGCAAGCGCAATGATTTCTCAATATTTTTAGGTTCCTCTACCAATGGATAAGTCTTGTCAATATCTCCATTCTTTGCTGCCATGCCTGTTTTGGCTATCTTCATAATGTGTCTACAATCATCAATTCACTTTCCCACACATTCAATATTAATTCATTAGATTGTTGTTTAAGATGAGGCTTCTAATCTATGTCGATCTGTGAAGTTCCCAATAAAAGAAGAATGAGAAATGCTTTCCCTCATTTTACATTTAGACTTGATTATGAAACTAAAGACATTTTAGAACTAAAATTCATTTCCCAACACAGTTCTATGATACACATTAGCTATTTACTGATAAAATTATGAAGACTTGTAATAGCTCACCTTTTGGAAAGGGAAAGGTCCTATTGAAGTAGATATATTTTTAGTCTCTGAGTTTTTCACTGCATCACATTCACTCAAATTAGCAATGACAGATTACGAAACTACAGACATTGTAGAGCTAAAATTCATGTTCCAACAGAGTTCTACTATTCTTGGGTGTTATATATTTAGTGATAAAATAATTAATACTTGTAATAGCTAACCTTGTGGAAAGGTAAAGGTTCTATTGAAGTAGAAACTTTTTTAGTCTCTGATTTTTTCAGTGCATCACTTTCACTCAAATTAGCAATGACAGTTTTTTCAAACTTCTTAGAATCTATCAATAATGAAACATTCAGATCCTGGACATTTTCGAAAGTAAAAATATCAGTGCCGAGTGATTTCCTAATTTGTGATCCACTATTATGATAGTGAGTGGCTTGTTCACATGCATTTTCAACTTGTAAGTTGGCAAGAAGAAAAACCTGCAGTATCTGTGTTGCCACTTCCTCATAATCGAGGTAGTTACAAGTACATGTTATTACACAGAATGCACTTCCAACAGAAAAATGTTTTTCAAGTGATGTTTTTCATTTGTGTGGAGAAGAATGGCCATATTATTTTAATTCACGTGCTTGTATTGCATATAACACTTTTCTTTGTGCACAATTAGCTTTACTTGGCTCAGTAATGTCTTTATTGTATAATACAGTACTCACTAAAGTTTTCCTGAGGGAAACAATGTAGCCTTGAAATATCCTATGGTTCTTGAACTTTAGAGGCCATAAATTGAGTTGTTACACTGCCCATGTAAATTATCTCAGCTTTCTCCATATAAGAAGCTAGTTTATGGTTACATGTATGTGCCATATTTTCACTAGTCCATGGTAACATAGAAGACTCCTCTTCTCTATGACTCAAGGTTGTTGATGACAACTTTGTAACACTTACATGGGCATACCTAGGAGTTTTTTTTCCAAACACACTCATTATCATTCACCATTTCCATAGATCTGACTGCAAACTCCTCTTCCATGACATTTTTATAAACAGATCCTGAATCTTTCAACAACTAATTATTTTCATTGTGCTTGTTAACTAGAATTTTGGACAGAGATTTTCATTTGGTAAGCACATGAACAGTCTAAATTTTTTATAAAATCCATTGAGAATTGACTACTATCTGTTCATCGTCATTTCCTAACAATTGAAATCCATCCAGATGACTGTTTTAAACCCTTGACTGAATTCATGCTTATGAGGATTCTCATTAATGTGAACCAAAGGTTTTGGAACCTCTTGCAATCCAACCACTGCGATGTCTGCTTCAGTAGTCTCCATGGCATGCTTCTATGGAATAACTTGACTACTTTCATCCAAAAATGAACTAAGCATTCCTTGCATTTGATTCTTTAAAAAAGCATCCTGACAAGCACCTACAAAATTCTCCCCTGGTTTAGATTTCTCCGATAATCGAACAAGCATTTCTTCCATTTCCTTCACAGAAACTTCTCAATATTTCACTAAATTTTATTCTTTACAAGCATACAATGACAATATTTTCAAATGCACTGTTGTGGCACCCTCATCTAGGGCATATGTAGCATGCATTCTTCCATCATTCTCACTGGTTTCCTCCAGTGACAAATCCAAAACTATTCTCTTTTCCACCAACACACTGCTTTTCACAATGCCTTTGCAGGGTAAGAAATATAAAACTCCTTGTTTTCCCACCAAAGCAACATTTTCCTATAATGGCCCTATGTTATGCTTCCCTACATTATCTATGTTAATTGCTCCAACTAACGACTTTAAATTCCACTAGATTTTTGCACATCCAGAAACAACATAAATTGAACAAGTTTCCTCAGTTACTGCATTCTTACAGTCAACCTGTGTTGCATGCATATCTACATCACTTTCATCATTTACATCAATCACCAACTCCAACCTACCATACACCATTTACAAATGCAATATCTTCATGTGTAGTTACTCTAGCACATTCACTTCTTTGATCTATAAAGGAATTTAAATCTCCTGTCATTTGTCATATGAACATTCTTGAGGGACTCCTCTTTTAGATGCTTCACTACAGAGCCTAACATCCAATGGCTTTCTCTCTATCCCAAAGCATCCATAACTTCATAATAGGATCCATTCACAGTGTTAATCTCTCATGCCTCCTCAATTGATCTATCCCTCTTTCTTGAAAACTCACACATTTCACCTTCTACATTATCACTTGCGTCTAGATTATTAATAGAACCTACAAAGGTGCAATGCCATCCACTTCTTGGTCTGGCACTCCTTCCTATTTGGCAAGTAAATTATCCTACCAGGAACGCTCCTTGGCATGCATTTCTGTATGATCTTCCTTGCTTACATCAAATATCAAATCTGGTATTTCCTTAATGTCTTCCAGAAGAGCATCTTCCAATGGAACAATTGAACATGTCTGATTTCTCTCATCTAACAAATATTCTGGTATCCCTTTCATTTTCACTCTTTCAATAGCCTCCTTGCCACTTGGAATATTTTTCTAAGACTCCACTTAATTCCTCCACGACATCACAATCCCCATTAGACCCAATGCATTGTTCCTCCACATTTTCTTTCTTATTTTCATCTAATAAAGAACCCAACATCCCTTGAATCTATTTGTGTTTAAAATCAATTCTCACCAGATGAGAAAATACATCCAGGGTGGAATTTTCCAAAAAAAATTTAGTCCATATAAATGGAGATGAATATTCTCCTTGTTCATTCCCTGCCTCCATCTAGTTCTTGTTGCCTATAAATTTCATTTTTCTTCCTCCTACATCCAGTTCTTTTTGCCTATACATTTATGAAGAAAGGATATATTCATGTGAAACCCTATCGAACTGCTTCTCTTGGCTAATTCCATCACCTTCATCCCATAGAGAATCCGAAAATTGAATGTCGACTTGACCAAAGGCATTGCTTACTTCCTGCTGAGATTGAACAGGAGAATCAAAATATCTCCTTCCAGGGGGCATTACTCTTTGCTTTGAACTTGAAGTTTGCCTCTCTTCCCTTCTCTTCTATTCCGAGACTCCAAAAACTTGATGCAGCCCATCCTTTTTGTCTCCTCTTCCCACTAAAATTTCAAAAGCACTTCATCCTCACCCTTATATGCTCCTTCAGTTTGAAGTCCAAAATCCTCATTTCCACTATTCTTATTTTCCGTATTTAATTCTATTGAATTTGTATTTTGTGCTAGGTTGTGAGTATATTGTTTTAAATTATTCACTTCAGAACATAGACCAATCATAAGAATATTCTTATTTTGTGCAGGCCTGCAATCCATGACTGAGGAGGAATTAACAACAAAAAATAAACCACATTGCTCAGAGGCATTCAACAAAATTGATGGATCTTTGGTGTTTTTTCTCAAATTCATCCCTCACTGTTCAGATGCTGGCTGATTCTTCTTACATCTAATTTCAAACCCATCTCCCAAAATATATAGCCATCTAGAAGGTAATGACTCTTTGAGCCCTTTGAAAATACACCACATAATAATCTCTACCCAATTGTTTGAGTTGCTTATCAACTCACCAATGTCTGATCCAAACAAGTTACCTTCAAGGATAAAATTAATTTCCTCTTTTAAAATAGAGTTTAGAAGCATTTGCATAGATTCTAGAGTTGTTGCTTCTGACCATACTTTTAAAGGTCTCAAATTGCTTGATTTATATGTATTTGCACCATTTGAACTGAAAGCTATATTGTGCAAAGTTGTTTCAAGCTCAAAAGTATTATCCTATCCATAGAAGCCTGAACCCCAATAATCCTCACAGTGGCCACTTTCACCAAGTATAATATGTGCTTCATCAACATCATTAAACCTCAAACCTCAATTGCACTTCCAAGTTTTTCTCTATAACAATTTTTGTGAGTCCTGCTTGCCGGACACCGATTACAAACTTTCTTTCACTTGAAAATTCACAAAAATTGAATTTAAATTAGCCTCACGTGGGTTGTATTTCCTTTTTAGTATATTTTTCTTGTTTATTTCTTTATACAATCTCCCCACTTCTCTTATCCATGTTCCGGCGTTCCTTTGCACCTCTGGGTGCAATTTCTATTTATAAGAATATTTAAGATTCTGGATCTATCGACCTGAGATGGATATTGCAATATAAATCTGAAGGATTCATGAGATTACTTCATGTTTGATCATATTTTTTTAATGATAAATGTAATCTTGCAGGAAAATTTCAAAATTTGAATTCATATTAATTCAGTACATTGATGCAAATTCATATGCTGATAGAATGGTGCAAATGCATGGATTTAGTTGTTGAATGATACAAGATGGCTTAATAGGAGGATAGGACAGTCGCACCCACCATTATAAGCTTAAGATCCATAATTCTCATGAAAACCAATCAACGGAAGGAGCAGCGGGCAGGTTAAACTTAAACATATGTAAATCCATCCTTATTTTCACTAGGCGCAGAGTCATTTTGTTACAAGGTGGACTAGCTGTCATATTCATCAATTTTTATTTTCTTGTAGGATGTCTCATTTCTGCAGTGGAATAGGTTTTTCTTGATGTTCTATGCATTCTTTCTGGTTTATGTCAATGCAGGTGATCGAATCACTAAGGGTGACTAGAGATGATCGGGGGCTTAGCATGTCAAATTTGGAGTAAATTCACAGAGGAAAAGTGCCAGCAACATTAACAGGGACATTAAGGTGCAAAAATAATGGAGCAAGAGACAATTAGTCAGATCGAAATTGTGCTATGGACCCACTCTGCTTTCTAAGCAAGACAGGGAGGATTGGCATTAACTTTGTGAGGTTGATTGATTTCCCATCAACCCATTATATATGATGGCACTAATTTGGAGGGGATGATTTGTTAGATCAAACCCAATACAAGCTATTTAGAACAAATGTTTGAGGGCAAGCTATAAGAAAAAAATTGCTTGAGCATAGATGAATTGGGTTGATCCATGATGGATTCTAAATTGGGTTCTTCAGGTTTGTTCTCATGTTCCATTCAACATAAAGAAGATGAACACTCATGTACCTCTCCTCTGCTATGGTGTCCTGGATAAATTTCTTATCCCATATCTATAGACACGGCATGTTCATATCCATACCCCATGTTAGCCAGGGTAGAGGATATTTCCAAAGGCAGATAGGAGATCATGAAAATGTTTGAAGGAATGCCTGAATCAGATTATGAATTGTCCCTGAGTGATCTGGTGGAGCAGAAGGCTGCCATGCAGAAGAGATCAAATGAGGAAGTGCAAATAGAAAAACATAAAGCAGAGGAGAGGAGTTCAGGAAAGCAGGACAAGAGGAAGACAAGTGGAAGCTATATAAATGGGTCAAGTAAGAGTAAGGGAGAAAATAATAAACCATTTCTTCTCAATATATTTTTTCACAGAAGCTTGAAAAAATAATTTCATTCTACCTCTAGGTCAATACCCACAAGTTTTTCTTAGGTGAAGAGCCATGATTCAGAGAAAGGATCAGGGAATACATATCTTGTTGCAAACCTGTATAAGATAAAGATGTCCTATTCTCCTACTGATTCTTCAATTGGCTTCTCCAAGGTGTCTCCTAAACCATCTTATGCCCAGGATGGTCAGTCTTATCATATTCTCACGGCTTCTACCATACATACTGGTTATAATTTTGGCCTTTCGAAATTGAGCATGAGTCGATGCTCATTCTATTGCGGGTACACTTTCTTTTCCAAGACTATTTTCCAGGTGCTTCTTCTGTGTTTTTCTTCACGCAACTTTTGAATTTTCAATTTCTGACCATTGAATATATTTTATCTTAATTATGAACTGGAAAACCCCAGGGTTCAATCTTAACTCCATGCTTAATAACCACCCATGGCTTAAGAAGTCCACACCAGTCACTTACAAATTCCAAAGATCACAATCTATCTACTTACAATTTCACTTATAACAGCCCCAGTGTCTTGAGATGCTATCTTTTACTCTTAAAATGTGGGAACAAAAGATTATAACTTAACGGGGAGGTAGCACCTTCATTAAGAACTGATTATTTTATTAAAAATATTATTAAGGAGTGGATATATGGAACCTTAAAAAAAATTCTTTAGATGTTTCTTCCCACGTTAGTCTTGTTGTCGAGTGTGAACTTCATCCATGCTTTTTGTTGAAGTTTTATTATATTTTATCTCTTTATGATCATGTTTTATCCATGTTGATTGCCATCAGAACAATTTTTTGCATGCAAGTAAAATTTTAGAAAGCAACCCCTGAGTCATCCTAAAGTCCAAGTCTTTCTGCATATACATCAAAAAATGTTAGGACATGTTAGTGAAAAGTTGGAAACTAATAATTAACTATTGTCTGTTTTCTTTTCGTTTATTTTTTTTTATCACCAGAATAGATAATTAACTACTTTCATTTTTCTTTCCATTTCTTTATTTTTCCTTCTTTTTTCAGTATTAGGAGAATTTCTTTCCTTTTCCTTTTTTTTTTCAGTATTAGGAGAATTTGTTTCTTTTTCCTTTATTTTTTATTTTTTGGGTATTAGGAGAATTCCTAAACTTACTGCTTGTCTCTGAGGTGGCCCAGGGTCATGTCTGAGGGACTGACCCTATACTCCTGAACCTAATGCATTATGCAACTTCCCACAGACACGCTAGGTGTGTTAACTGAGTTTCAAACCTGGGTGGGGCATCAATATTGCTTAGCAAAAACTTTCTTCCTTGGACTAATTTGGGGAGGTCCAGGATCAACCTTTGTGGCTACCTTATGAAACCAAGAGTATATCCAGCAACCTGTAAGATAGATATAAGCCATATATAATAGATCTTATGATTTAGCAAGAGCCTTATAACACCAAGAGTATATCCAACAACCTGTAAGCCAAATATAACAGATCTTATGATTTAGCAGGAGCAGAGACTCTAGGAAATGGGGAGTCTACTCCTTGAGGTGAGATCATAGCAGTCCATATAATTAATGGGATTTGAACTGCGGTCTCATTATTTTCACCCAGTGAGACCATATACTCAATGGGATTTGAACCGTAGGCTCGTTAGTTTCACCCAGTGAAACTTACCGTTAAACCACATATCACTGTATAATTAACTATTCTCTATTACTTGAAACATTTCTAAAAATTTAAAGTCCCTGGATGATTGGATTGCTCTAACACTGAGTCGCTTTCCCTTTCATGAGGTGGGTTAACTGAGCTTCAAACCTAGGCGTGGCCTCAATAATGGTTAGAAAACACTTTCCAATGCAGGTCATCCACCGTTTGGCCTAGCACAATAGGCTAATTAATAATTGTTTGTTACTTGAAACATTTCCAAAAATTTTAAGTCCTTGGTTGGTTGGATTACTCAAACACTGAGCCACTTGCCCCATGCAAACACTTTCCAATGTAGGTCATCCACCATTTGGTCTAGCACAATAGGCTAATTAACAATGTCTGTTACTTGAAACATTTTCGAAACTTTAAAGTCCTTGGCTAGTTGGATTTCTCTAACATTGAGCCACTTGCCCCTTCATGAGGGATTCCCTTAAGGGTTTAGCATAGATGTGTGTATTTATATTTCCAACACCTTCGTCAGGCCACACTTTGGCTAAGGTCCCCGACCTAACCTCAAGAAAAACTAGCTCTATCCCTGTCTTGAAAATTATACATACTAAGATTTGTTACTTGAAACATTTCCAAAACTTTTAAGTCCTTGGTTGGTTGGATTACTCAAACACTGAGCCACTTGCCCCATGCAAACACTTTCCAATGCAGGTCATCCACCATTTGGTCTAGCACAATAGGCTAATTAACAATGTCTGTTACTTGAAACATTTTCGAAACTTTAAAGTCCTTGGCTAGTTGGATTGCTCTAACACTGAGCCACTTGCCCCTTCATGAGGGATGCCCTTAAGGGTTTAGCATAGATGTGTGTATTTATATTTCCAACACCTTCGTTAGGCCACACTTTGGCTAAGGTCCCCTACCTAACCTCAAGAAAAACTAGCTCTATCCCCGTCTTGAAAATTATACATACTAAGATTTACCCCAGAGTTTCCCTTGGCCAGTGTGCTGCTGCACTACTGAGCTACATGCCCATTCATTATGGGCATCATTAATGGTTTGACCTAGATGTATAGATTGCTATCTCCAACAAATAAAACACCTAATTTGGAAGTAAAGCATAAAAAATGAACGAAAGAGAATGTATAATGAACAATGTTTTTATGCCAGCATTCTACCATATTCCAAAGTTGTCATGTTTGATTTCTAAGTCATTTATATAGATTTTAATCATTGCTTTACGTTTAATTGAGTATAATTTCAGCCGAATTCATTTCATATTTAATCATCCCTGAATTAGGTGTGCTCATGCTCCTAAGTCATTACTTTTGGACGTGTGTGTGGAAGTGCTCGTTGCTCTGTTTTCAAAGGTTTTGAAAGTGGTCATTTCAAAAGTCATCCCCATTTCCAAATGTTGTCCTTACCCTGTTTCAAGCAACTAAGACTTCAAAATATTGTGCTCTTTGGTTGAATCAAAAATTTTATTTGCATATTAAAGACTGGGAATCCAAAAGGAAAAAGTGGTTCCATTTAAAGATATGTGGAACCTAAATTATCCAAATTATTTTTATTACACTCCATCCATATATTTCCTTGCAGCATTCCTAGTCCTTTAGTATTCAATTATAACTCTATGAAATCAAGATGGCCATCCATTTTTTTGCTTTTCTTTGCGTTATCTTCTAATAAGGATTTTTATTTCCAAGTAATTCAACTACCAAAGGTAGTACATGCGAGTAGAGAAGTAATTCAACTACCAGTTATTATCCTACATGGTACATGCTTTGATAGATTATATCAAAATTCTTACCAATATAATAACATTGATTGGTATATGTGGACCATTTTGTTCAGGATGGTCCATTACATAATCAAGATGAGGAGCTGTATCATGCAATTGCACTTTCTCTTTTTGAAGAACTAACCAAACCAGATGGTATATGATGGCAATTTCATTCTTTTACAGTTACTTTTAGTTTAATTATATCATTTAGCTCGATGCTTTTCATATATTCAACTAAATCTTTGTTTCTTAACAAGACTTTGTCATTTCCATTTTTTAGTGAAAATTTTTATGGTTTGATACTCTCATACAACATTTATCAAGTTACATGCACCCTCATTAGAAAAAACAAGAGAATTTTTCTTTCCATGACCATCTTTCTTTGTCATTGTTGACTTAAGAAAGTCTTTTAGCTAAGAAACTAGTTTCAAGGTTATGGCATAAATTGTCATATAAATTGAACAGAATTTATATCCAAAATGTTAACATTTAAACTACTTAGTTGGTTTTAGGCTTTCCATTTAAAATCTACTTTAGTTTGAACTTTGAATGAGTTGTTCCATAGACTCGAATATTAAGAGATTTTGGTGTAAATATTAAAAACTAGCCCGTAAGGCCTCTCAGTTATTCATTTATTTTATCTAATATAAAATTTACTATTAAATTAGAACCACTCGACACAAATGTGTCATAGATCAAGATCATACTTTGTAGAGTGTCGTAGAATAAAAATAGCAGCAAGGACACTGAGTTCTTTCGGTTTTCCTGGTTCTTATTCCTTTGGTGTATCTTTGCACCTTTAGGGGCAATTTCTAGTTTAAAGTATAATTATTTAAAGGGTGCTAGCTCAATGGAAGAGCACTTGCTTTACAAGAAGGAGATCGGTCGTTTGATTCCATCGTGCCCTAATATTCATATATGGGGAATGACGAAGATTAGTTTTTGGTGACGGATGCTTTTTTGACCATCACCAATGAGCTTATGGTGACATTTTTCAACCCTCACTAATGAGCTTATGGTGACATTCTTCGACCCTCACCAAAATATGAAATGGTGATGGTCAATTAACGCCACCATATATACGCATCAATAGTGACAACCATTAAATGTCTGTCACCATAAATCGTTGTTGTTTATATGAAATGGTGAGGGTCACTATTTGTCATTATAGTCATTATTCGTGATGGACATTGATGTCACCAATGTATTTATGGTGACGGTCAATAAATGTTGCCATATATATGCACCAATAGTGACGGACATGAAAGCTCCATCATAGAAAATCGTTGTTGTTCATATGAAATGATGACGGTCACTATCCATCATTATAATCAATATTCGTGATGGACCTTGAATGTCACCATAACACATACTTTCGGTGATGCCACCTTTGGTGACGTTCAATTTTTTGGTGACGGAGGCTATTGTCCATTACCATTGTTCATATGAAATGGTGACAGTCACTATCCATCACTATAAATCATTATTGGTGATAGACCTTGAATTTCACCACAACACCTATACTTTCGGCGACGCCACTTTTGGTGATGTTCAAGTTTTTGGTGACAGAAGCTATTTTCCATCACCATTTCTCATATGAAATGGTGACAGTCACTATTTGTCACTATAAATCATTATTGGTGACGGACCTTGAATGTCACCACAACACCTATACTTTCGGCGACGCCACCTTTGGTGACGTTCAATTTTTGGTGACAAAGGCTTTTTTGACTCTCACCAATGAGCTTATGGTGACCATTTTTTCCCCTCACCAATGTGATTTTTTCTTGTAGTGTGGGTTTTAAAATCTAAAGGATAAAATTAAAAACAAAAAATAATAATTCGTAAGGTCTAAGTGGATAAACTTCGTAAGTTCTAGAGCTTTCTTAAGAGGCCTAGATAGGAAAGGCTACTTAGGGAGGCCTTAGTATGAAGGCAAGAACATCAAGTGAGAAGGAGCTCATTTAATCAAGGAGGCCAAGAGAGATGTATTTCTAAAGTAGGTTGATTTAGGGGGTTGAGTAAGCATTGCTAAAGAGAGGCCATGATCATCCACTAAGAGAAATATCATAATGTGAGGGTTCACAAGAATGCCACATACCTTAATGGGTTCAACATAGGAAGTAGGATGGAATATTCTTGGTTCTATTATGGTAGATCAAGCTCAAGAGAGGTGGCTCATGAGAATTTGGGCATGTGATTTCAGTGGTGTTTCTGTGTGAAGGTCGCATAAAATTTTGAAATAGTAGAGAGGGTTGAGACCCTACCTTGTGGTGGTTAGTAGGTTGCAAGCTCTATGGTAAAGGCCAACACAAATGGAGGAGGGTCTACACTAGAATTTATGGCCATAACAGTAGTAGTCACAGGTGTAGTATTGACTGAGGTAATCGTAGTTTGAGGTTCCTAGAGATCTCAAGTTCAAATCAAGATCTCGTGAAAGAAATTCCCAAAATATACGGATCCATATGAGCTAGGTCGAGTCTCTTATGGAGGAAAGAGTTGTCATTTTTTCTATGGGTGGATAGGGTGTGTTCTAAAGAAATTAGAATAGAAGTATAATTCTCTATTTAGGGAGGTTTCCTGGCATGATCAATCAATAAGGTATGCCATTAATATTGTGACAAATATGCATAGAAGAAGAGGGGTTGTGACCCTTAGAGAGAGGTTAATATTTTCAATATAAAATACAAATTTCGAATATGGTTTGTAGAAATATGTACAGAGATAGAAAATCCAAACGAAGCTGGAACCTGAGTAGAAGATGGAGCAAAAGAAATGTTTCATATGAGGAATGGATTGATATGAAGAGGAGTTTATTTTGGTGGACTTTCCATAGAGTTTCAGACAGATATTTGAAGCAGCCTATAAAAATTTAGTCCATGGTCTATTAATGGATGATTTGTGACCCTAGCTCAATCATGTACAAATTTTTAGAAGGATGATAAGATGAGTAGTTCATATTTTTCATATATTGGACAACAAAGAAATTGGTACACAAGAATCGTGATTTTGATAGGACTCACATCACTATTAAGTGGCATATTTGAAGAGCACTAGATGAGGGAAATGTTGTGGCCACTAGATCAGTAAAATAAATGTCTATGGTTGGGAAAATTGATGGAAATCCAAGTAAAATTGTAGGGTTGTTAGGTGAATTTCAAAAAATATCTCTAATTCTTGCACTTTTCAAAGAAAACAACACTTGTATAAGGGTAGTTTTATTGGTCTAAGGATGTGCATACTTTGAAGGACTAAAGTAGCAGTCAAGTGGGCTAGTCAACTAGCCCTATTTCACTGTATTGCAAAGGATTGCATCAATGAGAAGAAGGGAAACCTCCATATCACTAAACTTGTCATCTTGGAGAAAAAAATGGAAAACATGGGAACACCAAAGAGTTTTTCACAAAAAATTTGTGAACAACTGATCAAAAGCCCTAAGTGTTGCAGACCTTAAAGGAAAAAAGAGGTAGATATAGGGAAATGTTTTTTGAGCCGAGTTTAGTAACCTAAAGGAGTTGAGTTCATTAATAGAGGCAAATTGAGGAGTTGCATAATGGGAGGGAAGAGGACATGCCAGAAGTGTTCAAGACACGTGGATTGAAAGAGCTATGTGTGGCCACCATCAAAAAGTGGGTCAACTGTTGTCTTGTTCAAGGTAGATTGGTTGTAAAAGTACTACCACCAAGTCCTATTTGTGTTTCTTGTATCAATGCCATTTTAAGGACATTTCTTTACATGCTTTTACACCCCCTAATGCACCCTATCACTTCTTGAAATGCCTTGGTAGTTTAACATACCTTGGCATTTCCAAGTATATAACCTTGTCACTCCCTCCTTAACAAACCTATAACTCATTGATACTCCCTATCACACACTCTCATTCATTTATTTCCATGCATTTTGATCTAGTGCTTCCTTGTGTTTACCTGAAAATCCCTAACAGTCCCTACCACCCATTGGCACACCCTAACACCTCGAACATCTTGGCATGTTGCTTTAGTACTCTAGCATTCCTTGGCACTACATAGCATAACTTGTCACTCTTTCCTTAGCACACATTGATCTCATTTAAACTCTCAGTCACAAACTCTTATTCATTCATTTCCATGCATTTTTACCTAGTTCTCCCTTGTGTTTCCATAACATTCCTTAACAAACCTTGGCACGTGTTGGTACACCCTATCACCTAGGACATCTTGGCATGTCGCCCTGGCCTCTAGCATGCTTTAACATAGCCTAGCATACCTTGTCACTCCCTCCTTAGCACACCTATAACTCATTGACAATTCCAATCAAAAGCTCTTATTTTTTAATTTCCATGCATTTTGACTTAGTTCTCCCTTGTGTTTCCCTGGCACTCCTATTTAACACTTCCTTGCATGCATTGGCACATCTTGGCCACATGACGCACTAACACTTTATCATTCCTTAGCACTTCCAAGCATGCCTTGTAACTCCTCCTTAGAACACTTGGAACTTGTTGAAACTCCTTGTCACACACTCTTATTCATTCATTTCCATGCATTATGATATAGTGCTTCTTTGTGTTTCTCTAGCACTCCCTAACGCTCCATGGCACACATTGGCACACCCTGGAACTTGGCACATCTTCGCGTGCTTTCCTAGAACTATATCATGCCTTGGAATTTCCTATCATACCTTATCACTCCCTCCTTACCACACCTAGAACTTTCTAACACTCCATATCACAGACTCTTATTCATTCATTTCCACACAATTGAAACTAGTAATCCATTATGTCTCCCCGGCACTCCCTAGCATGCGTTGACACCAAACCCTAGCACCTAGCACATATTGGAATGCATAACATGCCTTGGAAATTTCTAGCATGTGTTAGCACTTCCTAGGATTCCTTGCACTCCTTGGCACTCCCTAGTTGTCATGCCCTCATATTAGATAACCTTACTTTTTTTAATGACTTGGGAACCCAACCAAGTCATTGAAAAAATAGTGTTGTGTGTAGCACAAAGTCTCCCTTTGTCTAAAATTGCTTTTCCATGCCCTTATCACAATCATATGCTTTTCTCATGTAAGTCCTATTATGAAAATCTCCTAACACACTTCTTCCATGGGACACCTGGAATTCACTGACACTCCCTTACAAACACTCTTATTCATTTGTTTCCATGCAGTTTGAACTAGGTCTTCGTTTTGATGACCTAACACTCCCAAAAACTCCTTGTCATGCATTAACACTAATTAGCATGTATTAGTGCACCTTTTAATTCATTGGGACACCCTGGCACTCCTTAACTATCATGTCCTCATAACTACCCTTATATTTTTTTAGACATGGGAACCAAACCAAGTCGTGTCTCGACTACAAAAACTTGACCAAGTCCCATTTACTAGAACTAGACTGTGCCTTGCTCACCTAAGAATGGCTTATAACTAATTTTAGGCTACTCATGGCCAATATGAACTCATCCCACTTAACAAGTTAGCAGGTAAAGCCTCATGTCCAATCATGGCCATAAAAAAACTTAGCAACATAGCTTACATCTTGACATGCCATAAAATCTAGAACATCTAACAATCCCTTCGCACAATGTGGCATGTGTTAGCATACCTTGCATTCCTTGACATGATTTGGATCTCCCTAACAGACCCTACCATTCCCTAAAAGTCCATGGAACTCTAGAATTCGTTGGCATTTCCTAGCATATAACCTTTTCAGTCCTTCCTTAACACAGTTGGAACTCACTGACACTCCCTATCACCCATTCTATATTTGTTCATTTCCATGCATTTTGAAATGGTTCTCCCTTATGTTTCCGTGGAACTCCCTAACACTCCTTAAAACACATTGGCACACCTTAGAACTCACATATTAGAATTTCCAAGCAAACCTTAGCATTCATGCCCTCACAGCTAGCCTTACTTGGGAACCTTACATTCCCTGGAACACCTTGGGACTCCCTAGCTGTCATAACCCCATAGATAGCCTTACTTTTTTTGCAACTTGGGAACCCAACCAAGTCATTATCAAAACAATATTGTGCCCAACCCAAAGTCTCCCATTGTTTGAAATTACTTTTTCCACACCTTATCACAACCATAGGCTTCCCTCTTTCAAGTATTATTCTGAACTTCTCCTAAACCGCTTCATCACTGGGACACCTGGAATTCACTAGCACTCCTTGGAACACACTCTTATTCATTTATTACAAGGTATTTTGACCTAATTCTCCATTGTGTTCCACTGGAACTCGCTAACACTCTTGAACATGCATTGAAATTTTTTTCCATGTGTTATCACACCTTTTCGTTCCTTGGCATGCCTTGGCACTCCTTAGCTATCATGCCCTCACAACTACACTCACCTTTTTTTAGACTTGGGAACCCAACCAAGTCCTTCCTTGACCAAGTTAAAATTACTACAACTATATTATGCCTTTTTTACCTAAGAACTTCTTATAACTCATCTTAGGCTACTCATTTCCAATCTAAACTCATCTCACTTAACAAGTTACCAAGTCAAGGTTCACATCCAACCATGGCCATAAAAAAACTAAGTAAAATAGTTTACATCTTGACATGCCATAACAACTAGCACGTTTAACACTCCCTTAGCACTATGTGGCATGTGTTAGCATCCCCTACATTTATCGGCATGTTTTTCACTCCCTAACACACCCTAGCACTCCTTGACATTCCCTAACATTATAGCATGCCTTGGCACTGCCTAACATATAACCTCCTCAGTCCCTCCTTAGAAGACTTGGAACTCGCTGACACTCCCTATCACACACTCTTTTCAATTATTTTCCATGCATTTTGACCTATTCCTCCCTTGTGTTTACGTGGAACTCCCTAACACTCCTTGGCACATAGTGACACACCCAGACACCTGAGACATTTGGGCATGTTGCCCAGACACTCCAGCATTCCTTCGAACTGCCTAGCATACCTTGTGACTCCCTCCTTAGCACATCTAGAACTCATTTACACTCCCTGTCACACACTCTGATTCATTTCCATGCATTTAAAACTAGTTCTCCATTGAATTTCCTTGGCACTCTATAACACTCCCTGACATGCATTGGCACACCTTAGAACCTATCACATATTGGCATGTTTCCTTGACCTCTAGCATACCTTGTCACTCCCTCCTTAGCACACCTAGAACTCACTGACATTTCATGTCACAAACTATTACTTGTTCATTTCCATGCATTAATTTTACCTAGTTCTCCCTTGTGTTTCCTTGAAACTCCTTAACACCTACTATCACATGTTGGCACACCCCAACAACTGACACATCTTGGTCGCATGCCACCCTAGCACTCTAGAATGACTTAGCACTACCTAGAAGAAATTTTGGCTCTCTCCTTATCACACTTGGAAATCACTGACACTCCCTGTCACACTCTCTTATTCATTCATTTCCATGAATTTTTGTGTTAGTTTCATAAATTATTTTAACATAAAGAAAGAACCCCAAAGGTTTAAAACCGTAACCCTAGAATCTGAACTTCCGAGTGGTGCAAATTTTGCATAAAATATCTATTTAGGGCACACATTAAGTCTATTTGAAATAAATTTATTTAGGATTACAAATTTTGGTTCGGCCTACAAAGTGACATGAAAACTTCTGGACTCATAAATGGCCAAAAAACATCATTTAGGGCCTAAAAATGACCCTAGAAGTTCGGGACCCAAAAAAACATAGAAAAACTTATAAGAAGATAAAGAGCCATTGAGTCAGTAGAAGAGGTTGGTGGCCACCAATATCCACCTCGATAAGAGTTCCACATAATTTTAGCGTGGGAGATAAGGTATGGTTGAATTTTTATAAAAAGAACCTCTTAAGATCCCATTGGAAGTATACCCCCCCCCCAACTCTTCATTCTGATATAGGCCTTACACCAACACAAAGGTTGCGCGTGAAGATGCTTCTAAATCAAATATTCCCTTTTTTTTGCCTTGAACCTTATATAATGTGGATCTACTTCAACCATATTTCCCACCTCTCATAGACACCTCATGTTCCTACTTTGGTGCACGTGTCTCACTAGGATCCATATTCAACAAAATTTTCCTCACTTGATGAATGGACTTGACACAAAATGGACCACTTATTCATAAGGGGATACAATTGATTCAATAGAATAGTAGTGACCACCCACTTGTCACATTGATTCCACATTATTCCACATCTTGGTAGTTATATCATAGTGTTTTAGACCTTAAACTTCTCATGCCATTTTTGGGCATTTCCCTTGCATTTTTGGCATTTATCATAGGCTAAAGACACATAGTATGGATTGTAATGGTCTAATAAATGTCCTAAATGGAGTTTTCATGAGAAATTTGTAGCCTCAGGGAGTTGATATATCAATTAGCCTCTTTGGACCCACATTATTATTGGCACATCATTTCTTAGGGCTAGGTATTTGGATTTTAGGGTTTTTGCATCTTAGGAAATCATACTTTATGTTCAAAGGTAGTTTCGACATCTTGTAATGTTTCTTCTTATTCCTTCTTATTTTGTATTTCCTTATCTCTTTTCCTCTGAAGCTCTTCATAACTTTTCCTTTGTTTTTCTTGATGCTTGAATATTTGTTCGATTTCCAAAGCCCATTTTTTCACCAGGTTGTCATGTTCTACTTTCAGTCTCTCTTCTTCTACCTCCATCGTTGCTTGCTTTTCTTCAATCCCCCTCTTGAGTCTATTTTCTTCTTTTTCCAATGCTTCCTTCAACACCTTCACCTATTCCAATGCCCTTTGGAGCTTTTCAACTTCTTCATAGAGGTTGAAAATAGGTGAACCATGGGTCTGTTCAACCTTCTTCTGAGGTCCTTGAACTAGATTTTATTTAACCTCAAATGGATAAATAAGTCTCTTGAAGATTTCATCATCAGTATCCCTCTCATGAGTATAAGACTAAATCTGGTTGATAACAACACAATGACTAATAATCACAACTTCAGGATCATGTATTTTGAATATTATCTCTCCAAAATGACGTGATTCAATTCCATTGACCTCTTTCATGGCTTGGCTAGTGCCATCAACTCCATAGTATATGATCTTTATAGGTAACTAGAGCCATATTGACCTCTTTTCCCTCTTAAGAGTATCTTTATCTTGATGAGAAAATGTCTGATATAATATTTCCAACCAAACCAATTTGTCTGAAGCATATAAAGGTAACATACAGGGAGTTCTCAATCCACCATATGGCATAAACTCTAATGTAAATTCCCTGTTCATGAAAATACCAGTCTCCAATGCCTCCTATGACTGCCTGTTCTTGTTCCGAGATGCATGAACACTCTTTATCAAATAACAAAGAGTACACTGGAGCAATAAAATGTTTCATATTATTGTCATCTTTGATTTATGCTTGTAATCCCATAAGATATTTCATTAAACATGTATCAGAGGAAAATACTTGGAACATTTCCATTCTAGTATTGCAAATTCATTTTCTGAATAGATGGAGTCCAAAAGGTAGATGGACATAAAGAAACTAGTAGGTTTGGCACTCTTCACTTCCCTAAAAGGTTTATATGATGAAGGGGACATGATTGCACTCCAATTTAATGTTGGCCCATGAGTACAAATTTCATTTACCATAGGCACCCATATTTCATGAAACATGGTTCGATCCTTTTCTACATACAGTTTGGCCAGCAACATCAAGAATATTCTCAAATGATGCTTCAATCTAGAAATTGGATACACCTTTGATATCCTGGTCTTAAAGATTTTAGCATAAAACCATCATTTTTTAGTAACATGCTAGGAGGTACCTCATCCATAGCCCTTTTTACCCATTCCTCAGATAGAATTACTTCAGGCTTTGGGAGGAACATTCTTGACAATATGTTGAAGGTCTGATAGCCTCCAACTACGCTCTTGTGTTGGTTTAAGATCCATCTATTGGACAAGTCCACCTGGCCTATGAGCTAGGAGATTACCTCCACAAAAGGAAGAACAAGAGATATGGAGGCATGATTTGGTCACATTAATGTAAATGTTGATATTGAGGTCATGCTCAAGATCATTGTGGGTGAGTTCTAAAAAATCCCATGAGTTGAACATTTGATAAACTCTTCCCCACTGGAAAGAATTATCATTGCTTATCTTGCATTCTGTGTCCCCCATGATTAAAGGATGATGTTCAGGAATCACCACCTCTGAAAATTTATTTGTTCAAGGTTTATTTACATTTCTCTTCATACTATTGAATTTCTTATCAATTATTGTACTAACCCAATACAAGAAGCTTAATGTTGTACAGGTTTTACATGGTACTCCTTTCAACTTATTATATACATATACCATATTATCCCAATATAGAACCATGTGCTTTGTGGCACTAACTTTGTTTACACTGGCTTAGCCAATATCTAATCCTGATGGTATGCATATTTTTCTAGTGACTGTCATTCCTTTTTTGCTCCAACACAGTTCAAGAATGCAAGAAAAGAACTTCCTTTTAGTGTAGGTCAACCGTTATTTCTTTTTTGTTTTTATCAAAATATATATTATATTTACATAAATGTATTTACAAACAAAAAATCAAAAGGTGGAAGCATATATACAATGGATATTATATTAGTATCCTCTTCTATAAGACTAGCAATTGGTTGGTCTCTATATCTCCTCGAAAGACACACAAGATGCAGATTCATAATTGTATTCAAGTTTCAAGGAAATATTGTAAATGGATTCAGATACTCTAGACTCAGATCTACTAATACTCATGTTTGTAACCAAAGTTGAAGAATAGGGTTCCGAAAAGGGTCATGGATGTATTTCAAGGAGGTATGGAATTGGTTGTAAATACTAAATAGTATGAATTTAAATTGATATGTTAAAATGTTGATCCAATGTCATTTTGTGACCCTAATTGTAGTGTAAGTTAAATTATTTTCCTAGGAGTTTTTTAATTTTCTTGGGAATTCAACATTAAAATTTCTTCTAGCTTTATAACTTGAATATCTCGATCTAATGTTTTATGGGAAGGGTCAATATTTATGTGTACAGGATGGCAAATAACATATGGAGTATCATGAATACATTGAAGTCGATGATCAAATAATTTGATTTTGGTAGGTATTATCACTTTTGCTTTTGTTTCGCATTTGTAATGTAAGTTAAAATCCATGGATGTCCTATGTATCTACAAGGGGAACTTAATTTTACTTTGATGGAAATATTGGGATTCCAATCTTCCATTTTTATTAGATTATTTTCATTAATATCTTGGAATAAATTTTGATTCTTTGGTTTCTGTATGCCATTTTTACACAACATTTTGTCACTGTCCCTGCAATCCCATCTCACCCATTTGAGGGTCATTTTTGTGACCAATAAGCAGTGCCATTCCTGGAGAGAACCATCACTGCATTCCTTTTCATGAGAGTAACATTCCTCTTGTTAACAATTCCCTAAGAAGAACTGTGAAAACCCTTTTTTTTTGCCATGGCACAAGTAGCTAGTTACACTCTCGCGCCAAGTTGTAAAATTAACACTAAGCCTGCGCCAGTTGGAACTCTGTCCCAATTAGGTTTCTGCACCAAGCTATTTATGGATTTTTTTTTTTTAAATAGAGGAGGAGGTTGTATTCCAACCACTCAAGGATGAGTCATTCGGAGTAGTTGAACTGAAAAAACCACGACTCCCTCCTTTAGTTGGTAGTTTCCACCTCCCTTGAAACTATCCTAAAGGATAGGACTCCCTCCGACTTTTGTAGGGATCCCAACCTCCTCATTTTCCTCTATAAAAGAAGTTATCTCTCTTAGTACAAACTAGTTGAATGGTTGAATAACTGAACTTGGAGAGATGATAGTTGAATGACTAGAGAAGATAGATAGAAGGAATCACATTGAGGAGAGCTTGAATCCATGTCCTCATTCCGTCTGAATCCCTCAACAGGTATTGAGATGCGCTTCGACTGAACCCCGTGGGAAGAGACTGCGATGTCAAAGCATCGGTTGTACCTCTTCCTTCTACTTATATATACATGACTACTGTTTGGTTCCACTGTTGTGTTATTATATTTATGTAATACGATAGATTTAGCCCTCTTTGATTGGTTCATAGTTGTGAGTGAAACTATGATGTCATATGTTATTCTCATTTTTGTGACATGTATAGGTATCCGAGCATAACAATGAATGGATTGTGATTTTCCAAGACAAGAGTGAGAGGCTACTACTCTTTCTGCAACAAGGACAACATTGGATTCTAGGTAGGTTGATCTACCGTGTCTTTTGTTCATTCATTAACTAGGAAGCAACACTTTAGCATGTCCTTTTGTTTCTAGACCCAACCTAGGGCTAGAGGTTTGTCTTTGTCGACAGAGAGGATTTACCTACGTAACAAATTGGCGACTCTTGTTAGGGATTAGTGTGAGTTTGTCATTCCTTCCTATTGGGTCAGTTTCAATTATTGATTTCATTTTCTGTCTTTTTATGGTTTGTTTACCTAATTTCCATCCTCTTTTTAGCTCCAGAGTGTCAAGGTTGGCCTCTGCTCGTTAAGTTTTGGTTTTTCCTTTTTTTCCATAGGTATCTAGCTTGGCGCGGTTTTTTTTTGAATAGTTGCGCCGATTGTCGTAGGTTGCGCTCTTTTCACTCGCACCAACATCTGTATGGTGCGGATTACAACCTTATAGTCGTGGAAACCCCTGTAGGTTTTGGATTGACCTCCTCAGTTATTTTTGATGTGATTGAAGCCTTTGGGGACTGTGTCGACTACTATAGACTTGTTTCCTTCAATTATTTGTCCATTTTCCTGTCGGTGTTATTTGAGACCCTAGGGTTTCTAAGTGTTCAGGTACACTGAGCCTTCTGCCTGAAACAAGTCCCTTTGATTGTTTTGAGTCTCATTTTGAAATCATTATGCTGAGTTTTTCTTGATCCTCTTGAGTATTTTGTTGTTTTAATGGTCTTTTCATGTTATTGATTGATCTCTCTTCTTCTTACTCTGAGAATTTATTACGTTACTTGTTTGTGTCATTTTGGGAAACTCTTTTTCATTGAAAGCTTGCTACATTAGCTTGAATGCTTTTGCATTTGTTTTGTCTTAGTTAAATCATCCAATTATGAGTATCTACATTTGCAAAAATCAATCTAGTTTTTGTTTTGTTTTCTATTGAATTAGTACAATGTGTTCTTCATTTCATTGAAAATTCAACAAAAAATATATGTTGCATTCTTTTGTTGCATTGAAATTGAAACATTCCTTTACATAACTAGCATTTTTCAATCTAGGAAGGATTTTCATTTTCAATTGATTGCATTAGAGGAATTAGAAATGTTGGGTATGTGTTATATTCTTTCCACGACTAGCCCCACGCGCTGTGCATTGCGCCGGGTGCAGCAGGGGGGTCACAGGGGGGGCAACGGCCCAACAAATTTTTTTTGGGTATTCGGTCCCACTCATATGCAGACCCACCCACATTTTGTGCATGAGTTTGCACATGGTTTTGGGGTACGATGATTTTTGGCCCCTGGTATTTTGTAGATCCGTTCAAGGGAACTACAATTATGTTCTAATCCATGGTTAATGGATTGGGGTTTATAAATGCTTCGGCATGTATATATATGTGTTGTAACACTAAAAGGAATATAATGAAAAATCAAGTTGGTCGTCCCAATTTGGGATCCAGGGGAAAATCTCTGTGTTTATCTGTTTTATGTTTTATGCTCTCGCTATTATTTATTTTCTGTTATAAGATTCGTGTGTAGATAATTTTTGTTCAGGGTTAAAACCTACATTTGGTATCAGAGCTATTTCGGCTTGGAGGGGACGCCTTTGTTGCTGAAGGTTTTTTTTGTTCGGACCTAAGGTAGACCCTGTTCAGTGGGAGATCTGCGGGATCGATTCTTGCAGTGAAAGAAGATGGCGAGCGGCAGAAAGATAGAGATCGATAAATTTAATGGTCAGAGTTTTGAGTTGTGGAAGCTCAAGATGGAGGATCTCCTAGTGGATAAAGATCAATGGATCGTGGTAGATCCAGGTACTAAACCAACGACAATGTTAGATGAAGACTGGAAGAAACTGGATCGAAAGGCTAAAAGCACAATACGGTTGTGTGTATCAGATTCAGTATTGTTGAATGTATCTGGGGAAGCTACGACGAAGAATTTGTGGGAAAAACTTGGGATTTTGTACCAATCTAAGTCTCTGGTGAATAAGTTGTTCCTGCAGAAAAAGCTGTATAACCTGAGGATGTAGGATGGAGACTCGGTGACAGAGCATCTGAATGCCTTCAATACTGTGGTAAGTCAGTTGTCATCTATTGATATTAAAATCTCAGATGAAGATAAGTGCATCAGTTTGTTGTGCTCTCTACCAGACTCATGGGACAATCCGGTTATTGCAATAGGTAGCAATACAACTACCTTGAATTTTGATGACATTGTCTCAGCCTTGATGTCGGGGGAAATGAGATGGAGAAATATGGAGGGTCAGAGTGGAGATGCCTTGTCTGTACGAGGATGGTCCCAGAACAGAAACAAGAATAATATTTCGAGTGGGAGATATAAATCTAGAGGGAGATATAAATCTCCCGGAAAGTTTGTAAAGGTGTGCTAGAAATGCGGAAAGGAAGGAAACTACAAAAAGGAATTTAGATCTAAAGCTCCTGAGAAAGGAAAGGGATCTGGTGAAGCTCCTTCTGCAGAGGCAAAAACCACCTCAGAGGAAGGTGGAGATGTGTATTTGGCTTCTTCTTCAAATACACATGTAGATCATGAATCATGGTTGATTGACTCAGGTGCATCCTTTCACTTCACTCCCCATAGGGAGTGGTTCTGCGAGTATGAGAAATATGATGGTGGTGATGTCTTCCTAGGGGATGATAGGAAGGCTGGAATCGTCGGACGTGGAAAGGTCAAGCTGAAGCTGCAAGGTGGAAGGATTAGAACACTTCCTGGTGTTCTGCATATTCCTACATTGGCCAGAAATCTGATTTCTGTAAGCAAGATGGATGATGCAGGTGTAAAAACAATGTTTGAGAAAGATGCCTGCAAGATGGTTCGGGGAGCACTGGTATTAATGCGGGGAGTTCGGACTGGAACTCTGTACAAGCTACAAGGTAGCACTGTTATTGATGGGTGTAACAATTCTATGGTTCCTGAAAGTGGAGCGGAAAGCCTAGCTATCTCTGGAGAAAAGACCATGTTATGGCATCAAAGGCTTGGACATATTGGAGAGAAGGGCCTTCGGATACTGCATAGAAATGGTATGGTAGAAGGTATGTCTAATTTCTCTCTCGATTTCGATTTCTGTGAACATTGTGTATATGGGAAGCAGAATCGGGTGAGTTTTCCTTCTGGTGCTAAGAGGGCGAACAAGATATTAGAACTTGTGCACAGTGATGTGTTTGGACCTGTGTCAGTTCCATCACTGGGAAAGTCCGTGTACTATGTTTCATTCATAGATGACTTCTCAAGGAATACATGGATATATTTCTTGAGGAAGAAATCTGAAGTCTTTGACAAATTTAAAGAATTTAAGGCTCTGGTGGAAAACCAGACAGAGAAGAAGATAAAGGCATTGAGGACAGATAATGGTGGGGAGTTCTGTAAGAAGGAATTTGAAGAGTTCTGTAAGAAGTGTGGTATAGCACGGCAGAAGACTACTCCATACACACCTCAGCAAAATGGAGTTGTAGAAAGAATGAACATAACACTGATGGAAAAGGCAAGAAGCATGCTCAGTGGTACCGGTTTAGGACAAGAATTCTGGGCAGAGGCAGTGGAGACTGCATGTTACTTAGTTAATAGATCACCTTCATGAGCATTGAAGGATAAGACTCCACATGAGGTACGGACTGGTAAGAAACCCTCTCTTTCACATCTAATGGTATTTCGATGTGATGCATATGTACATGTTCCAAAGGAGAAAAGGACCAAGTTGGATATTAAATTTGAAAGGTGCATCTTTATTGGGTATAACGATGGTTTAAAGGGTTACAAGCTTTGGAACCCAGAAACAAGGAAGGTTGTGTACAATCGAGATGTGGTGTTTAGAGAGGTGAAAGATGTTGTTACACATGAAGTCCTACCAAAGGAACCTGAGAAAATAGAGTTTGAGCTAAAGGAGGATGAATCAGACTCTACAATAGAAGAAGATTCAGAAGAGGAAGAGCCCCAAACTCCAGCTTTGAGAAGATCAGTTCAGAAAATAAGGCAACCGGAAAGGTATATTCCATCTGCTTTCTGTTGAGGTTTTTCCTTAACTATAACTGATGACGATCCCAGAAATGTCAAGGAGGCAGTAGACTCAGAGGATGGAAAACTTTGGAAGGAGGCCATGGTTGATGAAATGGCATCCTTGCACAAAAATTAGGCATGGGATCTAGTGGAGTTGTCGGCTGGAAGGAAGCCCATAGGGAGCAAATGGGTGTTTAAAAAGAAGATGAATGTAGAAGGCAAGGTGGAGAAATACAAAGCTTAGTTGGTAGCAAAAGGTTATTCCCAAGTGCCAGGAATTGATTTTGGTGATATTTTCTCTCCTGTTGCCAAAGTTACTTCTATTAGATTACTTTTATCTATTGCTGCTGCATTTGATCTTGAGATAGAACAGATGGATGTGAAGACAACATTTCTTCACGGGGATCTAGAAGAGGAGATCTACATGAAGCAACCTGAAGGCTTTATGGTGAAGGGTAAGAAAGACCTGGTATGCAGGTTGAAGAAGTCACTGTATGGGTTAAAAGAGTCACCAACGATGTGGTAACAGAAATTTGATACCTATATATGGGGACTTGGGTTCACTAGAAGCAAGGAGGATCACTGTGTTTATTTTAAATTAATTGATGACTGTGTTATTTATTTGGTCTTGTATGTGGATGATATGTTGTTGATTGGAAATGACAAAGAAATTATCCAAGATTTGAAGACCCAACTATTCTCCAAATTCGACATGAAGGATATTGGTGCTGCAAACTATATTTTTTGCATGGAAATTAAGAGAGATCAGGCAAAGAGGAAGCTCTGGTTAAACTAGAGGAAGTATGTCGAGACTATATTGCAGAGGTTCAATATGCAGGATAGTAAACCGGTGAGTGTTCCTATTCCTGTAGGTGCAAATCTGTCTGATGAACAGTGTCCCAAGACACAAGAAGAAGAGGAGGATATGTCTCATGTTCCATATGCAAGTGCAGTGGGTAGCCTAATGTATGCAATGGTATGTACTAGACTAGACATTGCACATGCAGTGGGAGTATTGAGTAGGTTTATGTCAAACCCAACGAAGGAGCATTGGACAACAGTGAAGCGGGTTTTCAGATATTTACGTGGCACTAGTGATTATGGCTTGTGCTACCAAGGAAGACCAGGATTAGAAAGAATGTTGGACATTCATGGTTTTGTTGATGCATACTGGGCTGGAGATCTGGACCAAAGAAGATCTACAAGTGGGTATGTGTTTAGCCTATTTGGAGGTGCAGTCAGTTGGATGAGTAAAAGACAGTCTGTAGTGGCGCTTTCAATTATAGAGGCAGAATACATAGCAACCACGCATGCAAGCAAGGAAGTAGTTTGGTTGCAGAGCTTGTGTTCAAGTATGGGGTTGGTACAACAAGCTATAAGGATAGGTTGCGATAGCCAAAGTGCAATTTTCTTGGCTAAGAACCATGCTTATCATTCAAAGACAAAGCACATTAATCTTCAATATCACTTTTTTATTGATATGGTTGAGGCTAAAAGGGTGTTACTGGTAAATTTGGACACTTTGAAGAATGTTGCAGATGCATTGACGAAGTCTGTGAGCACTCAGAAGTTCTCTTGGTGTAGAGAAACAATGGGTGTTGAAGAATTGGCCAAATGACTAAGCTCTCCTGTGGCCCCTCGCGGAAAGAAAACAACAAGTGGGAGAATGTTGGGTATGTGTTATATTCTTTCCATGACTAGCCCCACGTGCTATGAATTGCATCGAGCATAGCAGGGGGCTTACAGGGGGGCCAGGGCTTTCAAAAATACAAATGACTTATAGAAATATCAAAGTACAAAGTGTGCTCCTCAAATGATGGAGGACAATCAACAATGAGTTACATCAACAACTGAAATTTACTGATTACAATTATGAAGAATATGCAAATGAGTTTATGGCAAATTTTTTTTTGGTATGCGGTCCCACTCATCTACGGACCCACCCATGTTTTGTGCATGAGTTTGCACATGGTTTTGGGGTACGATGGTTTTCGGTCCCTGGTATTTTGTAGATCCGGTCAAGGGAACTACGGTTATGTTCTAATCCAGGGTTAATGGATTGGGGTTTATGTATGCTTCGACATGTATATATATGTGTTGTAACACTAATAGGAATATAATGAAAAATCAAGCTGGTCCTCCCAATTTGGGATCCAGGGGAAAATCTCTGTGTTTATCTGTTTTATGTTTTATGCTCTCGCTATTGTTTATTTTCTGTTATAAGATTCATGTGTAGATAATTTCTGTTCAGGGTTAAAACCTACAAGAAGTTTCTTCACCTTTGTTTGTTTGTTTGTTTTTGTTTGAAATATTTTTATCCTTCTTATAACTAGCATTCATCGAAAGAAAATGTTGTTTATTTGAATATAGTTTGCATTCAGGAAGTTGAGCTCCAAATTCGTTAGGGCCTGGAAATTAAAACCTAATTCAAGATTAAATTTGAAATTTACTCAATGAACCTAAGGCAACATTGAAAAACTAATGCAATATTTCTAGTGGTCTAGGCTAGAGACATGTTCTGCTGTCTTAAAACCTGGTAGCTATCGCTCGCCCGTTGGCTTTAGATAGTGCTAGTACAGACTTGTGCTCCCCATACTGTCACGTATATAAAGGTAAACCCCTCTAGGTTTCAATCATTTTATCCATAGGAAGTCGAGTCTGCCACCTTGTAACCATGATACACCGAACACAGTATTCAGGGAGACTAACTGCACGTACGTCAAGTCCTTTGTCGTTTCTGTTTCATTTGATCACCAAGGTTTATATGGAAATTCACGGAAACTTGGTACAATGTCTTTCTTAGACTTCATGAGAAGTCATTTCGATCTTCTTGTGACCCTTTAAACAGGAGAAGAGATCATCTAGCACTTGTCCTTTCATGTTCATTTCAAATTGAAAGTGACTAGAGTAATCTTTTTCCTGTTTCTCAGCTTTTAAAGCATGAAACAGTGAATTTTGGTTACAGTGAATTTTGGTTTCAGTGTTATAAGATTAATCACCTATGATCACACACCCATTAAACATTTTTTGCTTGGCCTGATTGATTTCTTTGGTTCTTCTTTTGGCATCTTCGATTGGTTATCTCATTTACTTCCTCTTCTGATATATAGTGAAAGTGGCAGAACATCTAGTTTCGTGATCCTCACTGCCTCCTAGTGGTGGTTATTTTTTGGACATTTCTTTTAAAACCCCTCAATCCACTAGGTCTGTTGAGTTCTCACATCCTATTCTTCCATTTTTCCAACCCCTTTCTACTCAATCTCCTCTTGATGCGTCATTTGAATTCAATTGGCCTCCTTCAAGTGCTTGGTCTGGTTTTGCGGAATAAGGAGAATTTCCTCCCCTTACGTCAGGATCGACCTTTGTTATTGCTATGGTACCTTCTAGTCCCAGTAGTATTTTCGAAGATCTATGTTGGACTCATATATGGATTCATCTAGTCCTGTTGGCAGTGAAGGAATGCCTGTTTCCATAAGAGAATATCAACTCTTTCCTAAAGATCAGTCTTGTGCCTCCACCAAATCTTCACCACTGTCGGTCTCACTTCTGCTTGGATATAGATCCTTGAGTCAGATCATATCTAGTGTTGCCTCCATTGTGAAATCCAGTATAGTAACTCCTCCTCCAAGTTTTCTCCTACCTTCATTGGGGCTATCACCTTCGACTCCTAGTTCGTTGGTTACTATCACATCTATTCCACTTCAACCAATGGTTTGTGTGGCTTCTAGTTTAGTTTCCACTCCTCCTATGATTCCTGATGGTCTTAATTTTAAAGAATATCTGTTGGCCATGTAGTAGCAGATTTTTCAGGGTTCTCAACAGTCTCAGGCTCCTGCTAATCCTCGATTCCATCACTATGATGTTGTTGGTAATCCCATATATATCTATTTGCACCATTATGATCTGTATGGTAATCCGGTCTATTTGCCTCCTATTGATCCTTATGAGGATGTTTATGATCCTTATTAGATTGTTACTCATCTAGGACCTACTCTTCCTGCACAACCCTCTGGCTTCCAAGGAAAACCCTCAATAGGACAACTTTTAGCTTAGCAAAGCCCTACCTCTGGTCCATTGGGACAACCATATGGCCCACAAGGCCAACCTTTACAAGGTCAGCCTTTGGCCCAACATTGAAAACCCTCTTGTCTTTTGGGTCAGCCTTTGAATCAACCAAGATCATCTTTTAGTCTTGGGGGGAAAAATTATCTGTCACAGGGACAACCTGTTGAACCTCAATCACAGCCACACCTTCAGTATGGCCCAAATATTGTGCAACCAAGACAAACCTTTGGCCCTTCTCTGGGTCAACCTAGTTATCAGGGACAACCTGGTCCGTCGCAACCATCAAGTCAAATTTTCCCACAAGGACAATCTGTTGGTCCCCAACAACAATTTCAATAGCCATTTGAACTAGCTCAATAGCAATTTTATCCTGCCCGCCAATAGATTCCTTCTATTCCATAGTCGGTTATACCTATTTAGCCCACTCAGCAACCTACTTAACCTGCTCAATCGTAGGGCGCTTACTACCCTCAAGGTTCATATCAAAGATTATATAGCACACCTCAGATTCCTTACCCTCAAAATCCACCTTTGTATCATCAACCTCAAAGCAATGCTTACATTCCAAAAAAAAATCCTTATACTGCTCAGCATGGACCTCCGTTGTCTACTTCGACTCCATATCCTGGTCCTGAATCCTAGTATCAACTTAATTATCCTTCTTCCAATCCCTTTGATTTGAATCTTTTGGTACAAAATGAATGGGGACAGAATCCCATTCGGACTTGGTGGACTGTACACACGGGTCCTTATCAAAGACCTCCGATGACTTTTAATACTCAATTACCATTTCTTGCTACGTTGGAATTACCCGATGTGTCCAAATTGACAAATGATCCGATTCTTCATAATCCGTATTAGCCTTGAGTTCCGACCAAGATTCCTAAATATTATCCTAAATTTGAGGGTAAACCTAGTGAAGACCCCCAAACGCATGTTATGACTTACCACTTGTGTTGTTCCTCTAAATTTTGGGTTGACGAATCTATTCAGCTCCATCTTTTCCAGCGTACTCTTATTTGTGCCACTACAAAGTGGTAGATTGAGCTGTCTCGTGGAGGTTTTAAAGATTTCAATTCCTAAGATATGGCATTCCTTATGCATTTCCAGTTGTCAATCCACTATGAGACTGGGGCACTCCTCCTCTCTTGATTGAAACAGAACCGAGCTACTCATTTCTCGGATCATATTCATGAGTGGAGGTGATGTTGTCGCATGATCAAATTTGAAATTCCTAATTAGCTTCTAACTCATTGGTTCACTACCTCCTTTGTCAATAATATTGCCATAGATATATCTATGGGGGCATGTGTAACCAAGGAATAAGCCATTTCTGATGATTAGTACCTCGATCTTGTGTACTCTCAATCCGGTCCATTATATGATATCTTGCTTGATGCTCCTCGACCTAGAACTTCTAAACCTCCAGCGACTCCATCCATTGATGATATTATTTGTTCCGTATCTCAGACTCCTTAGAAGTCTCCAACTAATTTTGGGAAGTATAATTCTACTTCTTCTGATAATGTTGCTTCTCAACCAAATCTGAATTCTGGTAAACCTACGAAAGTGAATTTCGTTTAGGAAAATCCTATAGATAATTCTTCTAAAGCTAAGAAGAAGGGTAAAGGTAAGGTCAAAGTCGATACCTCAAAACATGATTCATCGAAACCTCATTCTGATGATAGTTCTAAATGCAAACCGAAGTATACTTGTTTGATTTGTGACGAAGAGCACTTCACCAAAGACTATCCTCGATGGTCCGAAGTGAGCTGATTTCTCAAAGGAACTCAAGCCACTCTGGCTGTTCTTAAAGAAACTTTTTCTACTCAGCAAAATCATATGGTAGAGAAACCTCAGTCCTCTACCCCATCTGGTTCTCATGTTTTTATGATGAATGGTTCTGCACCCATTTCTATTATTATTCGATCGAAAGATTATTTTGGTTCACATCAGGCAAATGGGAAGGAGATTGCTGATGGTCCTCCTCCTCCACCTATTTCTGGCCCTCTTGAGATTGAACAACCTAATACTAAATCTGTCGTGTGACCACCTTCCAAAGGTGTGCTCTGCAAGTCTTAGTACAATCCTAATGCCCATGCCGCTCAACATTAAAATATTTTTGAGGATTTTGCATAGGCACCATCTATAATGTCTGCGTTAGAAGTACTTCAGAGTTGTCTGTCACAACGGAAAGTGTTGTTATCCATGATAGGTGGGGTTGATCCTACTGACACTAGCTTGCTTTCTTTTGATTTAGAGAATTTTTTCCCACAAATCCCACACCAAATTGCACTCATCATTCAAGTTGGTATAAATGGTTTGAACACTCACTGGGAAGTCGTGGATGATGGTGCATCTACCTATGTTATGTCATCTACTTGTTGGAAAGCCATTAGTTCTCCAACTCTTACCACATCACCCAATGCCCTTGAAGCATTTGATGGAAGAGAGTCTAAACGTCTTGGTTTTCTCGCTATTTTACCGATCACATTAGAAGGGAAGACAGTCAATGTCGAAGTTAAAGTCGTTGATGCTAAGCTCAATTATAATCTTCTCCTCGGTCACAGTTGGACTCACGCAATGCTATGTGTTCCGTCGACTCTCTTTCGTGTTTTGAAATTCCCGCACGAAGGAAATATTGCTACTATCGATCAATTGTATTTTTTCACTTCTTATTTCGAGAACAACATTCCGTATGTGGATAAGATTCCCACTCCCTACAAAAGCGTAGGGCCATACCTTTTCAAGGATCCTACCCTCATGGGTATTTTTCCTCTTCCACCACCAAATATTGTTCAGGTCAACATGATTTCTCGTACTGATGACCCATGGATTATCTCTTTCGCTGAATAGATCAATTATTTCAGAGATTCAATGCCATTGAGTTTGATTGAAATTGATTATTGTGAACTCATCGCCACATAGGATATTCTATCTTCTGATTCTGCTCCTTTGAGCATGTCCCTTAATGTTTATTCTCAATTCCCTTGGCTTGGTAATTTTGATTCACTCGCTCCTTTGAAGGAAGTGTTTCCCTTCGATGAGGCCATCGTGGAAACCATGTCTCTTGAAGATCACCTATGGGATGATAATCATCATCGTTCCTCATTTCTCCCAAGTCTCAGGCCATGCCCACTTGTCTTGAACGTTTTTCTTCTCAAGTTCCCTCTCCTCCACTTCAAATTCCTGTTCAGATTCATGAAGTTTTTTCAAAAGGTAACTTGAGTAAAATTACACAGACGATGCATATTTACATTTCCATTAAACCAGGAACTGTCGAGAACATCCATATAGGGGTCACTTGTTCTTCCGATGAAGAACAAGTCTATACTAGCTTTTCGTGAATTATGTGATGTCTTTGCATGGTCCCATGAGGAAATGCTTGGCATTGATCCTAGCATTGTGGTGCATGCCATTCCTACTTACCCTGGTTCGAAACATATTCGCTAGCATCTTCATCCAGTTCATCCTCGGAAGGCTGCTACCATTAAATCTGAAGTGGAAAAGCTTCTCAAAGATGGTTTCATTTATCCAATTCCTTTGACAGAATGGGTCTCTAATATTGTTCCTGTAGATAATAAACAGGGAACTATTCGTTTTTGTATTCAATATCATGATATCAATCGAGCTTGTCCTAAGGATAATTATCCTACTCACTTCATCGATCGGATCATTGACGACTGTGCAGGGAGTGAGATTTTTTCCCTTATGGATGGTTTTTCTGGTTATAATCAGATCAACATTCTCCTGACTAATCAACACAAGACTACCTTCATCTGTTGTTGGGGTACCTTTACATCTATGAAGCTTCCTTTTGGTTTAAAGAATGTTGCGGCCACATTTTAGCGTGCCATGTCCTACACCTTTCATGATATTCGTCACATCATGCAGCCTTATCTGGATGACCTTTCGGCTCATTTGGTTAAGCGTAGGGATCACCCTAACCATCTTCATCATATTTTTCTTTTTTGTAGACACTATAACATTGGGCTTAATCTATGTAAGTTTGTCTTCTGTGTTGATTCGAGTGGACTGTTAGGGTTTATCGTATCTCAAGATGGAATTCGCCTCGATCCTCTCATAATTGAGGCTTTTATTAATCTCCTCTCTCCTTCCTCATTGCACCAGTTGCAGAGTTTACAAGGGAAATCTATTTTTTTATGTCGTTTTATACCTAACTACGCCAAAGTAGATAAATGATATACATGATTGTTGAAGCAGGGCATTCCTTTTCGTTGGGATGAAATCACTCAGAAATATTTTGATACATTGAAGACATTGCTTGTCAATGCTCCTCTTCTCCGCCCTCTAAATTATCATCGTTATTTTTCCATTTATTTGGCTACCTCTTTCAGCACAATTGGAATGGTTTTGGTACAAGAAAATGATGACAGTCATGAGCATGATATCTATTACTTGTCTCATAACCTTATCGACCCATAAATGCATTATGACCATGTTGAGAAATTAGCATTAGCTATTTTTCAAGCCATTAAATGCTTTCATCATTATATCCTTTTACGCACAGGGACGATGATTTCTAATTGCAACCCCATGACCTACATATTGTCTCGAAAATTCTTGGGGGGAATACTCAAAGTGAATTGTTATCCTCCAAGAGTTTGATTTGTAATCTACTACTACAAAGTCTAAGAAATCATTAGTTTTCGTTGATTTGGTTTGTTCTCTCCCTTCCGACTCTGCTCCTTTTCGTTCTGAGGAATCCATTCCAGATGATTCACTTTTCTTGATTAGCACCCTCGATCCGTGGTACAGTGATATCATCATTTATCTCTAGACTTCGTCTTTTAGATCTGAGTTTAAGAAGGATGCTCACCGATGCATCCACGATTAGTCACAACCTTATCGTATAGTCAGGGATACCCTCTATCGTGTCAGGGTAGATTCCATTCTCCGTCGGTGTTTAACCCTCAAGGAAGCTAAGAAATCTCTTAATGACTGTCAGAGTGGTGCCTGTGGTGGCCACATGTCTGGTTATGCTACTGCTCAAAAAATCCTTCGTGCTGGTTATTTTTTGCCCTCTATTTTCAAAGACTACATTGTTGTAGTTCGTAAATGCCATGACTGCCAGATTTACCAGCACAAGATGCATGCGCCACCCATTTCTCTTCATCCTCTCATTACTTTTGGTCCCTTTGCGAAGTGGGGCATCGATTTTATGACGTGTAACCCTCACTTGACTAGGGGGTATGCTTATATTATTGTAGCCATGAACTACTTCACCAAATGGGCCAAGGGAATGCTTACACTTTCCGTCGACGGTAAGACAGCTGCTCAGTTCATATTCAATCACATTATTGCTAGGTGTGGTGCCCTGCAAGCCATTGTTGCCGATCATGGTTCGCATTTTTGGAATTATATGGTGGTGGATTTTACTTCTAAGTTGGGTCTGTGTCACGACAGCTCAACGCTGTACTACCCTCAAGCCAATGCCCAGGTTGAAGCTGTGAAAAAAATTCTTGTCACCATGATTCAACGTATGATTGGGATCCACAAATCCAATTGGCATCTCATGTTGTTTTCGGCTCTTTGGGCATACCGAACCTTAGTTAAAAATGCAACTGGGTCCACTCCTTTCCAATTGGTTTATGGCCTGCAAGCTACCCTCCCGATTGAATGTGAAATACCTTCTCTCAAGTTGGTTGTTTAATTCTTGCCTAATACTAAAACTAGAAGAAGAGCATCTCCTTTATTTAGAAAGGTTGGATGAAACTCGCTGCTTTGTTGCTTTGGTTATCGCAGCACAGAAAAAGCGGGTCAAGGCTCATTTTGACCAATTAGTTTCCCCTTGTTCTTTCATTGAAGGAGATCTCGTCCTCTTATATGACGAAGCTCGTGATAAGCTAGGGGAAGGTAAATTTCAACCTATGTGGCATGGGCCCTACATCATTAAACATGTATTGTAGAATGGGGCCTATGAGCTTATTGATTATGAAGGTCATCCTCTTGAACAACCCAGAAGTGGGTTGTATCTCAGAAAATATTATGTGTGAGTCATCCATGTGTAATAGGTGTACATAGGTGTCATTTTCATTTTTTGTACATATTTTGGTTTGATGTGCTCTGTGAGTGTGTTCTTTCTTATTGGGTCTTCCTTATGGTGCAGATGTCTATTACCCCTTATGTCGGTTTCGTGGATGGTGCTTCCCACAATACCAGGAATTTTTCTTCGGCAACCTGAGTAATTTATGATCCTACTGGTGAGTTGATAGATCTGCAAGGTATTTGTCAAGGATGAGGTACAAACAATGTTGTTGAATATAACACTGTTATTGAGCTATTAACTGAAGCAATCAACCTCGACGTACGTGCATTTCTTGTAAATCTAGACTCGCAGCTTGTCATTCTGCAGCTCAATAGTCATTATTTAATTAGAAATCCATACATTCTGATATTGTATTTATGTATTCGTTTGCTAGAAATACATTTTGATTTTATTAAATATCAACATATTCCTAGACGAATCAATACATTAACTGATGCAGTTGTGTACATCATACCTTCAAAAAATATATGTTTGTTTATGTTACATCCTGAGACATCACATCTTCAAAATATGCAGATGAAAAGAAAACATAGGTATCTAATCTGCATGGTGCTCGTGATAATATGTCACTGCCCATACGAGCCGCCTCAGCAAGTGGTGAATTCGGCTAGGTACCCCTACAATATTTCTCTAGTAAGCACACGGAACATTGTCAAAACGTGCATAATCTGGAACTCCTTGGGTGATTCCCTCCAGATTATGCACTATCTCATATTCCTCGCTACCCTTTCCTTGAGGGTCGAAATCATGAGGGATTCACCTCACTATTGGTGACATACCTACAGGTCTCTCTAGGCCAACATTTGCACTCACATAGATTTAATGTCACAAGACGCATAAATATATATAAAAATCATAATACTCATGAAAATTTAAAAATAAGTCTCACCAAAACCTTCATCCCAATCCTCTCCCTCTAGGAGTGGGAGGTCTGGATCATCAGTGAAATCTGTACCAGAGTAGGGCCAGTCATCCACGCCAATCAATTTTTGATGGAGCCGATCGAATAATTTCACTCTCTAGGACATCTTTTGATATCCCCCTATCACTGGCACCAAAATTACCCATCGAGCCATCCATGGTTCTCTCGCTGGTGGTGCTGGGACTATGACCTCCTGCCGCTGAAATATTGGTAGTCATTCCAAGAAGAATGATACTAGAATGGATTCGTAACCAAATTTCTTCAATTTGGTCTTGTTGCATTTTGTTAGCTGGAGTTTCATGTTTATTATCATGGCATCTGCCCGAGTTGTAGATGGTCGGTGTCAAGTAGTCTACAAAAAGAAGCAACTATGTCTTTTTTGCTTCATGTGGTGCTTGTGATCCCGTAGCTCGTGTGATGGTATGTAGTACTACTCTGAGTGTCAAGTCTGGGATAGTTTGGATATCAACTTTCTCGCTGCCTGATCCTTTCTGTGCTCCTGGACATACCCTGTCTATTACCATGGTCATGTTTTCCATGTAGGGTCGAGTGCTAGTTAGCATTGGTGCTACTCCCCTCTCCGATAATCTTGTTATGAAATAGAAGTGAGAGACTTCAATCTCAAGTTCTTGATCCCGAAGTATGAACTTCTCTTGATTTTCATCCCATATGTTGATCACATATTGCAATAACTCTACTACTCTACTTGGGCTTGGAGACATGGCATTAGGAAGAAATTTTTCAGTCCACAATTTCTGAGAGCTTCCATGACTCTCTCATTTTCCATGGTGAGCTCATCTTCTTCACTATGTTCCCGTTCTTTCCATTCTATGACCATTTTGCTACTTTATACTTGTAAATATTGCTACATGGACATTGTTAGCCTAGCAAGAACATCAAAATTATATCGCTTGGGATTTTTGACATAAAAATGGCTTGCGCCATTGGCGCAAATGTTTCTCAAATATTCGTGTCGATGGGCGCACCTTAGTGTATAAAATAGGGTGGTTTTTACCACTCCATGCCCGAAACCCATGCCAACCACCGTGCCCTAATTTTCACATTTTCTCCCCCAAAATTCAAAACCAGAAATTGCAAGTAGAAAGGAATGACTTGAAATGAAGGGAAAGGTGTCGGATCTTACCTGGAATAGACAGAATCAAGATTGGATTGTCGAATCGTTTGCTATTGTTGCTACAAAATCACAGTGCTAAATGGGTAACTATTGCTCCACAAGAGGTAAAAAGTGAAAAGTAATTATTTTTACCATTTTTGGCATTCTGTAACTTTTTCACAACCCTTATTAGATTTTAAGACATCTTTTTCGATTATTTTATTATATTATTTTTGAGAAATGGATTTTACACATGTATCTTGTGCAGCAATAGGTTTTGATGCGACATTAATGAAGTAACGATTTATATTTTATACTTTTTTGGACTCGGTAAAAACACGAAAAATTCACTACAGGAATCATCTTTCATCTCTTTTCTGATTCTCTAAAATTGAAAAGATTGCCCATATTATTGTCATTTTGAACTCATTAAATGGATGCGAAATGATATCTACCCAGTATATATTTACCCCTTTTTTGGTTTGGGATGGATTATTTACGAAAAAGGAATACCTTATCCTGTCGTGATTAAGAGGTTATTTCAGATATTGTTTTCTACGTTTTCGGATATGAGAGAGTATTTACGAAAAGGGAAATGCTGGAGTTTTCCTTTTTTCCTTCTTTTCAAACTCTATAAACATGAAAATATGTCAAGTTCTCCCTTTTTCAGACTCGTTAAACACTGATGACATCAGATTTCGTCACCATGACATTACTCGATTTCCTCCTTCCTAGGGGCCCTCGTAAAATGTACTAGGATGGATTTGTCCGAAGCAAAAACTTACAGAAAAAGCATATGCTATCCCCTTCAATCTTGTTTTAAAAATAATTGGGGTACTCGCCAAAAATGGTGGGGGGAAAATGGAACCAAGTTTTAGTTATGTTGGCAGTATTTCGCTCTTGAACATGGCACCTGTCTGTATTCGTGTCGGATTGGGGACATATCATTTCGTCCTTTTTTCCTCCATGGGTTTGGCTAATATATTTTGAAATATCATCCTCTCTTTGCCATGTCGTCATGACTTCAGATCCTTTCATGTCAAATACTGCCAAATCCAGTGTCGTGTTGTTGATATGTTCAAGAGAATTTCGCCACTATAGTTTTGAACCACCCTTTGATTCTCTGTTGTTCCAAATTCACTATTATCATGTTCCTCTATCTCACATCGATGATGTGGGAAACATTATAGCCCACATTCGATCAGATCACTTCTTGTTGACTTCAACTCAATATCTAGGAATTTTATCAAGAGACTCTATTCTTGTACCTTGGAGTCTACATGTCTTAATGGCAGGCTTTTCACATTCGACGCAAGATCTACATCATTGGCCTTCAATCGAGTGATTCTGTGGATGTTTGATGCCATATCACCATTCACATATTTTAGATTGTACCAATTGTACCTTGAGAGCCATTCTCATTAATGGTGGTTTCTCTCGTGCCTATTAATAGATTTCATCATTGGCTGGTAATCAGGTGATTTTCTGGCATGTTCGACTTCAGCTCATTTATTCGCATGCTTGAAATTGTATTGGTTTGGGTTGAGATAAAGCGAAAGACCATGGATTTCGTCTAATAAAGTCCAAGCTGCAGATTTTGGTGGATTATTATAACTTATTACATCACTCTTTTGTTTGGATGGCTATGACCATACATGAGTCTATTTGTTGATCCTTATTACTGGATGGCTGCGTCCATACCTCGAATATCAGTTTTTATATATACTCTATGTGGATGGTTGCACCCATGTGACATGTTGATATATCAGGTATATCAGTTGTATTTTTAATTACAGGTTTTCTGACAATGGTGTTTGGTTTGAACACATTCTAATAAAGAATTTCTCCCCTCCCTCTCCCTCAGACCTCATGCTTTAGGGGGCATCTTTTACATAGCATTTTCTCACTTTCCCTACAATCCCCATCTCACTCATTGGAGGGTCATTTTTGTGACCAATAAGTAGTGTCATGCCTAGAAAAAATCATCACTGCATTCATTTGCATGAGAGTAACATTCTTGTTGTTGAGAATTCCCTGAGTAGAACTGTAAGAATCCTTGTTTTTTCCTTGGTGTGAGTAGCCAGTTACACTCCCGCATCAAGCTGGAAAATTAACACTGAGCCTACACCAGTTGGCGCTCTGTCCCAGTTAAGTGCCCGCACCGAGATGTTTATGGATTTTTTTTTTAAAATAGAGGCAAAGTTTCTATTCCAACCAACTCAAGGATGAGTCATTAGGAGTGGTTGAACTGAAACAACCACAGAGTCCCTCCTTTAGTTAGTAGTTTCCACCTCCATTGGAACTCTCCTAAAGGATAGGACTCCCTCCCACTTTTTTAGGGATTGCAACCTCCTCCTTTTCCTCTATAAAAGAAGCTATCTCTCTTAGTACAAACTATATGAATGGCTAAATAGATGAACTTGGAGAGTTGATAATTGAATGACTAGAGAAGATATATAGAAGGAATCATGTTGAGGAGAGCTTAAATCCATGTCCTCATTCCATTTGAATCCATCGAAATGTATTGAGACGCGCATTGAATAAACCCTGCTGGAGGAGATTGCGACGTCAAAGCATCGGTTCTACCTCTTCCTTCCAGTTATATATACATGACTACTGTTTGGTTCCACTATTGTGTTATGATGTTTATGTAATGCGATAGCTTTAGCCCTCTTTGACTGGTTAATAGTTGTGAGTGAAACCATGATGTCGTATGTTGTTCTCATTTTTGTTACATGTGCAGGTATCTGAGCATAACAACGAATGGATTGTGATTTTCCAAGATAGGAGCAAGAGGATACTACTATTTTTGCAACGATGATAGCATTGGATTCCAGAGAGGTTGATCTACTGTGTATTTTGTTCATTCATTAACTAGGAAGCAAAAATTTAATGTGTCCTTTTATTTCTAGACCCATCTTAGGGCTAGAGGGATTGTCTCTGCCCGTAGAGAGGATCTACCTACGTAAAAACCATAAGTTCATTGTATGTTGTAATATTTTATGAAGTATATCATTAACTTGACTTGGAGCTAGTGACACCTATAAAATTTTGGTAATTAGGTGCCCACATTCTCCCTACTCTTTTGGTTTCAATTTTACTTCTATTTGGACATGGTTGTTTGTGTTCCTCGAGTGTTGTCTCATTATTTTCTTAATGCAGGGTTTTTCATCGTTGGGATAAACTTCTTGTACCCCTAGGTTTTGATATGTTGTTGTTTCATTTATGGTGTTTGGTTTACTAGTTTTCTAGTTCACTTCAATGGTTATTTATTTCTCATCTTCGTGGGGCCTCTTGCCCAAACACCCCACCTTTTTATATGGGCTTCTCATGATGGGTATAATCTCTAGCTTGACCTATTGTTTCTTTAGGGAATATCAATATAAATTTCAATTTCAAAATTTCCATGGTTTGGTACCTCACATTGGCCATGCGTGTAACAGTGAAAAATATTGGTGATTTGAGCATGGTCCAAATTGCCATCTAGCTCAACATAATAAATTGTAGAAGTCAATAAAATTTATTTATCTTAATTATTAGGAAATCAAATTATTGTGTTTACCTTTTAATTTTTACATATTTTCCATAAATTACCATTAATTATTTAAAATAATTTATTTCTATTTACATAAATTATAAATTTTAATTAAAAATAATTAGTTCAATACCATAATCTCCCCTCCCCACTTTATTTCGTTGTATATTAACAATATTAATTTAAATTGTATATTAAGAATTTTAATTTAAATGGAAAGCAATGATTTTAAAATTCGATTGTTACCCATAGAAAAGAATAAAAGTAGACAAATTTTAAGGCTTACCCTATAAAATAAAATAAAATCCATATCTAACCAAAAACTATGAAAAATAATTTTAGGCAGGAACATAAAAAATATTTAAGTATGCTAAAAAGGTTTATGAAAACCCTCTTCTGCCATGTTTTATCCCTAATAATGCACCTCATGAGTGCAGACAATGAGTGCATAGGTCCGAAAGAGGTGTTTTTAAATCACTCCACGGAGAAGCCCCTAGATGCTCTCTCCCTAAAGCTTTGGTCGTGACGCTTGTTCATGTCCAGTGGCCACAAGTTCAGTGGAAAGCCCGAAAATGGTTTTGAGTTCAATTCCATCAACAAGGTACTCTTCCCATTTATTTCTCTACTATTGTATGCCATGGTTATAATATCTTTTGAAAAAAATAGAATAGAAACAAGATTAATCTTAAAATATTTCTTGAAGAAATAGAGTAGAAACAGAGATTAAATCATGATAGGATACATCATTGAGAGTGTAGTCCAACCTAGCAACCTGTAAAAACCCTGTATATTCACCCGATCGAGATTCCATTGTAACAGAAGATGGTCGTTTTCAATGATTTTAGTTAACTCAGTCAGTCTAGAACAAGCTACTCCAATAGTAGCACCCCTATCTAGAATTTAACCTTGATGAACGAGGGGGGAGTAGGAGGTTGTAGCAGGAGAGAGGAGATCCACAACCATGGTTTTCATAAAAGCCCATAAATTGAGATGATGTTGGTTTTGTTGTTCTTGACATAATATGTTGTATAATGGTTAATGCCCAAAGAAATATAGCAACCTGTGATTCGACTCTTCTAATGAGAATAAAGTTAGTTGATTGCCAAATCTCTCACTCATCGACGCCAGATAGTCTCCAAAAAATAGCCGATTCATGAACCTATAATTAGTTGTATGGTTACAATTGTGTTTTTGTTGAGTATACATATTATGATCCGAGATCTGTATGATATAATGATGGATAATAAAGGTTTAATGTGATGGCATGTACCATCCAACCAGATAGAGAATCCATTTTAACATAAGATGGCCCTCTTCCATGATTCACAGTTGACTCAGTCGGTCCAGTACAAGCGACTCCACTAGTAGCACCCCAGTTTCGAATTTAACTTTTATATTTGATAAATGAAGGGGGGGGTAGGATGCCATAGCAGGAGAGAGGATATCCACACCATGGTTTTCCTGAAAGCCCAGAAAAACCAGGGCTTACTTCAATTGGATCCCACCCCAATCCTAAAACTCTCATGGCCCCATTAAAGTTCCATCCATTGACGTGCCTGCATCCAAATTCAAAGCCTAGGAAAGGATCAAAACCCTATCTTCCTCCTCTCATGAACCCTATGATGCTTAGTCTCAAGAAGAAATTTGACGAGGTAAATTTATGCCCACGAACTAGTACGATTATGTACCTTGCTCAAAATTAAAATATTTAATCAATAAAATTTGGTTCATCTCATTGCATGGAATTTATGCCATATTATACTAGAAAATATAGGAAATAAATGCTTTTTGAAATTTTGGAACATTTCTAATGCCTTTTATAGGGCCGGAGTTTTTTTCATTAGGACCAATATAGAGAAATGTATTTGAAGCCGTATTCAGTTTCAAAAAAATTTCTCGAACCTCAAAAGTATAAAAATCTTAGGATTCCTTTCATCTTTCATTCTTACATACTTTACAGGAATATTAGTTGATTATTGGATCCTGCTTAAATCCTAAAACTCCGATCGCCACATTAAATTTCCTTCCATTCATCTGCCCGCATCCAAATGCGAAGCTCGAGAAAGAATCAGAACCCATAGTCAACTTCTGTTGGCTGTAATCTCCTAAGGCTAGTGATCCATTAATGTAAAGCACTGCATAACTACAAACCCCATTACCACCAAAAGTGTATGGATTAGATTGTTAATGGGATAATTCAATACATGAGTCCGAACTATAGGCTTTGCTTTTATAAGAAGATGACTCTTTTGGATTGAATATGGGAGCATTGTATTGTATCCATGTCACATCATTTCCAATGTCAGTTATGAGCAACTGATTCTTTGTTGATGTGCCAATCCCTACTCTTAGCAGTATTTTCATTTGTGTGATGTGTATTTTACTATATTCTATCCACCAAAAATATTGCAACAACATCGTTTGAAACTTGCAGTTTTGTGACTTCCTTATAAAAACATTACAATAGAACTTTCATAATAAAATAATAATAAAAATGTTTGCATGATATGTCTATAGCGAAAAGGAAACATTTAATGAATCCAACAAGGTAAGGATCTCATCTGTACACCCTACATCTATAAAGTTAAAATATATTTTGAGTTCGTATATCCAAAGACATTTGAGAAGGCACTGTAAAATTTATTGAAATCTATAAAGTTACGGTATTTTCAGAAACAACTCATTACAAAACTAAATCAATGAAGTTGAGATATCTTGGGAAAGAGATCGTTACAAAACAGCTCACAAACACTACCCCATTAGTAAATCTTTTAACAACCCCTTTGTGTGAGTGTGGAATTTGGCTAAAGATACTGTCTTTCAAATCTAGCTATGATCAAACTGAAAATAAAATTCGCATTTTAGTGGTTCCAATTTCAAAAAGAACATTGTTGTTTGGAAAATAAGTGCAAACAATTTTTGAAATTCTATTCAAACGAGCGTTGTCTCTTTTGAAATTCTGAGAAACTATGTCTACGACCTTGAGTTGACAGGCCTTAGAGGTAAGCATGCCTTGTGAATATGATCCACTCTTATATTCGCTCCTCCAATCAATTCTCATATCAAAGCCTACAAACATTTGATCACAGATGTCCAAAATGCCTAAGTCATCGTCATGGTCATACTAGATAACCATTTAAGAAAACTACTGTGGTGATGCTCTCTCAACGACAAAAATCACTATTGAAAAAGTCCTGACCACTATACCTTCACAAATTAAGATTAAGATTGAGCATTTACATAGAAAATTTATTTTCACCATTGAGCCTAAGTGATTTGGCTCCATTAATCTTTCTTTGAAGGCTATATCATTGGGATATTTTTCTCTTACATATGTTATAAGATCATTTTGATGAGTTTGAGAAGGTTGAATTAGAAGTTTTTCTAGATCCTCTAGATATTATTTTGGAATATTTACTTCCATACAAATTATTTTTCCACTTCAGTGACATTTTCATCTCTGTTAGCTGACTCTACAATAGGTTATTTGTTCACATGGATTTTCTCTTCTTAATACTTTATCATCTTCTCATTGAAATTTCTCTTAGTCTCTAGGTTGACAAGTACTACTCATTTTTGTTTTCATTTGAATTCTCTTCCACATATGCACTATTCATCTCTTTCACATTGTATCTATGGTCTAGCTTTTATTATCTGGCTTAAAATTTTGTATGTTTTCTTGTAATTGATACAATGTAGTTTCTAGAAGGTTGATGCTTGAATGATTAATCATTAATGTACTATTGGTGCCATTTCTATCTTTATTTATCTACAAAAATGTAAATTTTCATATATTCTACAACCAATTTGGCATTATAGATATTTTTTATGAATATAAATGCAATATAATTTCTTTCTCTCTCTCTACATACATACATATAGTCCCGGGGATTTGGGAAAATGATGCCCTTGACAATCTCACTCTCAAACACTCTCTCACTCCTTCCAACCTTGGATGTGCCCTTAATTATGTGGTTTTGATATTTCATATTAGAAATATTAACTATTTAATGTATTATAATAGTTATAATATTGTATGTGAAGTTTTATAACAAGTCTGTCTTGTATGCATTGCTTCACCCTCAAAATAATATTAGAGCCTTACATGAGTAAGCAAGATGTTGTATCCTTGATCCAAAATATATCACTTTCATTAAAAAAATGATTTTCTATTGTGCTTAACAAGTAATTATGTTGACAAGGGTGGTTACGAAGATAGACTCTTGAAATTTTTCATAGTTGATTGTCGTAAATTCACATTCAAATCTTATTAAATGTTTTTGGTAATATCTTCTAACTATTTTTCTTATATATACAAATTCTTCTTGATGCATAGTGCGTGAGTGTATAAGGGACATGATTATCACAAAATCACCATGACCTTGCATAAGTAGTGATTTAAATATGATTACTATTCATTATGTGCATCAAATGGAAAGGAGACAAGAGGAAGGGGTAGAGGATACCTAAGTGGGAAGATGGCTAGGAGTATTGTAGAAGAAGGATGTGTGTGAGCACCAAGTGTAGGGCTCAATGTCAGTTGATAGTAATTTATTTTGAGCGAGGTGTATGCGCCAAAAGGGATTGGGAAATCTGCAAAGGAGGGGAAGGAGCTCTTTCCTCTTGAAAATTCAAGAACTTATGTTTCTTCTATGTAAGGTAAATTATACTCCTTATGAGTGGTTGTGGCTATCCTGGGATGAAGGTCTAGATCATATTTGAACCTTATATATATAGCTTTACAATCATCATCATAATACCATTTTTTAATAGTTCTAGAGATCATGGGGCATGTGAGTCACTGTGAATGAAGGTTATGAAGGAAGAAATATTTGATAGATTCCCAAATAATATGTGTCCCTCATGATGGGTGGTGAGATCACTCGAAATGAAAGACATTAGTAAATCTACACATAAAATTTATCTCTAATCTTACATAAACTAGATTTATAGAATCTGTGGGTGGAGTGAAGAAATGAAGAAGTTGTTGATGAAGCGAATTTTCATAGGTGGGTGAAAACAATAGTCAAAATTGAATGCAGTGTAAGGTAAAAATAAGATAGCATTGATAGTGCACAACATTGTATTCATCTTAGCGGGAGTTCCTTGACCTCTTGAAAAGTCAACCATTTCCATTTCCAATTCGACGAGAGGGAGCCTTCCACTTTCCTTTGAACCTATTGTTCCTTTGATTTCCATTCCATCTGAAGTTTTTATTGTTGTTGCAGTAATCATATAAGGGAGAGTCCCTTTTATTGGGGCATTCTCTTGCATAGTGACCAAAATTTTTATAATTGTAACATATTCCATTTATTCCTTTGGGACCCGCTTTTCAATGAATTTGATTTCTTGGTCCAACATTTTTCTTCTTCTTTCTGTGAGCAGTGAAGGAAGTAGGGTTACTTCCATTATCATTTGAGGAATGGTCTCTCTCCTTCATCCATGTCTCCTCTTGAGCACATATCGTCAACAATTCATTAAAATCAGGAATTATATTATTATTGAGAATAATGGTATTAAATACATACCATGGTCAGGGAAGTCTACCAAGAAAAATGAGAGTGAGCTCTTGGTCAACTATGACCTCTCCAATATCTAAGCGATCATTCTTGATTTCAGTGAGACTTATGAAATATTATTGGATGGACTCTCCCTTTTCCATCTTAATGTTCTTCAAATTCTTCTTCAAAAAGGGAATTTGATTAGCATTGCTAGCCCTCAACATGCCAACCAACTTATCATACATCTCCTTAGATATACCCAACTCGGAGATATAAGAAAACCAGTGCTTATGAGTATAATCCATGATGAGTGCACACTTTTGCAAAGGGCCATCATAAATACTTCTAGCTAGCCCATGAATAATTCTCCAAAACTGAAATTCTTCCCTTGCAACTATCTGGGAGCATACAGTACTCATTCTACTACCTCAAATTTAATTCAAGTGTTGTAGGATAAGGTCGATCCTTTGTCATAAGAAGAAACACATCCTCCTAAATTTCATTTCTACATGAAAGCATAGTGTTGGAATCCTCGATTCAAGGACATCGTCAATTCCCTATGCAAAAATAGGGTCCAAAGATCTTTGTCACACCCCACATTGATGGGTGTGCAACCCAACACAAATACCATCATACTTCAAAACTGAGATAACTTTTGAGTGGAAATTTCTGCAAATGGCCATCATAAATACTTCCAACCCATGAATATCTCTCCAAAACAGAAATGCTACCCTTGCAACTATCTGGGAGCACACAACACTAGTTATACTACCTCAAATTTAATTCAAGTGTTGTAGGCTAAGGTCGATTATTTATCATAGGAAGATAATCATCCTCATAAATTTTGTCTTTGCGTGAAAAAATGGTACTGGAATCCTCAATTCAAGGAAATCCTCAATTCCCTATGCACAAATAGGGTTCATAGATCTTTGTCACACCCCACATTGATGGGTGTGCAACCCAACACAAATTCAATCATACTTCAAAACTAGGATAACTTCTAAGTGCACATTTTTACTGGAATCATAAATTCAAGGACATCCTAAACTCCCTGTGCATGAATAGGGTCCAGAGATCTTTGTCACATCCCACATTGATGGATGTGCAATCCAGCACAAATTCCATCATACTTCAAATTTGAGATAACTTCTTAATGCACATTTTTGCAAATGGCCATCATAAGGACTTCCATCCCATGAATATCTCTCCAAAACTGAAATGATTCCCTTGCAACTATTCGGGAACATATAGTATTGGTCATACTTCCTAAAATTTAATTCAAGTGTTGTAGGATAAGGTCGAGTCTTTGTCATAGGAAGATACTCATCCTCATAACTTTTGGCTCTGCATGAAAACATGGTGCTAGAATCCTAAATTCAAGGAACATGTGCAGGAACATGGTCCAAAGATATTTATCACAACCCACATTGATGGTTGTGCAACCTAACACAAATTACATCATACTTCAAAACTGAGATAAGTTCTGAGTGCACATAGTGCTAGAATCCTTAGTTCAAGGACACTATAAATTCCATGTGCACGAATAGGGTCTAGAGATCTTTGTCACCCCCCAAATTGATGGTTGTACAACGCAACACAAATTCCATCATACTTCAAAACTGAGATAACTTCTTAGTGCACATATTTTCAATTTGTCATAATAACGAATTCCAACCCATGAATATCTCTCCAAAACTGAAATGCTTCCCTTGCAACTATCTCGGAGCACACATTACTGGTTCTGCTGCCTCAAATTTATTTCAAGTGTTGTAGGATAATGCCGAGCCTTTGTCATAGGACGAAACTCATTCTCATAAATTTTTTCTTTGCATGATAACATGGTGCTAGAATCCTCAATTACTTGTGCATGAATAGGGTCTAAAGATCTTTTTCATGCCCCACATTGATGGGTGTTCAACCCAGCACAAATTCCATCATACCTCATAACTAAGATAACTTCTAAGTGCACATATTTGAAATGGCCATCATAAAAAATTCCAGCCCATGAATATCTCTCCAAAACTGAAATGCTTCCCTTGCAATTATGCAATACATGTTCTTCTTCCTCAAATTTAATTCAAGTGTTGGAGGATAAGGTCGAGCCTTTTTCATAGGAATAAACTCATCCTCATAAATTTTGTCTCTGTGTGAAAAAAATGTTGGAATGAATATCATCAGCCTCACCATCATCTACCAGTCCCTCACTAACTATGTCATTGTTTCGCTCCCCACTCTTATTGAAATTCAAAATGGATTTCTTGTCCACTATTCCCTCAAATATATTCAGATGATTTAATCACAAGAGTTTGCTTCAGTCTTGCCAGAAAATTCAACTATATTGTTTCTATCTAACCATTCTCCCATTTTTCTAACATTCACTTGCTCAGTATTTAACTTTACAAGAGTAACCTCAAGCTGGAGTGGTGTCTAAATGTGGACCTGGACATAAAGCAGTGACTCATTTTTCAATGACCAAACTAAATTTCTACCAAAAGATGTCCAGGACAGGGCCATTCACCATAATTCTCAACCGTCATTTTTATCCTGCTTTATTTTCCATGAACTTGTTTATCATAATAGTTGTAGGTGTTATAAATGCTAGAACCTCTGAAACACACCACATATGATTTGAGACTCTTTTCCTTGAGCAAAGCGTCTAGATCTCATTCTACATCAGGTCTATCGTGGTATCTTCCCTATGGATTTGTAGTACCTTCTCCAAATGTACCAACAGTGTTGTCTCTTTCCAATTATATGTTGCCTTCTCCATCTAAGATAGAAGAAACTTCTTCAAATTATGGCCTCAAAGATTCCTCTGTAAGCTTGTAAAAAAATGATTTTTTTTTATTTCATCAAATGTACCATGTAGTGTCTAATCCTCTCTCCACTTACCCTTTTCCAACCCTTTCAATCACCATGTTTTAAGAAATATTCTAAACCATGAAATATACTTTAAAGATACACCTAAAGCATTACCACAATGTTCTCTCTTCTTATGCCACTGAATTCAACTGATTTATATTTTGGAAGCAATTTTAATATTATTTTTTTATTTTGACCTTGTGACATCTTACATAATTTATGTAACTCATGATTTTTCTGGAGTACCCATAATTGTGTATGAAAAATAATTATGGGAAATCATGACAAATCATGAGTTACATAAATTATTAAAATTATTGAGTGCCATTTTTAGCTCCCCGCTCTTATTGAAATTCAAAATGGATTTCTTGTTTGCTACTCCCTCAAAGATGCAGAGATGATTTAACCACAAGTGTTTGCTTCAATCCTGCCAAAAAATTCAACTATATTGTTTCTATCTTACCATTCTCCCTTTTTTCTAATATTCACTTTTTCACCGTTGAGTTCACTATTTAACTTAACAAGAGTAACCTCAAGCTAGACTGGTGTCTAAATGTGGACCTAGGCATAAGGCAATGAATAATTTTTCAATGATCAAACTGAATTTCAACCAAAAGATGTCTAGGACAGGGCCATTCACCATTAAATCATACCTATGGCATACGACCCCCCAGATCCAAACGTATAGGTTGCAGATAAAGTGGAAATGTTGTTTAGAGAGGTTTTTAATTTTCTCTATTAGATACGATAGAAAATTTCCAAATTTGGAACCTTTTATTCTGTTATTAAGGTTACTGAATCAAGGAGAAAAATTGTGGAGCTTGAAGGAATGTTTCATAAAGTGATAGTTGAATTTGAGGGGATATTATAGATGTATATAAAGGATTTTTAATATAATTTAGGTTTTCTAACGTGATATTATGCTAGAATAAACTTTATATTTAATGAATATTTCCATATTTGTTTATATAAATTTCTTAGTGGGAAATAATTTCTTTAGATTAATTCATTATTTTAATGAAATCTGGAAAATTCAAACATGGTTTGTTTCAAGAGGCCATCATTAGTGATGAACAAGTTTCAATACAAGGAAAAAACCCTCTAGCATAAAATACCCTAGAATTTATAATCTATAAAGGTTTCAAAATATAATTTTTAAAATTCTAATTCTTTAAAGGGTTTTAGCTCAATGGAATAGCACCTACTTTATAGGTAGGAGGTTGGTGGTTCGATTCCATCGCACCCTCATATTCTTAGGGAATGGCGGTGATTAGTTTTTGGTGACTAATGATTTTTTGACTAATGCTCTAGGTGACATTTTTCAACCCTCATCAAAATAAGAAATGATGACGGTCAATGAATGCCACCATATATAGGCATCAATAGTGTCGACCCTAAAAGGTTCGTCACCATAAATTGTTGTTGTTGATATGAAATGGTGAGGGTCATTTTTTGTCATTATAGTCATTATTCATGACAGACCTTGATGTCACCAATGAGCTTATCATGACATTTTTTGACCCTCCCCAAATATGAAAGGGTGATGGTCAACAAATGTTGCCATATATATGCACCAATAGTGACGGCCATGAAAGGTCCATCACAAAAAGTCGACATTGTTCATATGAATTGGTGATGGTCACTACCCCTCATTATAATAAATATTCGTCACGGACCTTGAATGTTACAGCGACACATACTTTTGGTGATGCCACCTTTGGTGATGTTCAGTTTTTTGGTGATCTAGGCTATTTTTTGTCACTATTTCTCATATGAAATGGTGACAGTCACTATCTATCATTATAAATCATTATTGGTGACGAACCTTGAATGTCACCACAACACCTATACTTTCAGCGACGCCACCTTTGGTGACGTTCAGATTTGGTGACGAAGGCTCTTTTGACCCTCACCAATGAGCTTATGGTGACATTTTTCACCCCTTACCAATGTCCTTTTTTCTTGTAGTGCGTGAAAATTATTTTAGTTGTTTTGATACATATAATTCAATATTGTGGTATTGAATTTCATATACAAATTTCACCTTTCTGTTTAAAGTATCAACTACATGGTTTTCCTTACCTTTTAGATACCTTATATCAAAATAACATTCACTCAAAAATGCGGTCCACCTTGCTTGTCATGAATTCAAATTGTGTTGTTTAAAGAAGTTGATTAAACTGCTATGGTCATTTAACAACAAGAACTTATTTCCCAATAAATAGTGGTGCCAAAATTTCAAGGCATATACCACGACCATAATGTCTAGATCATATAGATAATATTTCTGCTCATGCTCTTTTCATTTCCATGATTCGTATGCCATCACCTTGCCTACCTACATGAGGACTCCTCCCACTCCTTCTTAAAATGCAAAATTTCATACCAAAAATTCCTTTTCTATATCAAAAAATTTTAGTACTAGAGTTGTGGCTAGAAAATGCTTTAATTGATCAAAACTATGCTGAAAGTATGCATTCCATTTAAAGCTTCATCCTTTATTTTGTAAGGATGTTTGGGGCAAGAAATTCTAGAATGTACTTCGATAAATTGATGCTAGTACCCCACCAATCCCATTAAAGACAAAATTTCAACAAAAATTTTATGAATAGACTACCTTATGATTGTGATGATTTTCTTCGGGTCCACATTTATACCCTCGGATGAGATCACATGACACAAATACTCGATTTTATCCTTATAAAATTCACGCTTGCTAAATTGAGCACATAGATGATGCTCCTTAAATTTTCATAACACTATCTGAACGTGTTATTCATGCTCCTTAACATTCTTAGAATAAATAAGTCTATAATTTATAAATATTAAAAAAAAATTATCGAGATATGGATGGAAAATTCCATGCATAAGTTTCATAAAGTTCAATGGTGCATTGGTAATCCAAAATGGTAAAAACAGAAATCATAATGTTTATAGGACGTTCTAAGAGTATTTTATATAGACATCCTCATATGTTATGAAACCAACTCCAAAAATAGAAGAAAAGAGAGATCAACACCTTAGAAATCAGCGAGTTTGAGGGGGAAACCTCCAATACATTACATAAATGAACAATTCTTGGATGGTACAAATGACCAAAATGTCCTTCTATGTATAGGAGTCCGTGGTGCCACAATATAATCCTAGCCGACCTAACAACAATAATGCAAGGGAGTAATAATAACAATATTGGGGTTACAAGGGTACAATAATAAAAATAACGGGGTTATACTAATAACAATAAGGGAATAAAGTAGTAATATAGGTTCCTAAAATGCCCCTATCTTTCAAAAATGTGTTGTCCTCAACGCTTGAGTAGCTCTGGCTGATTCTGTATAAAATTCTCATCCTCCCATGTAGAATCTTTAGTGGACAAGTTCTTGCACTGGATGAGATACTCTGAAATTTATTGATCTCGTAGCTGTCAAGTTCTTGTTTCCGTGACTGGTTCAAGTTCCAATATGATTTTTCCTTCCTCATCAAGTTCTGGAAATATTATTTTGAACTGGAATATTTTCACCTATAACCTTATTTAGGCATGAAACATGGAAAACTGGATGGACTCATGAAGAAGCGGGAAGCTCCAATTTGTATGCCATAGTATAAATATTTTGCAACACCCTGTAAGGACCATAGTACCTTGGCAATAATTTATTATCCTTCTTAGCTTTCTTGAGGGACACTTTTTTGTATGGTGGTAGCCGTAAAAATACCCAGTCTCCATCATAAAAACTTCTGTCGCTGCGATGTTGATATGCTTGTTGTTTCATTCGATTTTCTGCCAAATTTAGGTTATCCTTTAAGAGTTGGAGAACTTCTTGTTGATGCTCAATGTGATATTCCACTTCTTGAACCTTATAATTTTTTCTTAAAGATGATGTGATGGACGATGGATGATATCCATAAAGTGTCATAAATGGGGTCATTTTTTCTGCAGTATGGAAGGAAGTGTTATACCACCATCCAATGAGAGGTAACCACTTGACCCATTGTGTTTGTTTATCAGATACAAAAAAATGAAGATATCCTTCCGAAAATTTATTCACTATCTCAGTTTGACCATTAGATTGAGGACGATAAGATGAGATATGAGCTAATTAAGTACCCAAACAAGAAAATAACTTCCTTCAAAAATTTCTAGTAAAAATGGGATCTATGTCGCTCACAATAATCTTTGGGTTTGCATGTAGCTTTTGAATTATGTCCATAAATGTAGTAGAAATCGTACTTTCTTTAAATCGATGAGATAATGCACAAAAGTGTGCATACTTAGTAATTATATCAGTTACCACCATGATGACACTCTTTCCTTTAGACTTAGGTAAACCTGTGATAAAATCCATTGAAATCTCCTCCCAACGTTGAATTGGAATGCATAAAATTTGTAGAAGACTCAGGGTCTTCAGGGTCTTAATTGTCTCAACTTTATTTTGCTGGAAAACCAAACATTCTTCCACAAAATTTTGAATATCAGATTTAAGGCCATCCCAAAAAAAATTCTTTCTTCACCCTGTGGTAAGTTTTAAAAAGCCCTGTGTGTCCTCTTAAAGGAAATGTGTGTAATTCCAAAAGAAAATTTTGTTTTAGTTGGGAATTATTACAAAGATATAAGCGATATTTGTACCATAATGAATCATTTTTCCAACTAAATGTATTAGATGTACTAGAATCTTGCTGCAACTTTTGAATGAGTGTCCACACTTCTTTGTCCTTCTTCCATTCATCCCTTACTTCTACCTCTTCATTATTTCTTGAGAGTACATATGCAACAACATTTAGCTTCCTCTTTTTTAGATTATTTCAAAGTCATAACCCAACATCTTTGTGACCCATTTTTACTACTCTTCTAAAGATAGTCTTTGTTGCAAAAATTTCTTAAGACTATCATGATCAGTTTTACCATGAAATGTCTTCCCATTAAGTAAGTTCGACATTTCTTTAATGCATGTAGTATTGCTAACATTTACTTCTCATAAATAGCTTTATGTAAATAATTTCCTTTGATTGCATGACTTTCAAAAGCAATGGGTCTTCCTTCTTGCATTAAAATAGCACCAATTCCATTTCTCGAGGCATCACATTCCACAATAAAGGTTTTTGTGAATTCTGGCATAGTTAAGACCGATGCTAGGTGCATTGCCTCTTTAAGATGTCCAAGCACTTAGTTGCTTCAAGAGTCCATGAAATGCATCTTTATTCAACAATGTTGTTAGAGGTGTTGCTATTCTCCCATAATTCTTAACAAACTTGCGAGAATAGCCTACTAACCTTAGAAATCCTCGCAACTTCTTTATGGTTGTGGGGACTTTCCGTTCCTTAATGGCTTTAATTTTTCTAGGGTCTACCTTAACACCCTCATGAGATACAATATGACCCAGATATTCCACCTCTTGTACAACAAAGAAACATTTGGATGTTTTTGCATATAACTGTTTTTCCTGCAATAGTTGAGAACCCTATCAACATGTTGGACATGATCCTTCCAAGACCTGTTGTAGATTAGTGTATCATCAGAAAATACTAGCATAAATTTTATAAGGAAGGATTTGAAAATGTAATTCATCAACCCTTGAAATGTAGAAGGTGCATTGGTAAGGCCAAAAGGCATGGAAAAAAATTTATAATGACCCTCATGAGTTCGAAATGTTGTTTTCAAAATATTTTCAGCCTTCATTCTAATTTGATGATATCCTGAACGAAGATCCAACTTCGTAAATTAAATTGCTCCATTTAATTCATCCAATAATTCATCAATCACAAGAATGGAAAATTTATATTTAATGGTGAGCCTATTGAGCTCCCTATAATCTGGACACATGCACCATGATCCATACTTCTTGTGCACCAATACTACTATAGCAGAGAAGGAACTTTGACTAGGTTGAATTATACGAGCCTCTAACATTTCTGCAATCATACGTTCAATTTCGCTCTTTTGGACATAAGGATATATATAATACATGATGTTTGGAGGAACACTTCCTGGAATCAAATGAATAGCATGATCATGATCACGAATAGGTGGGAGTCCTTTAGGAGTTTCAAACACCTTGGAATGCTTGTCCAGGAATTTTTGGAGATCTTCAGAAATAGATAATTTTGATGTTGGAACTTCTAGTGAGCATAATTGTGAAATTACACCTCATTGTTCTTTCCTAAGAAGCTTTTTGATGATATTAGAGGTTATTATCTTTCCTCGCTTCCCTGCGATACCCCATAATTTGAATTCCTTTCTTTATGAAAACAAATTCTAGAAAATTTCGTGAAAATTAAAAGCTACCATCCCCAAATATTATAACCATTGTACTCCTAGTACAACATCAACACCTCACATTGGAATGGAAAGAATTGGACTATTAAAAACATATCCCCCCATGGTTAGTTTCACATTATGGCATTTTCCAAAGAAATTTATACTTCCTCCATTTTCAACCATTAGTTGACATTCTGGTGCTGGGTATAGGAAACAATTCAATTCCTTGGCTACCTTACAATGAATAAAATTATGGGTGCTACTTGAATCAATCAACACCATTACCTTTTTCTTCTTGATACGTCCTTCTATCTTGAGAGTTTGAGGAGTGGTAATTCCTTCCAATGCATTATACGATATGGTCATACTCACTTCTTCCTCTTCTAGGGTTGGTTCTTGGTATATATCCTATTCTTTTGAAGATTCTTGTTAATTTTCTTCTTCCTCTTCACAATATATGTAAAATAATTTCTTCTCAGCACACTTATGACCTTTAGTGTATTTTATATCACAACTGTAGCAAAGCCCTTTTTCTCTTTTTTCTTCCAATTGTTCTGATGTCAACCTTAAAGGTTGTGGAAGTCTAGGAGTAGCAACACGTCCATCTTTATATATGTGAGTGGTAGGCTTCCATGTCGCCATAATTTTACATTAAAATTTTCCTGCCAACCTGAATACCTTTTCCAATGGATCAGGTTCCCAAATGCTAACTTCATGTTGGATGTTATCATTTAAAGTCCCTATGAAGACATCAATCTGGTGTTCCTCTGGAATATAACTTACCCTTATATTAAATTTTTGGAAGTCCTCAATGTGCTCCACCACTGAACGCTTTTGCTTGAGATTTATCAAGTGGCTAAAAAAGGTGTTGCTTTTTCTATCCTCATAATGTGCTACCATTTCCTACGTAAATATTGACCACATGAAAAAAAAATTATGGGAGAAAAGCCATATATACAATACAAATGCATTTTGTTCTAAATGTAAAGTTGTAATGCGTACCTTTTGTGTGTTTCGCACATTATTGAGATCAAAATATTGCTCCATCTCTAGTATCCAAGTTACGGGATTATTGCAATCAAACATCCTCATATCCATCTTTCAAATATGGTGGTTCTTCCATCCAACATTAGAGTTTATGAAATCACGATTAAAATTTATTTTTTTCTCGTCATTAGTTTCCTCTACTATCTTTTCCTCATTAGGAAACATTTATTATATCAACTTTTTCAAACCTTCCATGTGTGAATTTAGATCATTCTTCAAGTTTTCCATGTTTCCTTTCACGTTTTCCATGTTGTCTTTCATTTCATCCATCTTAGATTCCATGCCATCCATCTTAGCTTCCATGCCTTTCTTCAAACCATCTATCTTAGCTTCCAAGACTTTATTCAAAACTTCCATTTCAGTTTTTTGTTGCTCTTTGCGAGAGTGAAATTTGGTGCACCTGCTCTTGTAATTTTGATATGCCATGCTGCAATTCTTCATCTTCATAAGTCATAGTAGAGCCTTATAAAGGCTTAATGGTTGTTGAATTCTTTTTAGGAGGAATTCTATAACCGAACACTGATATCTATTCTACAATATTCCCTTGGAATCAATTCAAACTGATATTTCACACAAGACTTATGCAATTCGAAAAAAATTACACACCTTTTTATTGATTTTGAGGAGCTCGATATTGAAAATATATTATCTCTTTTATTTCAAATAATTAATATATGAAATTCAGCCCTGCAGTAGCCCTCTGAACCTTCTTTAAATTTTCAATGGTCTCACCTAATTTGGATTCCTCAAGGCAAATTTATGCTGAATCTCTCACAATGACCTAATTATGGACTTTTTTAGTAGAGCTACCTTGTACGATGTGCCACATGTCACTATTTATTTATTTGGCTTTAAAATTGATACAGAGGAAACTATAGTCCATATGCTTATGGAAAATTGTTACAAAGGTCCAATCCAATGTTCAGAAAGAGAGTTATGACATTTTTCCCACAGTCACCTCTTTGAGATGAAATTCTGGAGCCTGAAACACCCCTAACTTCCATAGACCTTATCTCTGAAAATATTTCGAATCTAGCTCTGATAGGTTTCCATGGCCTTCCTCAGGATTTTAGCTTCGTTTTGTAAAAAATTGAACTTCTGAATCCTCGTAGAGAACAAGTTATAACAAAAATACCATGATGACCTGTTTAGGTTAAATTCAGGAGCCTACAAAAATTCATACCTTGCATAGATCATATCTTTGAAAATATTGCGAACCAAGATCGAAAAATTTTTCACGGCGTTCCTGAGAATTTCAGCTTCTAAACCTTCATATAAAACAAGTTATAGTGAGAATGCCATGATGACCTCTTTGGAGCAGTGAAACCCTAGAATCTGAAGGTCTGGTACCAAATGTTATGAAAATAGCTCCAAAAATAGAAGAAAGGAGAGATCAACACCTTAGAAATTAGCCACTTTGAGGTGGAAACCTGAAATACATTATATAAATGAATAATTCTTGGATGATACAAATGACAAAAACCTCCTTCTATATATAGGAGTCCAGAGGCCATAATATAATCCTAGCCGACCTAACAATAATAATTTAAGGGCGCAATAATAAAAATATTGGGGTTACATGGGTACAACAATAACAATAAGGGGGCTACACTAATAACAATAAGGGACTAAAGTAGTAATATAGGGACTTAACATCATCCTTCACTCTGATATGAGGATAACCAGATCAGAAATTGATCTTTGAGAAAATTGTAGCACTCTTCACTTGATAAAAAATATCATCAATATGAGGTGAAGGGTATTTATTCATTATGGTTAACTTGTTCAATTTCTTATAATTGAAATCGATCCTAAGTGATCCATATTTCTTCCAAACTAAAAGCATCGTGGCTACCCATGACGAAACAACAGGGCCAATATATCCCTTGTCGAGTAATTCCTGGAGCTGCATCTTGAACTCTGTTAACTCAAGTATACTCATACGATAGGGATATCTTGATATAGGGGCTGCCCTAGGAATTAGTTCAATTTTAAGGTCAATTTCCTGTTTTGGAGGCAACCCTAGAATACTTTCAGGGAATACATTCGCAAATTTCTGAATCACAATAATTTCTTTGAAATCACTATATCTCACCTAAAAAACAAAAATAAAACAACCCATTATCATGATTTTACCCAATTGAGAAGAGTTAATGGGACGTAAATATAGAGGCTTCTTAACCCCCTAAATTTCTTTCCTAGATCTCTTTTATGTAAGATAACTAATTTATTTTTCCTTATAGTTTACTAAGGAATAATGTCCTTCTAGCCGGTCAGTCCCTATGAGTATATCATAGGATCCTAACGTCATAATATTTAAATCAATTGTGATCATTTTATTGTCTACACTAAGATGGATGTCTGAAACCTTAACAATGACTCTTCTTTTTGTTCCAATGTCTAATTGTACTAGCCACAGGTGTTTAAATTTTTGGGTCTGAGGGTGACATTTTTCTACAATTTTAGGGCTGACATAGATTAAATTGTCCCTTGGGTATAATAAAATAGATACCGATTGATTAAATATCTTACCTTCTATTTCAATCATATTGGGTTGGTATTCTGCTTCCCGATGTTCTAATGTTGCATTGATTATGTGCATGCTTCTAGCCACCTCCACAACATTACATGGTCCTTGAATGTTATCAGTTTGCTTTCATATGGCTTGATCGAGAATTTTTTTATAATAGTGGGATTCTCCGCAACCCAAAAATTGTATAGGGGGATTTTGTGTCTGGATAGGCTCTAGATTACTAGGTTCTTCCATATTTCTATTTTTAGCTTGCCATTTGTTGGCCCTTGTTTTTTATCTCTTTTTGTTTATGAAATACACTTTATTTGCCATACTATCCATCTATACACCATAATATTCACCCTATGTTTCCCAATAAATACATATACATGTATTTAAATTATTTTTTTCAATTTTTAGAAGTTTTTTATAGAAATTGAAAATTAAGTGCATTTTTGGACCAGATCAAAAATTCTCGTAATGGCCTCATGGTTTGCATATTTTCAAGACATTTGGGCTCGAGATGGATATATTTCTAGAAATTTTGGGAACTAAGATTAAATGTGAACCTGTTGGTTCAGTCAAACTGAGCTTTAATACACCGAGTCAAAGGTGGTCAAACATGACTTGTTTTTATGGAAGATCCCTAGGAACTAGGTCAAATTTCTTATTTCATGGGAATTTCCATATTTTGATGGCTTTTATGGATGAATTCGACCTGATTGGATAAGATAAGGATAAAAATGGTAATAGGAGACATTTAAAATGAATTTGTTGCATATTTTTTATATTTAATCCTAAGACTTTGAAGGCATTGATATGCATAAATTGTATAACTTAACTTTATTATTTATGAAACTTTGGAGAATTAATTGAAGAAATATTCTATTCCATTTGTTGTTGTTATATTATGATTTCTTGAATGAGGTTTTAGTATTTGAAAGCACTTTCAGTGTGTGAGGCAAGGGTGGAGGCCCCCCACACCAAGCTAGGTGCACTTTCTAATTATTTGTAGTCACAGTTTCTGAACTAGTTTGGTCTATGCTTTACTTGTTGATTAGATATATGCTGATTTTTAATGAGTGATAATGAATCTAATTTTCATTCTTATTCTACATATGAAATTCCAATCAAATGTTTAAGTCAAACATTATTTCCATCTTATTAACATCTGCAGCTATAATTCATCTTTTCTTCCTTTTTAATGCTTTTATGAATTCTTGTTTTCTAACAATAGTGTTATTGATAAATGAATCAGTGATGAAGGAAAAATAGGATCTATTTTGTTAATATCCTCTTCAATTACCATTTCATTCATCTTAATATATTTCTCAATTAGTGGTTTTTGGTTTCTAATTCATGAAGTAATCTTGTGAGAGAAGGACAAACAAATCTCTTAAGTTAGGATATTATTCTTCTATTGATTGCATACTTGAGTTTAGAAATTATTTAATTTACATGTATATTTGTAACATGCATTTCCTTAGTCATTGATAAATCATATTCGAACTTGATCATAGCTAAAACCCATATACCTTGGGGATGCTTCTAAGTCCTACTAGCTCGGATTAATAATAAACAATTTTGTTTGTTTACCTATTAAACAACCCAACATTTTGGCATCATTGTGGGGGAAGCATATTTCTAAGTGGTCAATTAGGAAGATAAGAAGATAAAATATACAAAAACATCAAAAACAAAAAACATAGTTTTCCTTTAAAGTTATATTTCTTTATGCCTAAAGATAGAGATAAGAAGAGTAGATTTGTGAAACAAAACTCCCCAAAAATTCATTCATCCACAGGACTAACAACACCAGTTGTTGGAAGACCTACTAAGAAGAGTTAGAGGAAAAACATAGATCATGACAAATATTAACTTTAGTTGAAAGACAGATCTTGTTATCCTTGGAATTAAAAAGAAAAAAATCACCTAAATAACCTCCTTCCTCAGGGAATCAAAAGGATATCAGAAAACGAGTTGTTGAACAACTAGAGAAACTTACCTTGAACAAATAGAAGTAGTGGAAGAAACAAAAAATCAACATCATATTGAAACACTACATATATATGAACAAGAAATGATTGATGAAGGAGAAGGATCGAATAGGTTAATCATGACTCCTAAAAAAAGAATTGAATATGAGAGACAACAAAAGTAATGGAGAAGAAAAAGAGAGGAAGAAATAAAAATTGAGGAAGAGAGAAAGGCCAAGGAAGACAAAGGAGAAGAAGCACTTAGAAGGATAGAAGATGAAGCAAGAAGAGAAAATAAAAATAGAGGAACACATGAAAATGAAAAATAAAATAACAATGATCAGGAATCTACTTTTGGCTTTCCAATATTAGATGCAAGAGCAATATTAGGAGAAGAAGTAAAAATGAAAAACATTCCACCTTTTGTATTGCCTAATTTCTAGGGAATATCAACAGAAAATCCTATTGCATTAATGTTCGAGTTTGATATATTGTGTAGAAATTATGTATATACGAATGAAATACACAAGCTTCAACATTTTCTTGCTACTCTGAAAGAAACAACCTTGAATTGGTTTATGCGTTTAGGAGAACATACAATTGCTTCTTGGGATGAAATAAAGAAATATTTTCTTAAAGAGTATCAAGCTTACTATAGGGCTAGAGACTTAAAGAATACATCTTTAGATTGACACAACAAGAATATGAAAGTTTGGAAGAATATTTGGAAAGATATCTTTACAATTTTCATAAATCCAAATATCATTCTCTAAATCTCGACACCATCCATACAATATTTCTTAAGGGTATCAGAAATGAATATTTATACATCGTTAATGTGGTGGGAAAATGAGATATCTCCAATTTATCATTTCAAGAAATTGTTGAACTCTGTCATAAATACCCTAGGGGAAGAGAAAAGAGTGGAAAGAGAGATATTTCATCAATATCTTCCAAATCTACAGCAAGAGTAGTAACAAGAGCACATATAGGAAGTTTACTGGAAAATTTCAAAACAGTTCTCTTAAGCACTTTGGGAACACAAGTAGATATCTTAAAAGCTAAGAAGAAGAAAGAAGAACAATATGAAATCTTAGCGATCTTCTATCCAAAGTGTAGGCAAAAACATCCACTCAAGGAATGTCCTTTGCAAGGAATAAAAGTGTGGGGAGTTTGCACAAAAAATCATGCAACAGAAAATTGTCCCAAATTAAAAGAGTTGCAAGTGTAAGAAGTGCGAGGGGTAGATTCTCTATACTCTATGGCACCAAGGAGACCTTAGAAACCAAGGATGCCTCAACATTTCCCTCAACAATACCCCTAGAATTTTCAATATCCTAAAAATCCATGGAATACACCAATGCCATGGCAGGGTTGGCCTCCACAACAATATCAAAATAAACCTGCACAATGTTGGAGAGTATATGGTTATGAAAACCAGACACCTTAGCATATGTATCCTCAAAAGTATTAATACCAACAACCATACCCTCCTCAACCATTTCCTCAATACCAAAAATTCCAGCAACATCAACCAATTCCATTTCCACCCCAAAATCAACCAATTCTAACTCAACCTCAGCAACTTCAGCTTCCTAATAACCGACCACCTCCTAGAACAACACAATTGCGAGTTCAACCAGTAGCTAATACATGTAACAAGGTTGATAGACAGGCATATCATGTGTAGGAGGAAACATATTATCCTACCTATTATATTCTTCCCATACAAGGTGTCCACCTAACGTCATGGAAGGTGTTACAGAAAGATTCTCCTCCAATAATAGAAGAACAAACTAAACAAGGAAAATAAATTCAAAAATCTCAACTAGAACAACAAATTTAGAAAGGTAAATCTATTATGACTCAGACTCCACCATATCGAGAGAGATTAATACAACAAGAAATCCCAATATCTCTGTATGAATTTGATATTATGGATGAACTGAAGAATGCATATGTCAAAATTCCTTTATTGCAGTCAATTAAGGATATTTCAATATATGCAAAAACAATAAAGGAGTTATGAATTAATAAATCTGGCAGAATAAAGAGAGATCCAGTTACAATATAGGTAATTGTAAGTTTAGATAGTCTCATGTCTAGAAATACAATAATTGAAAAATATGTTGATCTAAGGATTCCTATGGTTACCATTTTGATCAACAAATTTTAAGTTCCAAACACTTTAATAGACTTAGGATTAGCTATAAATGTTATGACTACAAAGACTATGAAACATTTGAATATGAACAACATTATACCTACAAATACAGTCTTAGAACTTGCAGATAGATCTAAATTTGTACCAGAAGGTATATTGGAAGATATCATTGTCTCACTGGATTCATGGGAGTATCCTGTAGACTTCTTGATTTTGCACCCAAAAAAAATAAATTAGGAGGGCATCCCTTAATTTTAGGCAGACTATGGTTAGCGCTTGCAGATGCTTACATTGGATGCAGGTTAGGAAGTATGATTATTGCACATGGATATGAAAGAAAACATGTTACATTGTATCCTTCCTCTCAATCTTCTTCTTTATTACCATGGCTTGATGGAGAGGAATGACAAGAGCTTCAGTATGTTCTTAATATTAATCAAGTTTATAATTTGAGAGAGGAGGAAGAAAATTAGGACTTATTAGATCTTTTCATCTCAGAACCAAACATTTCAGAGAAACTTAGGATAACTCAATATGAAGCTCCTAGAAACCTTTTAAATCGTTGTTTTTAGGAAAACTGAACTATACAATCATTGCAAAATAAATTCAAAAGTATTTTTGTTGTTAATTCAATTACCAATTCAAAGAAAAAAATCATTGAGATTAGTCCCGAGAGATATTTTAATATTGGTAACAACTTACAATCATCATAAGAGTAAGAGGTAACAACACTATTACAAAAATATTCAAAATATTTTTCCCAGGATTGCACATACCTGTAGGGGATTCATCCAAAAACATGTGTCAATCACATTTACATTGACGATCAAATTAAACCTGTAAGGCAGTCACAAAGAAGGATGAACCATATGATGAAGGAAATAGTTAAAGAAGAATTACAGAAACTGTTACAAGTCGTATTTATCTATCCTATTTCAAATAGTCAATGGGTTTCACCCTTAGTTGTAGTACCTAAGAAAAATGTAAAGAAAATAATTTATGTATATTATAGAGAACTCAATAAATCTACATTAAAAGTTCATTTTCCTTTATCATTTATTGATCAACTGTTAGATTCATTAGCTGGAAAGAAATTATTTTCATTTCTTGATTGATTTAGTAGGTACAATGACATAAAGATAGCATTGGAAGATCAAGATAAGACAAAATTTACATGCCCATGCGGAACACATGTATTCAATGTATTACCCTTTGGTTTATGTAATGCACTTACTACTTTTCAAAGAGAAATCCTTGCAATATTTTTTGATTTGGTCCATGAGTGTTTAGAGGTTTACATGGATGAATTCACTGTGTATGGCAGAACATTTGATGATTGTTTACAAAATCTCGAAAAAGTATTGAAAAAATGCATAGAGACAAATCTATCACTCAGTAATGAAAATGTTTTATGATGCTAACTAAGGGAATAGTGTTGAGGCACCATATTTCTTCTTTAGGAATCAACGTGGACCCAACAAAAATTCAAGTCATTGTGAATTTAATACCACCCACAACAAAAAAAGAAGCTAGAAGTTTCTTGGGTTATGCAAGCTACTATAGGAAATTTATTTAAAATTTCAGTAAAATAGATTTTCCATTATTCAAGTTACTTGTAAAAGATGTGGAATTCCAATGGAAAAATAGTTGTAAAAATGCATTAGAAAAATTAAAAGAAAAATTGTCAATTGCACCTATGCTTTGGGGACCTAATTGGCCTTTTCCATTTCATATTTCAACTAATGCATCTCACACTGCTATTGGAGCATCACTTGGACAAAAGGAAAATCAGTTTAACTATGCCATATATTTCATAAGCAAAAACTTAACACTAGAAGAATTGAGCTACACTGTTATAGAAAAACAAATGTTAGTTGTAGTACATGCAGTTAATAAATTTAGACATTACATAACAGGTTCTCAATTTTTCATTCACAAAAATCATTCGATCATAAAATATTTAATGAAAAAATCAATCACAAATGGTAGCATAAGTAGGTGGATGTTATTAATGAAAGAATTTAACATTACCGTGCAAGATCGACCAAGTAAGGATAATCAAGTTGTAGAATTTTTGTCAAGAGTTCATTCACATGGTGATCCAAAGCTAGTATCAGATAATTTTCTAGATGAACATCTATTTTCTATAAATGTAAAAAATCCATGGTTTGCAAATACAGCCAACTATTTTATCATCTAGAATCCTACCATCTCATTACAAAAATAAATAGAAAATAAGAATAATTAGATAATGTGCTAGATATAGTTGGGTCAATGGAGATCTATTTTATACTGGTGCTTATCTAATAATTAGATAATGTGTTAGATAATGAGATTATTGATATTTTGAAAGCATGTCATGAAAAGCCATGTGGTGGTCATTTTGCAAACAAGCAGACAACATACAAAGTGTTGAAACTTGGCTACTACTGGTCGGCCATCTTCAAATACTTTAAGGCCTATGTGAAGAGATGTGACAGCTGCCAAATAATTGGGAGACCAGTGGCATCAGATGAAATTCCATTGAAGACACACGTACTGATTGAACCATTTGAACAGTGGGCTTCAAATTTTGTAGGGTTAATAAACCCTCCATCAAATGGAAAGAAGTGCATCCTGGTGTAGAGCTATAAAAAGGGTCTCTTTCACCTCTAATTACCTCACATTAATATGTCAACCCGAGAGCGTTTTGTCATTACAAAGAGTGACTCAATCCGAGGCTCATTTGTCAGAGTAATGCTAGTAGTACAGTGCTTAAGAAATACAAGAGTAAACGGATGCTTAACTGAAATCAAGGTATGTAAAAATTATGTAACTAAGTGGGTGGAAGCAAAGGCAGTAGCACGGGAAACAGAAGATACTATTGTGTCTCTTCTGTTTAAAGAGATATTTGTAAGGTACAGAGTTCCGAGACATATAGTAACTGACCAAGGCACACGGATCACATCAAAGCTTGTTCGAGATCTTATGAATAAATACAAGACAAAATAGATAAAATAAATTCCGTGTCATCCTCAAGAAAACTAACAAGTGGAATCAAAAAGCAAATTCCTAGAGAAAATCATGACAAAGAATTTACAAATGAACAGAAAGGACAGGTCAAATAAATTGAGAGATGCACTATGGGCATATAGGAAAACATGGAAAAACACAATTGGGTTCAGTCCATATCTATTGGTGTATGGAGAAGAAGTCCTATTACCCATAGAATTTCAAATACATACATACAAGCTAGAAAAAGAATTAGGGATGGAATTATCTGAGGCACAATAGCAAAGAATCATGGAATTAAATCAACTAGATGAGATACAACAACAAGCAGTAGATCACAAATCTCTTGTGCAAGAACAAAGAATTAAATGGCATGACCGATTCATAAAGAATAAAGTGTTTCAAAAGGGAGATTCGACACTATTGTTCGACTCCAAGTTTAAATATTTCAAAGCAAATTTTACAACTCATTGGTTTGGGCCATATTAGATTGAAGAAATCTTTGACAATGGAGTTGTAAAGATAAAAATAATTGATGAAGTATTTATTTCATTTGTCGTAAATGGACATAGGATTAAAGTTTACAATAAGCCTATAAATAAACAGGATTTAATGAGAAAAATATCGACAGATACTAATCTTGAACTAATGGGACAACATATCAATATGCCTCCCATAATCCCAGTATAATAAGAAGAATAAAAACAAAAATAAAAATAATTATAATAATAAAAGAGTTTGGTTGTGAAAATCCAGGAACCTGGCACAATACAAACTCGAATTCATATATGAAAACCAACTTGTTTGGCCAATATGAATTCTCTTTTTGTTTTGATTTTACTTCAGTAGGATCTTTGTAGATTTATCCCTCGAGACATATCCATCTTGAGGACAAGTCTTAACATCAGCTTGGGGGAAGGTGTGTAATAAAAATATGAAAATAGTTTGAGCAATTGAATTGAAGAAGGAATAGCAATTACAATTACAAAGGGACCTGATACATCATTCAACATATACATAAGGGACCTGAATTATTATTGATAAAATTATCTAGAAGGGACCTGTATCATTACGAAAGAAGAAAATTCCAAACATTGTTGCAAGTTACACCAGAAGGGACCTAAAAAAAAATTTCAGAAGGGACCCGAGCTACATCAATATGGAAGATCATGACAGAAGGGACCTAAGATGTCAAAATTAAATCTGTAGAAGGGACCTGAACAACATCATTCCCAATCAATAATCAAATGCAGAGTAGAAATGAGTCTCTACATAGTCTAGAAGAGCCATCGTTATAAAAAAAACAATGTCAACCATCATGAACATCAAATGGTTTGAGGGAATACAAGTACAATATGTAAAATATTTCTCTTAAAATTTATTTATTTTTTGAAAATATTCTAGAATTGCTAAAGCTAATTTAGTACTAGTTATGCATATTCTACCTACATTTTCATCACCTACATTTCATCACCTACATTCTTATCCCTATTTTAATCCATATCCATACCACTATCATAATCATTTAATAAACATTCCATAAACCTACATATTTCCTATCCATACCATAAAAACCCTACTTTTCCTAAATAGAAAGATCATAAACAAAACGCTTACTATCGAACCTTTGTTGGACCTACAAAAAACCAAACAAAAGGTTAGTTTCATTGTAAATATTTGATTTTAAAATATGACCATTCCATTGGTAATTTTTAAAATTAAATAAAAAAAAAAACAAAACCTAAAGTTTAAATCATATGATAGCACACTATTCGAATTTCAAAAACAAAAACAAATATGCAAAAGTGCAATCATAAATATGATTATGAGCTAAGGTAATGGAGCGGAAATACAATCATAATATAAACAATGAAATTCATATGGAAAAAACTAACTTGATTATGATGCTATGAAATGAAAAGGCAATGAATCGCAATGATTCATATGATATGGATGTACAGGAATATGGAGAAGTAGTGATGCATGTACAATGGTTGAATGGAAATATGATGGTGCATAATTGATGAGTCATGATGTGTTTCGATGGAGAGAGGAATGTGGACATAGTCATCAGCACAAGCCATGAGAATGAAGCATAAGTAGGACTGTGTAATAAGTAATGTCGAGGATGTGATGTATCGTGGATTCAACATACCAAATCAGTCAGGAAAGGTAAGCCACAGAGGCACTAGCCAAGCGGTCAATGAATGGCCAAACAAATTCAAAATGAAATATTACAAACATTGTGTAACCTGTTAAGAGAAGAGCCTCCACCATTCTAAGACTTAAATATACTGAAACACTATGTGTTTTTCACCACCATTTCCCTTTGCAGGCTCAGTGAGAGAAGGAATGCCATGTAATCAAAGCACGCATCCAAGAAACTCTATGAAAGTGAATTAATGAAAGAAGGCAAGGGAAAGCTGTGAGGAAAATGGAGGAAATTTAATGCAGCAAAGAGAGCATAAAATATAACAGTGAGAAGGACGAAGGGATAAGGAGACTTGACTGAGATTTCAAGCGAACATATTCAAAATATGTGTCAATCAAGAACATTGTCAAGAGGCAAATATCTCATGAAGAATGAGGTAAGGGAAAACCCAGATTTTCTTGTTTAAAACAACGATTATTCATATGAGTAAATCTTGAGATTGTTGAGTAAACTATGATTTGTAAATGGAGTCCTTTTTCCACATTTTTATGTTTTCATTGCCTTACGATATGTCAGTATCACCACTCACAAATGCTCTGCCACTAGTCAATAGGAAATCCTTCGTTGATTGAATCAGTAAATGTTTGAGATATTAAGTGAGATTTTGATAAGTTGGCACTGCTTGAAACATAGGAACTCCAATCAAACTAAAATAAAAAACACAGATATCACTGCAGAACAGGTAAAACTTGGAAAATGTCTTCATGTATTCTTGCATATACAGTCTTCAATTTCAATTTGAATTAAAATACACGATGGAGTGTTTGATTTGAAATACACAGTGGATTTGTTTTGAATGGATTGTGTAGTAAATTCATTTCATTTACATACTGAGTGAGAGAATTAGAACCAATATTTATGGTGAATGTTTGGTTTAAAATCATATTCAACATTTTTTTTCATAACAGAGAGTAGACTTTGGTGAAATTCAAAGATACAGTAAACTCATTTTATGAGATTTTTTATGAAACAATGAGCCATTTTTCCAAATTTTCTTTTATAACAATGAGCTTAGATTTAATATATAATGATTTTACTTAGAGGAGAAGGGATTTTATATGAAATTGAAGGATTAGAAGACACTGTTGTATATATATTTTTTTACACAGTCAAACAAAAGATGAAAAAATCACAAATAGAGGCAAAGGATTTTTTTTTTTTTTTGAAGAGACGGGGGATCACATCAGGAGATTATATTAATAAAAACAAGATTTTTTTGTTTTTTTATAGCCTTCTCTACATCAAACACTTGTGTCTATAGAAGCAGTAAGCTCACTTGTTTCAAGAAAACAGAGGACTAGTTTCACTTGACAAAGGCAGCAAAAAAAGGCGTTCTTCACTACTATGATGAGATCTAGTACATGAATTTTTGTTTTTAAAAAATTAAGTTGATGATAGTAGAGTGGTATATTAAATGGTTTTTAGAAAACATGACATCAAGAACAAAACCTAAATACTTTTAGATTGAAGACTGGGGTAGATACACAATTGAAAAACTTTATCAATCAGGCTTGATAGGCTTCCTTCATAAATTCAAAGGGCATAATGACTTAGACATTACAAGGGAGTTTATAAATAACTTCAAACAATATCAAACTATGGTGGGTAGTTTACTTGTTCCTTTAACTCAAGAATAAATTTATGAAGTCCTAGAATTTCCATTATCAAGTGAACATTATCATTTTAAGGACAAGGGATGGACCTTATTCCTGGACAAGAACAGAAAGGGATCCTTCCACAGGAAAAAGGGGATTCCCAGGGAATGGTTCAATGAACCTTGGACTAAGTTAGTATTTATAAACCAAAAGTTCTTCACTTGTGATAGCAGACATAGCATAGTGCACCTATACCACATTAGGTTGCTACATCATATCAAGGGAGACATAATAATAAACTTGGCATACTTCTTTTATAGAAACTTGATGAGGATGATTGAAAGTGTGAAATATGAAACCAAACCTAAGGAGGGCCAAATTCATCATCAACGACTCAAAAATCATTGTTTATTTCTATTTGAAAACTAAGGGTATGATTTGGAAATATTTTCTAATTCAAAATAAGTTTGTAGAGCAAGCCATAGAAGACAAACTCAAACCAATGCAAGAAATGAGGAATATAGTGAATTCACCTCTCTATACAAGAACCAGATAAAAGAAGAAACAATAAAAAATCATTGTATAGAGGAAAACATCATTCTTGACCATTTATAGGAGACCAAGTAAGAGGAATTCAACAGATAGAAGCAAAAAAGAAAAAGAACCAGAAGTGAAAATAATTGAGACATCTCCCTTGACCAAACAAGCCAATGAAATTCTTGAAAGATTGCAGCAAGAGGTTTATGAAACTCTAGTAGAAAGAGATTCATATTTTGACAATGATGAGATTGAGGCTACTTCAGTTGCAAAAGATACCAAGGAGGAAGAAAAAGACCAAGACCTTAGCAAGATCAAAGAGTTAACTGATAATCTAGAGGTAAGCAGATAATGGAAGGCACCTAAAAGAGAAAATGAAGCGTATAAGACAAATAATGAAAAATTGATTAAATAAAATGAGAATCTAAGTGAAGAAATGGTAAAATTAAAAGCCAAGCACAATCTTCTTTGCATACAAGCATTCATATGGCTTAAAGAGAAAAATTCTTGCAAGGTCAAATATGAGAAGTAGAGGGTCAAAGCCTCAATCTACGAAGAAGAATAGTTCAAAGGTATAGAATCTCTTTTTCATGCAACACAACAGGAAGCTTGAACGTCAGGAACAGGATCAACATTAGAACTTAGGAGGTCCAAAAGGAAAAAGAAAGCATGAGGACATGCTTGAACATCATCTTGGGAGAGATGTTGGCCCTCATTTTTTATCTCTTTTTGTTTATGAAATACACATTATTTTCCATACTATACATATATAAACCATAATATTAAACCTATTTTTCCCAATAAATGCATATATAGGTATTTAAATTAAGTTTTTCAATTCTTAGATTTTTTTTATAAAACTTGAATTTTATGTGCATTTTTGCACCAGATCAGAAATTCCTGTAATAGCCTAATGGTTTTCATATTTACAAGACACTTGTGCTTGAGCTAGATATATTTCTATAAACCTTGGGAGCTAAGATTAAATGAACACCTATTGGTTCAGTCAAATCGAGCTTTAATAGGCCCATTCAAAGGTAGTCAAACAAGACCTATTTTTATGGAAGATCCCTAGGAACTAGGTCAAATTTCTTTTTTCATGGGATTTTCCAGATTTTGATGGATTTGATGGATGAATTAGACCTGATTGGATAAGATAAGGGTAGCCATGGATATAGGAGACATTTTAGATGATTTTTTTTCATATTTTATCTATTTAATCCTAAGACTTTGAAGGCATTGATATGTAGAAATTGTATAACTTAACTTTGTTATTTCTGAGACTTTGGACAGTTAATTGAAGACTTGTTCTATTTCATTGGTTGTTTTTATATGCTAATTTTTTGAATGAAGTTTTAGTAGCTGAAATCACTTTCAGTGTGCGAGTCAAGGGTGGAGGCCCCCCACATCGAGCTAAGTGCACTTTCTAGTTATTTGTAGTTGCATTTTATGATGTAGTTTGTTTTATGCTTAACTTGTTGATTAGATTTACGCTGATGTTTTATGAGTGATGATGAATATAATTATCATTCTTATTCAGCATATGAAAGGAAAATCAAATTTTTAAGTTAAACATTCATTCTATCCTATTAAGATCTGGAGCTAGAATTAATGTTTTCCTACTTTTTAATGCTTTTCTGAATTCATGTTTTCTAACAATATGTAATATTCCTAAATTTTCACATCATATTTGGAACATTAGAGTTCTTAATTTTCTTAATTAATTAAGTAAATAAAAGGGTGGAGGGACCCATAATCCTCAAGGGATTACGCTCCACTTTTGATGTGTGAATGTGGATTAATTAAACATAGATCTAGATAATGGAGTAGTGGAGCAGCCACTAATGTGAAAGGAGTTGTGGTCATGTCCCATTAATGAGATAGATCATGGAGGTTGAAGAAGTCAACTGAGATCATGGAAGGAATCTAATGTAATATCATAGAGCATTCATGATGAAGTAATGGAAGAAGTAGTGCATTTAATGGACACAGGATGGAGAGGGTGAACATTGCATGTAGACATGATATAGGACTTGGAGAGAAAACATAGTCAAACATGGAGGATTATGTCCACATGAACAATGCAGTTTAGAGGTGGGCCAAGGCATGAGAAGGCTCATAAAATATCTAATGAATATGAAAGCAACATTGGAGGGAGGATTTAGTATATGATTTTATGATCTGTTTAGATCTGGAGTTATTTTGACATTCCATGCACTCTTATGATGTTTAGATAAGTCTGTAGTGTTGTTTAGCACAGGGTGTTCCCGAGTGGGAATCCCACCCTTACCCACAGCGCACTTGTGTGCCTACTCTGCGAAGGTATTTTGAGCTACCATTTCATCATCAGGCATTGGTTCCATAGTGCTCCTACTCTCTACAAAACATCCATGTTATACAAATTTTTTTCAGTATCCCTGCAATTCCCATCTTGCCCAATGGAGGGTCAGTTCTATGATCAATAAGCAGTGTCATGCCTTGCAAAGACCATCATTGTATCCCTTTATATGAGAGTAATATTCCTTATGTTCACAATTCCCTAAGAAGAGACTCAAAAAGCCTTGTTTTTTCCTTGGTGCGGGTAGTCAGTTATGCCCTCGCGACAAAGAGGAAGATTAACATTGGGCTCCATGCCAGATGGCACTCTATCTCAGTTTGCCACCCGTACAGAGCTGTTTATGGAATGTTTTTTTTAAATAGAGTTGGAGAATCCACTCCAACCACCTCGAGGACAACTTATTGGGAGTGGTTTAACTGAATAAACCATGGGCACCCTCCTTTATTTTTTGGTTTCCACCTCTTACAGGAACTTCCTAAAGGATAGGCCTCCCTCCCACCTTTATAGGGATCCTAACCACCTCCTTTTCCTGTATAAAAAGAAGATATCTCTCTTTGCATAAGCTAGCTGAACTTGGAGAATTAAACATACTATAGAAGAACTACTAAAGGGATAGAATAAGAAGGAATTACGTTGAGAGAGCTTGAGTCCATGCCTTTCGAGAGAGCTTGAGTCCATGCCTTTATCTCGTCTGAATTCCCTGATGAGCATCTGAGACGCGCTTCGGTTGAGCCCCGCTGGAGGAGATTACAACCTCAAAGCATTGGTTGTAACTCTTCCTTCTATTAATACATATACATGACTATTGTTTGGTTCCCATTTTGTATTATATTAGATGTTTAATGCAATATGCTTAGCCCTCTTTGACTCACTAGTAGTTATGAGTGAAATTATTATGTTGTATGTTGTTCTTGTTTTCTGTTCCACACAGAGGTATCTGAGCATGACTGTGGAAGGATTGTGACTCACTAAGGCCGGAGCGAGAGGCCACCACCCCTATAACAACGACGATAATGTTGGACTCTAGGTAGGTCGATCTCCCGCGTCCTCTTTTCATTCAGCAATTAGGAATCAACACTCTAGCATGTCTCTTTGTTTCTAGACCCACCCTAGGGCTAGAGGGATCATCTCTATTCGTAGAGAGGATTTACCTGCTTAAAAAATTAGCGACTCCATTAGGGATCAGTGCAAGATTATTGTTTCAACTTGTTGGGTCAGTTTCAATCATTGATTTTCTTATCTTCCTTTTTTGGTTTTCTTACTTAGTTTACAACCTCTGTTCACCTCCGCAGTGTCAAGATTGACCTCTGCTAATTAAGTTTTGGTTTTTCCCCTTTTTTTTCCATAGTTATCTGGCTTGGCATGTTTTTTGTCTAAGAAGATGCACCAATTGGCGCAGGTTTCTCTTCTTACAGTCACGCAAACCCCTGTTAGGTGCAGATTACAGCCTTACATTAACATCGACTCATGTAGGATTTGGTTTGACCTCCTTAATGAGTCTTTTCATCAATTGTGCTAGCTTTTGGCTTATTTTTTATGTGCAGTTATGCCTTTGGGACTATTTTGACTACTATCGACTTGCTTTTCTCAGTCATTTTTCCATCTTCTTATCGGTGTAGATTGAGGCCTTAGGGTTTCTAAATGTCTTGGTGCACTGAGCCTTCTGTTTGGAAACAAGTCATTTGATTATTGCCAGTCTCATTGTTGGGTTGTTTGCACTTAGTTTTCTTGATCTTTTGGCATGATTTCTTTGGTTGCAGAATCCTTTTTTTTCTTGATTGATTCTTTTCCTTATTGATCCAAGAATATATTACATTGCTTGTTTTGGGTCTTTTTTGAAAACTTTTTCTTGGTTTGCAAGATTGCAACATTAGTTTGAGTGCTTTCTTCTATTTGTTTTGCGTTTTATTGAGTCATTCAATTTCAATTCTTTCACAATACTGAAGCTACTGTTTCTTTACATTTTTCATGTAAGTAGTGCATCATGTACTTATTTTCATTGAAAAAAAAAAAAACATATTTTACATTATTTCTTGCATTGAAAGTGAAATACTATTTTGCATAACTAGCGTTTGATAGTCTAGGAAAGAGTTTCATTTTCATTTGATTGTGTTAAATGCATTTGTGGATTTTTTCGCATACTGTCATTGTTTGTTTTTGTTTGAAATATCTCTATCCTTCTGGTAACTAGCATTCATTGAATCAGAAATGATGTTCATTTGCATATAGCTTTCATTTAGAAAATTTGAGATCCAAATTTGATAGGGCCTTAAAATTGAAACATAATTCAAGATCAACTTTAAAAATTCATTTAATTAACCTAAGGAAGCATTGAAACCTAAGAAAACATTTTTAATGGTCTAAGCTAGAGACGTGGTCCGACGTCTTAAAACCTAGTAGCTGTCGTTTGCCATCTGGCTTTAGACAACACTAGTACGGACTTGTGCTCCCTGTACTATTGAGCATATAAAGGGAGACCCCTATAGGTTGCAATACTTTTATCCATAGGAAGCCAAGTCTACCTTCTTGTAACCGTGATACACTGAACACAACATTCAAGGAGATTACCTACATGTGCGTCAAGTCCGTGGTCATTTATTTTTCATTTGATCACTAAGGTGTCTATGGTAGTTCATGAAAACCTAGTATACCCTCCTGATTAGCATTCCAGAGTAGTCATTTTTATCTTTTCATGACTCTCTCAAAATAGAAGATATCGTCGAGCACTTTTCCTTTCATGCTCGTTTAAAATTGAAAGTGACTAGAGCCATCTTTTTCTTGTTTCTTGACTCTTAAAATATGAAACAACAAAATCTAGTTTCAATGTCATAAAATTAATGACCTATGATCACACACCGGTTATTTTTATTACTTAGCCTGTTGTTTTTCCTTAGGTTTGAACTTCGAGTCTTTGATTATTTTTCTTTTTCCTTTCTATTTTGATATATAGTCATGGTGGCAGAACCACCAGTTTTGTCATCCTCACTGTCTCCTAGTGGTAGTTCCTTCCTGGTCATTTCTTTTGAAACCCCTCAATCCACTAGGTCTACAGAGTTTTCGCAGCCTATTCTCTCGTATGTCCTGCCTCTTTCTACTCAATATCCTATTGAAGAGCCAGTTGAATTCAATTTGCCTCCTTCTGGTGCTTGGTCTAGTTTTTGGGAAGAAGGAGATTTTCCTCCTCTTACATCAGGCTTGCCATTTTTTGCTGCTACTGTGCCTCTTAGTCCCCATAGTCTTTTCGAATATCTTATGGCAGAGTCGGATATGGATTCATCTAGTATTTTTGGTAGTGAAGGAATGCCTGTTTCTACAGTAGAATATTGGCTTTTGCTAGAAGATGTCCCTCATGTTTCTACTCAGTCTTCTCCACCATCGGTGTCACTTCAACTTGGATATAGGTCCTTGAGTTAGATTATGTCTAGTTTGCTTCCATAGCAAAATCCAGTACATTAACTCCTCCTGAGAGTTCAGTCATCGCTTCGTTAGGACTATCACCTTCAACACCTGGTTTGTCGATTACTGTTACATCTGTTCCAGTTCAACCGACTGTCTGTGTGGCTTCATCCACACTAGTTGTTACCACTTAGTCATCAGGATATTTTCACACTTGCGGGTCTATTTTTCTCAATCCAACATGGCCTATTAATCCTGGTCCTAGTAGATCACAGTCTAGTGTCATGGAGGCCTCTCCTACTTCTAGTGCAGTTTCCACTACTCTTGTGATTCCTGGTGGCTCTAATTTTGAAGAGTATCTATTGGTTGTTCAGCATCAGAGCTCTCCGAGTTCTCGACCCCTCCAATCTATTGGTAATCCTTGATTCCATCACTATGATGTTGTTGATAATATTGTTTATTCATTCCTGCATCATTATGATGTGTATGGTAATCTTGTGTATTTGCCTGCTATTGATCCTTATCAAGCTGTCTATGATCCTAATCAGACTTTTACTCATCTTGGACCTACTGTTCCTATGCAACCCTCTGGCTTGCAAGGACAACCCTCATTGGGACAACCCTTAGCTCAGCAGGGCCCTGCCTCTAGTCCACAGGGACAACCATATGGTCCATAAGGCAAACCTTCACAAGGTAAACCTTTGGTCCAAAATGGCCAACCCTAAAGTCCATCTAGTTAGCCTCAGAGTTAACCAGGATCATCTTGTGCTCCTAGGGGGGAAAACTATCCGTACAGGGATAGGCTTTGGCATCACAACCACCGCCATAAATTTCGTATGGCCGGAATTTTATGACACAAGGAAAACCCTACGCTCCTCCTCTAGGTCAACCTAGTTATCAGGGACAACCTATTTCATTGCAACCATCAGGCCAACCTTTCCCACGAGGCCAATCCAGTGGCCCTCAGTAGTCAGTTCAACCAGCTCAGCAACCGATTCAACCTACTCCTCAGTCAGTTCCATCATTTCAGTAGCTAGTTCTACTTGCTTATAGTCAGCCAAGTTTACTCACTTGGAAACCTGCTCAACCTGCTCAGCTAGGTCTGCCTGCTCAACCGTGAGGCGCTTACTACCCTCAAGGTTCATATCAAATGGTATATAGTGCACCCCAAGTTTCTTATCCTCAAAATAAACCTGTATATCATCAACCTAAAAGCCATGCTTACATTCCACATCAGACTCCATACGCTGCTCAGTAGGGACATCAGTTGTCTACTCCGACTCAGTATCCTGGTCCTTAACCCCAGTATCAACCGAATTATCCTACTTCTAATACCTATGATCCAAATCCTTCGAGATAGAATATATGCGGACAAAATCCCACTTAGATTGGGTAGAATGTACACATGGGTCCATGTCAAAAACCTCCAATGAATTTCAATAATCAATTACCATTTCTTTCTATCTTGGAATTACCTAATATGTTGAAGTTGATGAACGATCCCATTCTTCATAACCCATATTGGCCTCCGGTTCCAACCAAAATTCCTGGTGATTGTCCTAAATTTTAGGGAAAGTCTGGCGAAGATCCCCAAGCACATGTTTTGACATACCATTTGTGGTGTTCCTCTAACTCTTAGGTTGACGATTCTATTCAATTCCATCTTTTCCAGTGAACTCTTACTGGTGCTACTACAAAGTGGTACATTGAGCTATCTCGTGGTGTCTTCCAAGAATTCAATTCTTTAGCCATGGAATTCCTTACGCATTTTTAGTTACCCATCCACTATGAGACTGGGACGCACCTCCTCACTTCATTGAAATAGGACTGAGCTACTCATATCTCGGATCATATTCATGGGTGGCGACGTCGTTGTCGCATGATCAAATTTGAAATTCTTGATCAGCTTCTGACTCATTGGTTCACCACCTCCTTTGTGAACCATATTTCCAAAGACATCGATGTGGCGGCATGTGTAACTAAGAAACAACCATTGCTTACACCCAATACCTTGATGTTGTGTACTCTTAGTCTCGCACTTTATATGATATCTTGCCTAATGCTCCTCGACCTAGAACTTCTAAACCACTAGCGACTCCATCCGTTTATGGTATTATTGGTTCTCAAAAGTCTTCTACTTCAAACTTTGGAAGCTGAAGTCTCATTCTTCCAATAATGTTGCTTCTCAGTCCACCTTAAATTTTGGTAAACCCGTAGAAGTTAATGTCATTCAAGCCATCCTTCTAAAGGTAAAAATAAGGGTAAAGGTAAGGCCAAATCTGATGCCCTGAAATAGGATTCTCAGAAACCAAGATTCTCGGAAACCTCATGTTGGCGATCGTTCTCAACGAAAACCAAAGTACCCTTGTTTAATTTGTGACAATGATCACTTCACCAAGACTGTCCTAGACGATCTGAAGTGAGCCACTTGCTCAAGGGCACCCAAGGAACTCAGGTCACTCTTAAAGAACCTTTCCCATCTCAGTAGACTCAGATGGTAGAGCAACCTCAGTCCTCTGCCCCATCTGGCTCTTAGGTGTTCATGATGAATTGTTCTGCAACCATTTCTATTGCTACTCGCTTGAAATATTATACTAGATCCCATCAGGGCACGAGGAAGGAGATCATTGATTGCTGATGATAGTCCTCCTCTGCCTGTTACTGGCCCTCTTGAAATTGGAAGGCCCAATGTTGAATCCCTTGTGCCACCACCTTCAAAAGGTGTACTACACAAGTATTCTTCTAATCCCAATGCCCATGCCACTCACCATTACAATATTGTTGAGGATTTGGTGTAGGCACCATTCGCGATGTTCCCGCTAGAAGTACGTAAGAGTTTTCTGTCACAGTGAAGAGCTTTGTTATCTGTGATTGGCGGGATTGATCATGCCGATACTAGCCTTCTTGCTTTAGATTTAGAGAATTTCATTCCACGACTTCTGTATCACATTGTGCTCATTATTCGAGTTGTTATTAACGGTCTCGACATCCATCGAGCAGTTGTGGACGAAGGTGCATCAACCTATGTCATGTCTGTTGGGTATGTGTTATATTCTTTCCATGAATAGCCCCATGCGCTGTACGTTGCACCGGTCACAGCAGGGGAGTCACAGGGAGGGTGGTAGCCTCCCCTGTCGGGGTCCAGGGCAACACCCCAACAAAAAAAAATTTGGTGTGCGGACCCACTCATAGGCGGACCCACACATGTTTTGTGCATGATTTTGCACATACTTTTGGGGTACGATGGTTTATGACCCCTGTTATTTTTTAGATCTGGTCAAGGGAACTACGGTTATGTTCTAATCCAGGGTTAATGGATTGGGGTTTATGTATGCATCAGCATGTATATATATGTGTTGTAACACTAAAAGGAATATAATGAAAAATCAAGCTGGTCATCTAGATTTATGGATTGAAATCAGATTTTATTTATAAATGCACCACCAAAACAGTAAAAACATCATACGGTGCTCTCTGTCAACAAGGAGAACTTGTGCATTATATGTTAACAAGCGGACTGATTAACATAGAAAAATTAATAATTAGTGTAAAAAAATGGATTTCAGTGTGAAGACGAAAGGATGAACCCTAAGTTTCTTGGCTCTGGCTCCCAATTCTCTGCCACCACTACCAAGCCTTAGCACAGGCTTGCAGATCACAGAACCCAGAGACATGGCATGACCTCGATTCAGCTTTAGCCTAGCAATATACATAGCTCCATTGATTAAAAGCTGAAGAATCTATGCATTGAGCTCTCTCATGCACACATAGAAGCTGACTCAATCTCTACACTTGTCTACAATTGCAAGGTAGGAAGAAGCGCACATGTGAGGATTCCTCACCCCTTTTTCACCTTCAAGAAAACGCATAGCAATTCAGATCTGAAATATCAGAGGACTTCAACTACACAGTCGCTCCATATCACTCCAGAAAACATACTTGCATACAGCCAGTCGCTGGCATAAGGGCTATGCTCACGTCTCTCAAGCCCTACGAAAAAATGCTGATGATGAAGCTTCCTAGGGTAAACCTCGCCTACCTCTCCTCATCTACCTTGAAAATGGGGAAAAAAATAAGGCCCCCAACAATAGCCTGAGCTCAGATGACTGTGGCAAGATCTCAAAAAAGGATGAGGACTGACGTGATCGGGAAAGGGTCCTCAAGCTGGGCTCTCCAATGCTTCCTGATAGCCCGGGTTCCCTAGATCCATCCTCTCAGACCTTTGAAATCTACATTTCACTCCTCATGGGCAAATCCTTGATTATATGGGTTTTCTCAACATAAAATGTATAGAAACTCCTGCAAGCCTTGGAGCACAGGCTGGGGATTCCCTCAGCTCTTCAAAGGCTTTTATACAGAGGTAAATGGATTGATGTCTCTTTCCCCCTTTCATTCTATAACATTGAGAGATACGCTATTGTAGTTTTAACCGTTCGTTTGAGGGGGGGGGGGGGGCTGCAGGGCACTCTTCATCTACACGAGCCTTCTCCGACAAGGATGTTGTCCATGCACAACCAAAAAAAAATATACATCCCCGGAGGCCCCTAAGCCCTTTCTGGTTGATAACATGGAGGAATTTCCCCCCATAGAGATTTCCCATCTAGAACTGGCAGAGAAGCTTGAAAAATATGTAGAAACTACCATTATCTACAGATTCAATGGACTTTGGCCACTAATAAAGGATCTCTATGACTGGATCTATGCTGACTGGACCCACCACTACACGATTATCTTCTACTCAAAGGGCTTCTTCATTGTAGTGTTTGAATAGGACAAATATTACTAGAGGGCCATAATAGAAGGTCCATGGTTTTGGGGACGAGCAAGACTCTTCCTCAACCCTTGGTTCCCAAATTTTGACCCCTCTACAGTAATCATCACCAAGATTCTACTATGGGTTAGGCTTCCTAATTTACCTATTAATTTATGACACATGTCAGTCTTCCAAGGCATTAGAAACTCCCTGGGCTGCTACTTGACATCAGATCCCTTTCGGGAGTACCAAGGGCTATACACATATGGTAGAATATGTGTTGAAATTGACATAAGTAAAGGTCTTCCAAATCAAATCAATCTCAATATTGACGATTTATTATGGACATAGTCTCTAGAATATGAGAACACTTCCTTCCGTTTTCACCACTGTCACCAAACAAGGCACCTTCAAAACTCATGTGCCAAGTTCCTAGCCCCAAAAAAGAAAAACAAACCCAAGCCCAAAACCAAAATATGGATATGATGACGATGGTCACTCACCTCCCGTTGATGACGATGACACCTCAAGCTCAAATGAGGAGGAGATTGACGCAAAAATGGAGCAGGAAAATCAGACGAGAGAGTCATCCTAAATTTTCCCTGAGGGATCCCTTGTCATGATGACCTCTCAGAAACACACCCATGAATCCTGTTATTTTGACCCATATAAGGAGACTCTTCCACCAATAAATAACAATATTGAAGTGGTTCTAGCCCATTCACACCAAGGTAGATGGGTCAAATTCAACAAAAAAAGGGAAAACATCTCGTAGAAAGGATGTTGTCCACTCTGGGTAGAACCTTGTTTCTCTCTTCTTTTCTTTCCTAGTCATGCTTCACTGTTATTTTGTCTATTTCATTTTCACCCTTTGAGACTGAGGTTGATTATTTATAATTTTAGGTTAAATATTCTTACCTCTCTTAATTGTAATATCTACTTCTACCATATGATTTCTTAATAGAATTTGTCTTATTTATCAATAAAAAAAAACACAGAAAAATTAATAAAAGTATTGTAGTGTTAGTTTTTGTAGAATATGATTTCATGGAGGGCACGGTGTGGCATATTCTTATAAACATACCATTAAAATATGGGAACACCATACGATGCTCTCTATCAACAAGGAGCCAGGTGCGTTATATGTTAAATAGTGCACTGATTAACATAGACATAAAATAAAATGAAAATGTTTTTGTGAAACACTACATGCGTGATGCACTATAATGAAATAATGCAACGGTGACCTATTTTATACATGGTGCATAGATTTAAAATTAATTTTTTTTATTTTTTATTTATCAAACAGTATGTGTGCAGTTTTCTGTGATAAAACAATGTACCAATACACTATTTTACACAGCGCACAACAATTAAAAAAATATATATTTTTTCTAAATTCACGCAAGGGACAACATGGATTTGGATCCAACTCTAGAAGTCATTCTGTGGGTTAAATGTCATAGACCTATATATATATATATAGCAATACAAACCCTCTAAATATAAAATGAAAATCCCTAATTCTTAATTAACAAAAACGGGAAGAAGCAAGGACAAAAACAAAAAGAATCAAGGGCTTAGTTTAAGAACGTTTTTTTTATTTTATTTTTGAAAATGAATAGTAAAATTAAAATTTTTTACTTACCATGTATTAAATAAAACACAAAATGTAAAAAAATTGATTATTACATAAAATTTAATCACCAGATGGTTTGAAATTCTATGCTACAGGGTTTGAATCACTAGAGGTTTGGAATTTTGATTGTTGGAATAGTTCTGTTTGAAAATTTTTCACTGCTCGACAGTGATCTCATCCTCTCTTTCTCGAGGTATGTCTCTTGTGCAAATGTCTCCCTGAATATTTTTTCAAAAATAATGAAATAATGAAAATTTTTTACTATTTAAAGAATTGTTTTATGAAATTAGATTTAAGAGAATATTTTTCCGCCCATTTTTTAATTTCCTATTTTTTTCACTTTGAAAAAATAAATATGTGCTTCCTTTCTTTGCGGATATTCGATGCCTATTTTTCTATTACTAGGATAGTACTGGTTCTCCTTACCTAAAACACACAGATGCAATTAACTTTACATTAGCACCGATAACAATAAGTCCATTTTTAAGGCACCGAAATTACTTTTAGGTGTGTACACCAAAATTTGTTGTTGATTTTTCTCAAATTCAGGAAGAAAATATCATAATTATATTGAATTGACTATTCTTAAAAATCTAGCTCATTCCATAATATTTCTTAAAGTCCATCATAGAGTTCTTCCTATCCATCTCGAAACGTTATATTTACTTCAGATTTTATTTATATTTTCAGTATCCAATTGAATTTATTCTTTTTATCCATGTCAATGAGATTAATAGACTTTATAATATATAAAAATTTCCAAGTTCATGCAAAATCAAAATCACGTTCAAATGCACAAAATATTCAAATAGCTCCAAAACATTAGAAGCCCTTATCAAGAGTAGCATACCGCAACGCACATTTGGTAGATGAAAATGGATAGCCGCTTCACCCTGCCAATTGTAACAATATTGCATCTTTTAGCCACAATCCTGGTACAATGATGGTAATAATAATGGTTTGGTATATTAATGTAATTATTTCAACGTCAAACCAATTAATCATGCATTTTTTACGTGCTTACTAATTAATATCAAAGATTTTGTACTAATCATGTTCAAATATATTTTTTAAAATTATTAGGATTCTAGTGATGATGATTGACCTACCTACCATCTTCCATTACACCCCATGACAATGTAAAATCAAGAGAAGGTTGAATTAAGAGAGAAAATCGAAGAGGAACGATACCAAAAATGGTTTAATCAACCACCTATTCAATTCCCACTACGTCTAGATTCACCAATTAGGAATGACTACAACAATAGTAGTTCTTCATAAGCTTGCAATGGAGGAAATAAAATAGAGGTTGGTATGGATGATTACTTAAGGGATACGACAACCATGGATACAATGTTGTTCGAAGCATTCCAAAAAGATGATCAACTAGGGGATGACGCTCATATTGTTGACACCCTTTCCCAAAGCCTTAACTTTGCTTCCACCACCCCGCTCTTTGGACTGGCGATCAGTAAAGGTCTACCTAGTTTGGGACAATGATGTGACTGTAAAACTTGAAATCAAAGTTTGGCTTCTTGAATGCATCTTTCTCAAAAATTTTGAGGTAATCTAACATAAATTCCTCCCTTATATTTTGAGAAATATAATCACACAATGAACATTACAAATGATAAATTTTAAGAATTTTAATAATTATATCATCATTCATGTATATTTAATATTTTCCATGATCACTAACTGCAGGTTATTCAAAGATAAGGTTCTTCCAAGTGACAATGTATTTTCTGGTAGCTGCGAAGAGGCAAAGAAATTGTTGAAAATGTTGGGTGTTGAGTACATACCATATCATGCATGTCCAAATGATTGTATTATATATAGAGGATAATATGAAGATAATGACATATGTCTAAATTTGGGCATGATAGGTATGATAAATAAAAAAAGAAGGGTAAATCATGTGGTCTGACTTTTAAGATATTGGGGCACATGCCTATAATCCCAAGGATTCAAAGGCTCTTTCGTTGAAAAAAATTAGCTATGTTGTAGGGATGGCATGCCTCACACAGAAGTGAGTTGGGATTTATGTGAATCCCAACAGATTCAATATCCATGAAGCATATAGAGGATACATGGACCGAAAAAATCAATGATGAAGTATGAAATCTATGACTCAGCATAGCCATGGATGGGGTCAACCCATATTCCCTCCAGAGCACCAACTATTTTATTTGGTCTATAGTAATGATCAATAAAAATATCCCCCCATGGTTTTCCGTGAAGAATGAACATTATATGTTAGCTCTCATAGTCTCGGGTAGAAGAAAAGTGAAGAATATGGATGTCTACTAACAACCACTAGTAGATGAATTAAAGGAATTATGGGATGGGATAAATGTATATGATGTATCAAGACCCATCACAACACAGAGGAGTTTTACATTAGATGGAATATGGGCTTACACGACACATGATTATATAGGATTAGGAGTTTTCTCTAGTAAATCACATGTTTATTTATTTTTTTATATACAAACCAATATTCTTTCGTATATTAGTTATTTAATTCATTGTAATTGTTCTGATATTCATTATATTCTTTAACATGCCACGCACATATATTGTATATAGTAACCTCGCAGGTCTTGTAACAAAGGAGTATTTTGGATGTAAATGTTGTGGACCTTCTCTGAAAGCTAGATGGTCCAACAAACTACGAAAGCCACTGCGTGACTACTCCACGATATTTCTCCTAGAGGAACACCCTTACATAAGAGCAACATCAACTTTCAATGGTAAATGAGAGAGAACCCAAAGGCCTCCAATAACGACACCAATTGAATGGCTTAGAGCATATGAGAGAGAATGATAAGGAGTTCATAGAAATTTTCGATTCAGGTGGGGAGCCTATGTTCGATCATCAATAATTCTTCGAAACCTATGTTGAGAAATTTCCCATTGGTATGAAAATGAAATCTATCTTTTATGACCTCCCATATTGGGATCATCTTAAGATTACCCACTTAGTAGATCCCATGCATATATTTAAAAATGTTTCATCTTCTTTATCGAGACACATATAATCAAAAGAAAGTGACACATTGGCTATTAGGAAAGATCTTATTACTTCAAAAACTAAAAAGAAACACTGGCCAAGACAATTAGGAAGTAAATGATCAGAGGTAGGTGTTGGTTCTTATAATTCATGGTATATCAAAGAACGTTATGTCCCATGGATTTTAAAAAAAGATGATATTTCTTTGGAAAAGGAAGTTATCATGGGTGTGAGGGTTCCATCTTCATACGGGTCTTCACTATAACACTGCTTCTCCATGGATGAACATTTGTTGGGGTTGAAATCACATGAACATTTGAATCTTCTTAGAGTACTATAATGTCAAACGCATGATTTTATTATTTTTTATATTAATAAATTTCATCCCATGCAGGGATTATAAAACATAAATAATTTTGTATATTATTGCACATGTGTTTATAAATTTTCAGTGGCATTATTCTTTTTTCATACATGGGTGTGTGAAAAATGAATTTTGTCAAGACCTAGGTCATGCGATATCTAAATTATCTTCATTTGTACATTGGATCATGTCAAAGGAGATTTATGTGGCTAACATTCCACGGTGGCGTCAAGAGATAGTTGAGATTTTTTGTATGTTAGAGTAGGAATTGCCGATGTGTTTCATGGACTTGTAGGTTCACCTTCTAATGCACCTAGTAGATTAGGTTGAATTAGTTAGGGTGGTTTCCTGTCGTTGGATATTCTTCTTAGAGAGGTACATGAATAAATTGAGGGTCTATTGTAGAGGAGTACATATCATATGAGACTTTCTATTATTCCAGTGAGTACATCAAGAAGATCGACAAGAGACCATGCTTGTGATTTGGGATGATGAAAGTGATGAAGACAAAAGAGAAGGGGGCCTACTCCAAACGAATGGAAAAAGGCACATGATAAAGACTAAGCGACTTATAATTTTTCAAATTTACACGAAGTAAATATTCATGTTGAACATCGATATAATGCATACTTTGATCTCTTATATACTATATGTTAGTTTGATTTCATTAGCGAATGCAGAAACTGAAGAAAATAATAAATTTTTTCTTTATAATAATGAAGTGACAAAACCATGGGTCGCATTGTACGAAAAAAAGAGGATGAAATGGGATAGTGATAGGAAAGAATTCATATGATTGAATGGTAGAACTGTGCCTTATCGTGATCATTTAAGATAAAATATGCCAAAACTATTCCCCAATAGTTGGGTTGCTAACCAAGTCAGAGAGAAATACGGTACAACTGGTCGTTGCCCGTGTGCTTAAGAGGATGTGCTAAACATATGGATTGGGTGCACCCACTCGATAATAATATATTTATGTACATTTTAAACCTGATAATGCACCTTTCAAATGTAATTACATTAATATTTTATATTTGAATTGTTGGGTTATTATAATACACATGACAATATGATTTTTAAACTTTTTTATAGGGGCATTTGTTACCATGTATGTGGGTATATGGTCACCATTTTCGCATAGAAAATGACGATGACGGACACATGAAAAAATATTTTGGAGTGTAAGTCAAGTACAATCAATCTACTCGATTTAGCCACTATGATAAAAACCTAATACGAGGGACGTTAGGTTACTTTGGAAAGATACAATAGATCATTGAAGTGGATTTATCTTCTTTCCAGGGTGTTATTTTTAGGTGAAAATGGTGGGACACCTTTGCTCAGAATAATGTAAAGGAAGATCATGAGAGTAGGCTAATATGTATCAACTCTAGAAAGATGTGGGATTAAGCTAAGGACCACTATGTTTTCTCCAAACACTGCAATGAGATTATTTTTCCCCAAATGTAGTTGGATAGTAATTGGTGGGTCGATTGGGACATGAACTTAGATAAAAAAATATTGTTGAGAACAATAGTGTTATCATGCCGAGCGAGCTAGAAGATAGTGAGGGTGATCATGATAATCGAGAGTGATATTGTACATGCATTATTTCATCATTTATAGTTTTTAAGATGGGTTTTTATAAAGAATAGGACTTAATTACCTTATAACTAAGACTCTTTTTTTGAAACATTATAATATGTATTTTGAATTAATTGGTAATTTTCATTCTGTTAATGTTAAATCATTTCACTAGACGATTTGAAATTATGTTGATCTCGAAAAAAATGGCATATTGTATAAAGTACTTTTCTTTCCGTATGTAAGATCATAATAAAATAATAATAATTCCAAGTACATGAATTTATTTGCCTTATTTTCTAAACTTTATTACGTTACAAAAATTCATATTATTCTAGATTTATTATTTTACAATTATTTACAGTCATACAATTTTACAATTTTACAATTATGGTAATTTGAAAATATTTACAGTATACATTTTACTTACGGTAGTTATGCTTCAAAATTGATAATGAATTTACAATTTTACAAATTTACAGATTTAAAAATTTTAATAAAATTGAATTATGACAATACATACCATTACAATTACAATTTTACAATCTCACAATACAATTAAAATTTTACAAATATTCTACATACAATTAGAATTACAATTACAATTTTACAATCACATACAATTACAATTACAAATACAATTTTAGAATTTTAAATACAATTACAATTACAATTACAATTTTAGAATTTTATATACAATTACAATTACAATTACAATTACAATTTTACATATATACAATTACAGTTACAATCATTTCAAGTTAATACCATTAAAAATTTACAAATATTTTACATACAATTACAATTAAAATTACAATTACAATTACAATTACAATCATTTCACATTAATACAATTAAAATCTTACAAATACTTTACATACAATTAGAATTACAAATTCAATTAGAATTAGAATTACAATTACAATTTTACAATTTCACTTAGAATTACAATGAAAATTACAATTACAATATTTAAAATTATAATTTTAAAATTTTACATACAATTACAATTACAATCATTTCACATTAATACAATTAAAATTAAAATTAGAAACACAATTACAATTTTACAATTTTACATACAATTAAAATTTAAATTCAAATTACAAGCACGACATAATATTTAATAATTATCATGGTTTATATTAAAAATAAACACCACAATCATGAAAACCATCGTACAAACTTCATATTTGACTGAAAAAGGTATTCACATTTGCTAACATCATTTAACAAAACACAAGCATTGTATAACATCATCACAACACAAACATCAAATATACATTTCATGCCAAATAACTTCTATCACATACACATTTATCTGCAAGCTGCACATTAAATGAACATATCTAACAAGACCTAACAATATACACATCATGATGAACACCATGTAAATTAAGTACAACTACAACATGAACCTAATATATATATATATATATATAGTCTCAAAAATATAAAACTATAATATAACTACATATAAATGTCAAATATCATCTTGTGGTACATCAATAGTAGTATAGGCGAGGCCTCCTCAGTCGATGGTCGAGCCTCGACATGCTAAAATAGATGTCGATCATCACGTGCCTGTTGATCTGTATGTGCCTCATGATGATCATGATCAACTAGCTGCTCATGATGACTCGACGTGCATGGTATCGCCTATTGATCTATGGATTGTGTGGCAGTCGGCTCAGTTGATGGACCTGCATCCTCAAATGGACCTGTGCCCTCCTTAGGATCAGGTGCCTGCTCATGATGATGATTGTTGGATGTTTTAGGGTTCTCGTCTGCAGCGATAGGTGGAGGAGGAGGTGGAGTAATAGCTGAACGATGATCACTCCCCTGATCATCATCATGAAATGATGCATTGCCCGACTGTCGATGTACTGTATCTCCAACATGCTTAAATCGACCGACCCTCCTCAACCATTGCACTAATCTAGTAGCTCGAATGACATGCCGCATTAGTGTCAATATATCACGTGACATGCCTATCCATATTGTTGTCAGCCTATCATCAGCCTATATCTCTCACTTAGTGACCGGCCTCACTCCCTCCTCCACTAGGAGTTGACAGAGTTGGTCATGCAATTCCATCCTAAATCTAGTTTTGGGCCTACGCCTCACACCCGCAGGTCCTTGTGCATGATCATGAGGACCAGGTCTATCACCAACCTGGTTCTCCACATCTGTCATCTCCTTATTGTTAGTGGGATATACACCTACATCATTTGGTGTCGGTGGCATCTCGTTGCCAACAAATGACCTAATATATAGAAAATATATATAATTATACAACAATAATTATACAATTTTATTAACTGGTTTAATGAAAACAAGTTAAGGAATGTGTTAGAATAAATTTAAATAAAACATTAATATTACCTCTCTCACCTAGTGGCTCATCAACATTGAAGAGGATGTTGGCACACCCTTGCCAATGCAAACCAGCATATGGATATGGCACCAGAACGAACATGTGATCATGAAAAATTTATAGAAAATCTGGTGCATTATGAGATATCCTCCCAGAAAAGTAAGACTCGCCCCTCTTGGGCATCATCTCAACCCACACCTCCATCTGTAGATGCAGCATTAGCCTATAAGACTACAAAAAAAAAGTAGGCCTGGTCTCTAGAAACCTCTCAAAAGATAAACAAAGTATCTCTAAAGAAAAAGGGAAGCTCACCCTCCGTTGTGCTTGATGACGACATCTATCTAAAGTTGTAGAGAATTGTCGCAAAAAAATCGTAGACCAGCTCACAAGTCGTGGAACCTGTAATAAAGAATCAACATAAAATAAACTTGGGAAAATAATACGTTTCCCATCCATGGTATGGTGTGAAATGGTCGACAGAAGTAATGAGAGGCACCTCACCTCCTGTGCACCAAACGAATCAATAGGTAACTGACCAATAGAGACCTGAAAATTTGCAGGAGATAGTATATCGGTGCATATGTATCTCTGGGAGTACACCAACTAACTCCCTGATGCATACCCGATGAGGACCTCTAGGAGCGAGGGAAAATCCTGCCCACTCCTAGATAGGCTAGTAATAAAATACATGTCCTCCTCACTGGGCGCATACCACTGGTTAGGACCAAACTAGAAAGCCTATTGGTGGGAATTTCACCTGAAGATATGTTGTCACAATAACCCATGGTGGCCGTTCAGGGATGTAGCCTCCTCATATAACTTGAAGACGCCTACCTCCCTTAGGAGAAACTGGGTGGTTGTTGTAATAGGGTGATTATACATAAGTCTCTCCCTCTCTCGTGCCTCCCAAAGGAAAACCACATTATAGTGGTCCATCGTATGTTACTATTGTTCCCTCTATTCTCTCCTTTGATGTCACTGAATGATTGACATATTTTTTGGCATTATAATATAATATGTTGTCCTTGATGGAAACCTACTCTATAAAGTTGTCCTTGATGGAAACCTATTTGATGATTTCCTTTTGATAGCAAATTATTTGTTAAAGATGTAAAAATGATGTTTCTACAGCTCAGTTCAAATGTGACAGATAAAGGAATTCCAGTAAGTGCCGAATAAATGAACGTGAAATATTTCTCAATGTATATGAAATTTTGATGAAGGCAACCCATGCACATATGCTACTTGGTATACAGGAAATCCACGTATACATCTAGAATTAGTATATATGCAGTTTTTATGAAGAGAAGTCATGTATACATGCGGGTATGAAGAGCCAAGTCACCTGTACCTTTTTCTCTCTAAAATTATGATACCAAGGGGCTTTACCATGGTATTAGACCACAATATTGAGCATTGTATTGTCTGCTTGATTCCATCCAAGAATACCATCGACAGCTGTGTCATTTTGGCTCATGGTATTGGTAAAGATTAAATATATATAAGGAGAAGAAGATCATAGTGAAAGGGTGTGCCGGTGTAAGGGATGTTAGTGAATACTTCTCTCTGAAGTATATCTGCATGGAGTGAGCTATGTTTTATTGGTAGATATAAATCTATGATGCACCCTTGGACACAATGATGCATCAGGATCTCTAGACCTGATATGACTATATACTTGCATGATGTAATTATGAGATGTTTGGATATGTAATCTGGTGCATGTTTACTAAAGTGAAGTAAAGAAATTTGGGTAAGCTTATAGATCTGCATCTTTCTACAGTAATAACATTACAAATCTGTACGTTAGTTCGTCGAAGTGAAAGCACGTATACGCGTGGCTTTGTCTCAGCTAAAGCGTGTATTGAATTCTAGGTTTTCTGAAGCTTGTTGGCAAGGTTATTTTTTTATTACTGCTATATTCCTATTATCTGTCAATGAATTCTTCATGTAGATCTAGGTTGCTTGAACATTGTATATGCTGCTAAGTTTAAATGTACAAATCTGATCAATGAGCAAGTAAATATGTTTAATGATGACTCACTGATTAAGGGTTTTGCAATACTGAAAATACAACTGGCTAAAAGCCTCAGATATGTCTCTGAGACTGATCATATTATGTAAATTTAGTATTCTCATATCTATACACAGATTCATGTGAAGGAAAGTGGATATACATGAAGGATTAGTAAAGCGAAGTAGCATATGTACTTTAAGATAATGAATGATCAGGGTTGAAAATGATTATGCATACTCATTCTAAAATCCGGGTTTATTACTGTGTTCTGGTTATAGTGATTTCACTATTCTAATTGAAGTTTGGGTTAATTTTATTATTGATGATATTTATGATGAGCTGTGTTGAATCTCTAGGATCCAGTGTGAAAATTTATGAAACATGCTCTGCATTGGTTTTGATAGTTGAAGCATTCTGTGTGGAAGTATAAGCTTCCTACTCATAAAAGTTGTTGTTTTGATTAGGGGGTTGAAGATCCCTTCAAGTAGTGGCTGGTAAATGATATCAATGGGTTGGAGCTCCCTTCTAGTAGTAGCTGGAGAATGAGAGAAGGTTGCAGCTTTCTGCAGCTAGATTCCTGTGTACTGATATGAGTCTAAACAAGTCAAATATTGTAAGAAGTTTTCCATATAATAAATATTGAAGACATAAACGACATCAGCAATGGTTTTCTCCCAAATTGGGTTTCCACCTAAAACCTTGGTGTTATTGTCTGATTCTCTTTTGTGACAATTTATTTTGTTATTACTGCACATATTTACTGCTTAAATATTTGATGCATAACTGATAAGGTGGGTTAAAGAATGTTTCTGAAAGTTTATCTAACAATAAATTTATCTCAATATACACAATTTTCTATTAGTGTATGCACGTATATACACTGGTTGGGTTAATTAAAGTCACATATAGAAGTCAGTAAGAGAAATGTAAAATATTGTGATTGTTAAAAATACTGATTCACCTCCCCCGCTTAGTATTTTTTCCAACAATTGGTATCAGAGTAGGTCCTTGTGAAGAAGCTTAAGCGCTAGAAGGAAGATCAGCTAAGATGAGAAATCAAGATGGGACATGATCTATCATGCCTCCTCTCTTCAATGGAAACAATTTAATATTATGGAAGACAAGGAGAAGATCCTATCTTTAGTATCTTGGAGTAGATGTATGGGCTATAGTTGTAAGAGGTTATCAATATACAACTTCAGTTCCAGCAGATCCAGTAGCAAGAAAGAACTATGAAACCAATGCAAATATGGTCAATGCATTATTGGGAAGTTTGACTAAATCAAAATTTATCAAAGTCACACAGTTGAATACAACAAAGGAGATATGGGAAAAAATCATTCTGATCATGCAAGTGATGCGGAGGTAAAAAATGCTAAACTCCAAAATACCAAAATTCAATATGAAAAATTTAGAATTCATAATGAGGAAAGCATTGCTAGTTTCTTTTTATGTCTAAATGACATTGTAAATCGTATGAGAAATCTGGGTGAAACCATGACTGGCACTACTCTAGTAGAAAAGGTTTTAAGATCCCTAACTTCCAAATTCGAGTCATAAGTGTGTTTTATTAAAGGGAACAAGGATTTGTAAACTCTTACTATTGTTCAACTTCATGGGATTCTGATTGCATGTGAAATGAGGAAAGGAGGTCCATCTGAATTCAAAGAAGTTTTCTTTAGAGCTGCCAGAAAAGGAAAGGAAGTATAAGAAAAAGAAGGATCAGGGTATGTTTCAGAAGAAGATGAGATAAATTTTGTAAAGAAGCACAACTTGGCTCTGGAAGGTTCATATGTAAGCTTCCTGTTAAATGTTTTTCTTATGGAAGAGTTGGTCATTATGTTGCTAAATGTCCTCATAAAGATAATCATGAAAAGGGAAAGGAAGTGGAAAAAGATAATAAGAAACGATTTATCAATAGAAAAAGTTAGTGTACTCATGAAGATAGTGATTGTCTATCAAATAGTGAAGAAGGAGAATCTGTTCAAGATATTATACTTCTCATGGCTTTTGAAAAAGACTCTAGTGAGGCTAAAGATACTTTTATGGATGCATTAGAAGAAAATTATTTTATTGAAGAAATAAATCATTGTTGTGTAACTTGACTCAAGAGAGAAGAAAAGATATATTCACGCCTTAGAAATGAGCCACTTCGAGGGGGCAACCTCCAATACATTACATGAATGAACAATTCTTGGATGATACAAATGAACAAAACCTCCTTCTATATATAGGAGTCCATGGGGCCATAATATAATCCTAGTAAGGCCATGATAGCAATCCTATTACCAACAACAATAATAATGTAAGGGCACAATAATAACAATATGGGGGATTCTGAGGTACAATAATAATAATGAGGGCTACACTAACATAATAAGGGGCTACACTATTAATATAGGGACTTAACATGCCCCTCTCCTTCAAAAAAGTGTTGTCCTCAACGCTTGAATAGCTACGGGTGCTTAAGTATAAAATTCTCATCCTCCCATGTAGAATCTTCGGTGGGTAAGTTCTTCCACTTGATGAGATGCTGCGAAATTGATCGATTCCGTAGTTGTCGAGTTCTTGTTTCCATGACCGCTTCACACCATATGAATTTCAGACTCTGAACCTTCGTACAAAAAATTTTATAGCGCAAATTCCACGATGACCTGTTTATGAGCCTGAAAAAATACCTAACTTCCACAGATGATATCTCCTCAAATATTGCGAACCAAGATCTGAAATTTTTAGACAACCTTCCTCAAGATTTCCGCTTCGCACCCTAAAAATTTCAGCTTCTGAAGCTTCGTAGAAAAAAAGTTATAGCGAAAATTCCACGATGACCTGTTTGGAGCAGCGAAACCCTAGAATCCAAAGCTCCGATACCAAATGTTGTGTAACCAGCTCCAAAAAGAGAAGAAAAGAGATATCAACGCCTTAGAAATGAGCCACTTCGAGGGGGAAACCTCCAATACATTACATAAATGAACAATTCTTGGATGATACAAATGAACACAACCTCCTTCTATATATAGGAGTCCATGGGGCCATAATGTAATCCTAGTGGGCCACAATGTAATCCTAGCCGACCTAACAATAATAATTTAAGGGCACAATAATAACAAAATGGGGGTTACAAGGGTACAATAATAACAATAAGGGGGGGCTACACTAACATAATAAGAGACTACACTATTAATATAGGGACTTAACAATCATCTCAAAATATGTTTATAAGAAAACAAAATTGTCATAGATACTCTAAAGAATCAGCTTATAGAAAAGGAGAAGCACAAGGAGAAATTAGAATGTGAAATAGTAAGTCAAAGAAAGGAAATTGAGAAAGTGAAAACTTTAAATCTTAGATTTTCTAAAGGATATTAAACCTTAGATGAAATTATCAAGGTACAACAGTCTCCTCTTGTAAAGATAGGTCTTGGATATATCATATAATCCTCTCAGTCTTCAGCACCAATATATCTAAATGGAGCTAAATCTAGCCAACAAAATTTTGTCACTCACCAAAAGAAAAAAGAGACTACCTAGGTAAAGCATCACCACTTCAATTCAAGGAAGAACAATAAAAAAAATATAAACTAGTAGGTAAACATAAATATAAGGTTTCATGATCGCAAAAATTTATTATTTAAAGGACAATGTTTCTCATGTCATAATTTTTGTCATAAAGTTGTACAATGTGTTGCATACAAAACCATCATGATCACATAAGCTAGAAAGATAAGAAATGAGACTGGTGTAAATAAGAATACTTACAACCACTTTTCTCCTCTTTAAGGAAAAATTGAATGTTCTTATTGCAATAACTTTGAACATGAAGAATATAAATTCAGGAGCAAGCTTCATCCAAAAGAACATATACCGACAAATTCCAAGGTATGGAGAGACAAGGACAAGGAATCACAGGTTGAAAGCTATGGCATAACGTTATTTGCAGAAGGAGAATAAAATCAATGGTAAATTGATAGAAGATGCTCAAAACACATGACATGTGATAAAAATAAACTTCTTTCATATAATGCATTAGAGAGGGAAAATAATGTTACTTTTGGAAATGACTCTCATGCTATCATTAAGGGTAAAGGTTATGTGTTTCTAAAAGAAAAGGTTAAAGCTAACAATTTTATGTATGTGGATGGGTTAAAGCATAACTTTTTGAGTGTAATCCAGATGTGTGATCAAGGAAATTAAGTTTTCTTCATTTTAAAAGAATGTGTAGTACGTGAACTTGACACAGGAAAAATAGTAATAAAAGTAACTAGAACACCAAGAAATTTGTATATATTCAAAGGTGGCCAAGAGAAATGCTAATTAGGTAAATTGACAGAAAATTGGTTATGACACATAATATTGGGACATTTGAGCTTCTCTCAAATAAGAAAATCTAGCAAACTCAAAGTTGTTCGTGATCTTTCGAACATCATTGTGCCTGAAAGGACCATATGCAAATCATGCCAATTTTGTAAGCAAACTAGGGTGCAATTCAATGCCAAAGAAGCTTCAACAAGTAAGCCTCTTGAACTTATACATTCTGATCTATGTGGTCTTGTAAGAAAAAATTCACCTCATGGTGAACAATACTGTACTTTATTTATTGTTGACTTCTTTAGAATGTGTTGGATCGGTTTATTAAAACATAAAGATGAATCATTTGAAAAATTTAAGATCTTAAAAGCTTTGGTTGGAAATGAATTAGATCTAAAAATAAAATGTCTTATATTTGACTGAGGAGGAGAATATATATCATATGAATTCTTTGATTTCGGTGAACATCATGGCATAAAAGGACAGTTTTCTGTAGCTGGAACCCCACAACAAAATGGCATGGTAAGAAGAATGAATAGAACAGTTCAACATATGGCCCATGCTATGCTTCATGAATCCGGAACTCTCGATAGCTTATACATACTAATATATGTGGTCATGTAAGTAAAAATGCAGCTCATGGAGAACAATACTATATTTTATTTATTGATGACTTCTCTAGAATGTGTTGGATCGGTTTAGTAAAACATAAAGATGAAGCGCTTAAAAAATTTAAGATCTTCAAAGCTTTGGTTGAAAATGAATTATATATAAAAATCAAATTTATTATATCTGACCAAGGAGGATAATATATATCAAATGAATTCTTTTATTTCTGTGAACATCATGGCATAAAAAGAAAGTTTTCTATAGCCGAAACCCCACAAAAAAAGGCATGGAAGAAAGAATGAATAGAATAGTTCAACAGATGGCATGTGCTATTCTTCATGAATCTGGAACTCCTGATACCTTTTAGGGAGAAGCCTCACATACTGTAGTAAATATTCTTAACAAGGCTTATGTTTGTGTGAAAAATGATAAAACTCCTTATGAGCTATGTATGGTAATCCTCCCACTGTAAAGCATTTTAGAGTTTTTGGAAGGAAATGTTTTATCAAGAAGAATGATGATAAACTTGGTAATTTTGAGCCTAGAGAAGATGAAGGAATATTTCTTGGTTACTCTTCCAGAAGTAAAGCATATAAATGTTACAATAAAAGACTTCAGAATATTTTTGAATGTATTGATGTTGTAATTGATGAATCTCTCACAGCTCCTAAAAGAGAAATAAAAAGAAAAAATGAATATGATGATGATGTATATTTTCCCTCATCAAATAGCAACAATATAGAAAGATAATTCAATGAATAACTAGAAGAAGATATATCTGAAAAGGCTCCATCCAGGTATGTTCCAAAGAATCATCTAGGATCTCAAATTTTGGGAGAAAAGGGATTAGGTGTCCAAAAAATAAGAAATCTTATAGAATCCCCTAGTTATATGGTATTATTATCCACTTTTGAATCACAAAATGTAAATCAAGCTAGTAAAGATGAATGTTGGATTCAAGCCATGAATGAAGAACTTGATTAGATTGAAAAGTTTCATACTTGGGAATTGGTTACCAGAATTCATGATAAAAATGTTATTGGAACAAAACGGATATTAAAAAAAAAGTTAAATGAAAATGGAGATGTTATTATAAACAAATCTAGACTTGTTTATAAAGGGTATGCTCAACAAGAAGGTATAGACTTTCAAGGAACATTTTCTCATGTAGCCAGACTTGAAGCCATAACAATGTTTGTTGCTTTTTCAAGTTTTCAACAAATCAAAGTTTATCAAATGGATGTAAAATTTGTTTTCCTCAATGGTGATCTAGAAGAAGAAGTTTATGTAGAACAACCAGAAGGATTCATTTTGGGAGATGATGAAAAACTTGTTTGCAAACTTAAAAAGGCTTTATATGGTCTCAAACAGGCTCCTTGAGCATGATACTATCATCTTGACAAATATCTTCAACAACAAGCTTTCACAAAGGGATATGTTAATAGTAACTTATACACAAAAATGAGAATGATAAATTATTGATTATTGTTGTGTATGTTGATGACATGATTTTTGGAGGTAATGAAGAGTCCATGAGTCAAAAAAAATATTTTGTTATGCAGCAAGAATTTGAAATGTCATTACTTGGGAAACTAACATATTTTCTTAGCTTAGAAGTGCAACAAACAACAAATGGCATATTTCTATCACAAGAAAAGTATCTGAAGATATTTTTGAAGAAGTATGGGATGGAATACTACAAACCTATGAGTACTCCAATGGTATCTGGATGTAACATTAGTTCTCATGATGATTCGCCCATGGTGAATCAACCATAGTATATATCCATGATTAGAAATATGATTTATCTAACTGGGACAAGACTAGAAATTATGCTTGCAGTTGGGATTGTTGTATGATTCCAAGCTAACCCAAAAGAGTCTCAACTTCAGGCTATAAAAATAATATTCAAATATCTACAAGGGACTCAAGACTTTGGTCTATGGTATCCAAAGAATGTTGATCTCACTCTTCATTTTTAGACAAATGCAAATTTGGCTGGAAATGTTGATGATCGAAAAATCACTAGTGGTGGTACATTATATATGGGGCCCCGATTAGTATCTTGGTTCAGCAAGAAACAAATTTATATTGACTTATCTATGGAAGAAGCAGAATATGTGGTTGTAACATCATGTTGTACACAACTTCTTTGAATGATGTAGACATTAGAAGATATTCAAATCAAATGTTCATCTCCCATCTCCATTTTATGTGATAATACAAGTTCCATTAGTATCTCGAGAAATATTATTATGCATTCCAAGACCAAGAACATTCCTATCAATTATCACTTCCTATGTGAACAAGTGCTTGAAAAAAAGGTTCAATTAGAGTATGTTCCCTCCAAAGAACAAGTTGTAGATATATTTACTAAACCTCTTCCAAGGGAAGCATTTTACTATCTTAGATAGAAGCTGGGAGTTGTCTCTACATCTCTTAAAAAATTTCTTAATTTTAGAAGATTAAATTTGGTACGATAGTGTCATAATGGTGAATCGTGTATATACGCAAGTTTCTGTGCACAAAAACATGTATGGTTTTTACTGACATAAATTTTCTAGGTCAAATTTCAGAATAATTTGTGGCTCTATTGGGTAATATCTGTTGTTGTTCTAATATTCATCTTGCTCTACCTTTCTTTGATATTCATCTCCTTGATGAAGATTCTTTCATTAATTGGTTTTTGAAGGTGTTCAGCATGCACAAGCTTAAGGGGAGCAGCTGCCTTGTTGAAAATGGTGCATTGTTGGCATTTTGATTGGTTGTTGTGTTATGATCTCCTATTTGAGATTCTTTGGTCTCGGCTATACAAAGTCAATATTTATTTGATTAAAAGGTCATGTTAAGACCTATGATGTAAATTTGTTATATTCAGTCATGTAAGGACTTGTTCAAATTTGTAAACCCACTTGGTTGGGTAGTTGAGTCAAATATGTACTTCCACTTGGTTGGATAATTGATCTAAGTATGAGTCCTTGGTGGTAGGAATGGTCATACTCGGCTGAGTTATAGAGTCATGTACTTCATTGAAAAATATGTCTGAAGATTTAGCATGAACTCATGGGGAGCATGGTCAATACATTGCACATCAGATCTGTAGAGCTCTTCTTTCTACAAGGAAAGAGAAACCTTGGTTTGGTATTCATCTGCCATTTTCCCTTCATGTCAAAGGGGGGGGGAGTAACTTGGTATTTGAATAATAATGTTTATGATTGACGTATCTATCACATATCTATAGGTTTTTGTGCTCAAACACCAACATGGTTTCCATCAAGTCAAAAGGGGGAGATTGTTGGAATTATGATGATATATGTTGTCCTTGATGGCAACCTACTCGATGAAGTTGTCCTTGATTGAAACCTATTTGATGATTTTCCTTTTCATAGCAACCTATTTGTTAAATATGTAAAAATGATGTTTCTATAGCTTAGTTTAGATGTGACAGAAAAAGGAATTCGAGTAAGTCCGAGAGAAATGAAACAAGAAATATTTCTCAATGTAAATGCAGGTTTGATGAAGGCAACCCTTGTACATAAGCTACTTGGTATAGAGGGAACCCGCGTATATATCCAGAATTAGTATATACACATTTTTTATGAAGAGAAGTCCCGTATACATGTGGGTATGAAGAAGCCAAGTTACGTATACTTTTTGTGCTCTACAATTATGATACCAGGGGTCTTTACCATGGTATTAGCCCATAGTATTGAGCTTTGTATTGTCTATTTTATTCTATCCAAGAATACCATCGACAGTTGTGTGGTTTTTGCTCATCGTATTGGTAAAGGATAAATATATATAAGGAGAAGAAGATCATATTGCAAGGGTGTGCAGTTGTAAGGGATGTTACTAAATACTTCTCTCTGAAGTATATTTGCATGGGATGAACTATGTTTTATTGGTAGATTTGAATCTATGATGAACCCTTGGATACAATGATGGATCAGGATCTCTAGACCTGATATAAATATGTACTTGCATGATCTAATTATGAGATGTTTGGATCTGTGACCTGGTGCATGTTTTCTGGAGTGAATTAAATAAATCTGGGTAAGTTGATAGATATGCATCTTTCTGTAGTGACAACATTTACAGATCTATAGGATAGCTCGTCATAGTGAAAGTGTGTATACACGTGACTTTCTCTCAACTAAATCACATAGGGAAGTGTGGTTTTTCTGAAGCTTGCTGGAGACGTTATATATTTATTTCTGTTGTATTTCTATTGTGTATCAATGAATTCTTCATTTAGATTTGGGTTGCTTGAATACTGTATATGCTGCTAAGTTGAATATGTACAAATCTGATCAATGAGTGAGTAAATATGTTTAATGATGAATGAATGATTAAGGGTTTTGCAATACTGAAAATACATCAGACTGAAAGCCTTATATCTAGCTCTAAAACTGATCATATTCTGTATATTTAGTATTATCAGATCCATATGCGGGTTGTGTGATGGAAAGCATGTATACATGCAGGATCAGTAAAGTGAGGTAAAGTATGTATTTTAAGATAATGAATGATCAAGGTTGAAATTGATTCTGCATATTGATTCCAAAATCTGGGTTTATTACTGTGTTCTGGTTAGAGTGATCTCACTGTTGTAATTGAAGTTTGGGTTAAGTTTATTATTGATGATATTTATGATGAGTTGTGTTGAAGTTCTGGGATCCAGTCCGAAAATTGATGAAACATGATCTGTAGTGGTTCTCAGGGTTGAAGACTTTAGTGTGGAAGTAGAAGCTTCCTGCAAGTAGAATCTAGTGTTTTTATCAGGGGGTTGAAGCTCCCTTCCAATAGTGGTTAGTAAATGTGATCAGGGGGTTGGATAAATCCTCTGCAGGTAGATGCCTACATACTGATATGAGTCTGCATCAGTAGAATATTGTAAGCAATTTTCCATATGATAAATATTGAAGGAAGAAATGAAAACAGTGGTGGTTTTCTCCCGAATTGGATTTCCACCTTAAATCTTGGTGTTCATGTGTTATTCTCTTGTGTGACTATTTATTCTATTATTACTGCACATATTTACTACTTAACTATCTGATGCATAGCTAATAAGTTGGGTTAAAGAATGTTTCTTAAAGTTTATCTAACAATAAATTTATCTCAATATACACAAGTTTATGTTAGTGTATCCACGTATATACGCTAGTTGGGATAATCAAAGTCGCATATAGAAAGCAGTAAGAGAAAAGTAAAATATTGTAATTATTGAAAATACTGATTCACCAGACCCCAACCACCCCCCACCCCACCCATCCCCCCACCCTACTTAGTATTTTTCCCAACAATATTAAATATATATTTTTTATTAAATGAGACATGTATATATATAAAAAATTTTGAAAAAAAAAAGTTGGTGTGCCAAAAAAACAGTCATGCACCAGTACCGGTTTGTATGTTTTTATCGCCCACTGTTCGAAGTGCACCTTGAAATTTTCAGCATACTGCAGAACATGAAATGTACTTTCTCGTGCGATGCGTTGACAAAAGTTTCCATCCAGGGGTAAATAATTACACAAACACATCGTCAAACATTAATTAATGGTCAACGATATGGTCATTTAACCGATCACATAATCGACTAAGTACATGTTCCAGAGAGTGGTGCGGTGACCAAAATACTCACCCCATGGTGGATAGTGTCATCAACACACTGCCCTCTTGGCATCATTACATGGTCAACCATGTGGTGGTTTAATTGACCACACTGTTGACTATGTAGTAGTATCGAAAGGGCAGTGCACTGACCAACTATCCACGCCAACCTGTATATTTTAGTAAGCATACCACCCTCCTGACATCAGTAATTACATTGTTAATGGTGTAGTTGTTTAGATGACTGCACCGTTGAATATGTACTGGTGTCCAGAGGGTGGTGTTCAGACTAAAATATCCTCCCTCTGTGCATAGTTTGGTCAACGTACATATTCAACATATTCAATGGTGCGGCAGGTTAGCTGACCGCACCGCAATTTATGTACTTAAAAAAAAACATGGTGTGCCTTTTCGGTACCCCACCAGAACCAGTGTTGTTTCCATTAACATCGACCACGGTGCAGGCTATAAATTTATAGGAAGCTCCACAAATATATGCCAGCTGAATAGCTTGAGTATAACGTGCAGTGATTTTTTTGTTTCTTTTTAAGGGTATATTTTAAGTTTTTTTAGAAATCTAATCCGATAAAAAGTTTAATTATGGAGAAACAAGTAAAATACATGTGCATTTGGGCATCTAGGAGGCATATTTGCTAAGGAGTTTGCAAAAATCAATTTTCCCACCCTTTTCCAAAATTCAAAATCGAGATGGTGGGCAATGGATGACAACAGTGTGCGAAATGGGAGCACCGATGGGAGGGTGCCTAACACAAAGAAAATTTGCACCAGTGCTTGAGAGCTCTGGACAACTAAAGAAGTGAAAATGAAAATTTTTTTGGCTGTAATTTTTTTTTTATTTAACCATGTTCCGGTGCATGGGTTTTTGAGGCGCATTGGGCAGTTTCTTCCAAGCACACTAGGGTTGCTTCAGTTTAGCATGGCATTTTATGACGCAATGATCCTGAATTTGTGTAGCGTGCCAGTGCACTATAGTAACGAGATGCACTAGGAGGGTTTGTACGAGGATCATGGTATCTCGGTGTGCCAATTTGTAATACGTACCAGTGCTTTTCTAGTTGAATTCACTAGTGCGATATAGGATGAGAAATGCACTAGACAATAATACATTCACCAAAACCTCCACCCACCAACCTCCTCTAGAATCCTCCGCTACAAAAAGATATCAGGGCTATTTTTATAAGGGTTTCCTCAAAAACAACTGCTAGAGGGCCTTTTCCTTGTAGTGTTTCTTGTGTATTAATTTCAGATCCGAAAGAGGAAACAATGACACATGGTATATTGTACAATTTCGGTCTACTGAATTAATCCATAATTAGGTCATTGTGGGAGATTGGGCATAACTTTGCCTTGAATAATCCAAATCAGGTCAGAACTATGGCATTTGAAAGAAGATTGGGAGGGATACTTTAGGATTGAATTTCAGATATTGAAGATCCAGAATCATAGATATAATTCAATTTCAATTTCGACATCCTCAAACGCAAGAAAAAAGTGTGTATTTATTTTTCAAATTGCATAAGTCTTATTGGAAAACCAGTTTTAAGTGATTCCAAGGGCATATTGAAGCATAGATATCAATATTGGGTTCTATAATTCCCCCTAAAAATAATTGAACACCCATTAAAAACTTAGAATAATATACGTTGACTCATGAAGAGAAAGAAGTGCAACATGATATATCAAAATTACAAGAGAAAGTGCACCAAATTTGACTCTCGCAAAGAGAAAAAAAAGGTGAAATGGAAGTTTTAAATAAATGTGTGGAAGGTAAGATGGATGGTTTGAAGAAAGGAATGGAAGCTAAGATGGATGGTTTTAGGAATGGCATGGAATACATAGAAGAAAAAATGGAAGACATGAAGAATGATATAAAAGCATACATGGAACGTTTGAAGGAAGGCTTGACAAAGCTTATAAAATAAATGATTCGTAATGGAGAAAATATAGTAGAGGAAAATCCAGATGACAAAACAATAAATGTTAATTTTGATTTCATAAACTCTACTGTTGGATTGAATACCCATCATATTCCAAATATCAATATGAGGAATCTTGATGGCAAGGATCCCGTAACATGGATACTACAGATGGAGCGATATTTTGATCTTGATAATGTGTAAAACACACAAAATTTATGCCTTGCAACTTTATATTTATAAAAAAATACATCTGTATAGTATCAATGGCTTTTCTCCCATAAAAATATTGTCACTTGCTCAATTTTTACGGATGAGTTAATACCACATTATGAGGATACAAATAGCAACACCTTCATTAGCCAATTGATAAATCTAAAAAAAAAAGCTTAAGTGGTGGAGCAAATTGAGGACTTCCAAAAATTGAATACAAGGGTAGTTGATATGCTAGAGGAACAAAAGATTCATGTCTTCATAGGGACTTTAAAGGATAAAATCCAACATGATGTTTTCCTTTGGGAACATGATTCGTTGGAGAAGGCATTTAGTTTGGCAAGAAAAATGAATGTAAAATTATGCGACAAGGAATCCTAGAATTCACATCTCTAAAGATGGAAGTGTTGCTACCCCTAGACTTCCACATCCTACAAGGTTGACACCACAACAATTGGAAGAAAAAGGATAAAATGGGCTTTGATACAGTTGTGAGAGAAAATACACTAAAGGTCATAAGTGTGCTGAGAAGAAATTATTTTACATAGATTGTGAAGAGGAGGATGAAAATGAATAAGAAACTTCAAAATAAGAGGATATACACCAGCAACCAACCCTAGAGAAAAAATAAATAAATATGGACATATCCTGTAATGCGTTGGTAGGAATTACCACTCCTCAAAATCTCAAGATAGAAGGAAATATCAAGAAGAAAAAGGTAATAGTGATGATTTAATCGGGTGGTACCCATCATTTTATTCATTGTAAGGTAGCCAAGGAATTGAATTTATTCCTATACCTAGCACCAGAATATCAAGTGATGGTTGCAAATGGAGGAACTATAAATTTCTTTGGAAAATGCCATAATATCAAGCTAACCATGGGGGAATATGTACTGAATAGTCCAATGCTTTCCATTCCAATGGGAGGTGTTGATGTTGTACTAGGAATACAATGGTTACAATCTTTGGGGATGGTAGCTTTTAATTTTCAAGAACTTTTCTTGAAAATTTTTCATAAGGAAAGGAAGTTGAATTACGGGGTATCGCAGGGAATCCAGGAAACATAATAAGCTATAATTTCACGAAAAATATTTTGAAGAAAGAAAAGCGAGCCGTAATTGCACAAATATGCTCACTAGAAGTTCCAACATCAAAATCATATATTTCTCCAGATCTCCAAAAATTCTTGGAAAATCATGCCAAGGTGTTTGAAACTCCAAAAGGACTCCCACCTATTCATGATCATGATCATGCTATTCATTTTATTCAAGGAAGTGTTCCTCCAAACATTAGATCTTATCCTTATGACCAAAAGAGAAAAAAGTAACATATGATTACAGAAATGTTACAGGCATGTATAATTCAACCTTGTCAAACACTAGTAGAAAATGATGAAATTGATGACTAGGTGACTAAAGAAGTTAGTCATCGCTATTATTTCAAGTCAAATACTACTAAATTTGAGAAATTGTAAGTGACCGAGCTAAAAAGGAATAACTTAAATGACTAATCTAGTCTAGGGATAAAATATACGACTACACAATAAGTGACTAAACTAAAATCAACTAACTTAAATGACTAATTTAGTCTAGGGATAAAATATACCACTAGATAATAAATGACTAAAGTAAAAGTGACCAACTTAAATAACTGATTTAGTCTAGGATTAAAATATATGACTAGACAATAAGTGATAAAATTTATAATGATTAATTCAAATGACTATTATAGTCCAAGAATAAAAATATGACCAAATAACAAGTACAAAAAGTATATGAATTAGTCATTTATGTTAGTAATTTTTTATTGTATCACTCCATAAATGAAAATTTGCAATTTTGATACTGAAGTGTTACATTTCACTAAATGAGTCTCTGAATCCATCTACAGTGTTAAAATTTAGAGACAAAGGGGTCTTTGAGTCCATCTAAATTGTTAAAATTATAAATACTCTTTTGTCTCTAAAGTTTAATACTGCAGATGGATTCATCTACAATTAACATAAATATTGCATGTATCATATATCTACTTTAAAGTAATGCCTTCATTATAGTTTTAGTAAAGGTAATATTTAGATAGTCAAATTAGTATGTATATTTATATTTCTTTGGCCATAAAGTTTAATCTTTAAATTTCATTGATTTATGTTAAAAGTGTGACTCTCGTTTTAAATCTCAGGTCAAATATTCATATTTACATTTAATTAAAATATAAACATAGCATTTCTTTTTGTAAGTCGATATTCATTCATATGGTGAAAAATATGTACAACCAACAAAAAAAAAATAGGTGGTCTCACCCTGACTAGGTTTGTTCACCAATGTTTGCAAAAAGTTCAAAAGTACCAAAATGAGGCTAAGGACAACATCCATAAATGAGAGGGTCAAAGACACCAAAATACATGTAATACATAAAAAACACATGACTGCATACTAGTCATCCATCGTAATGGAAGTTGAGTTTTTTAGGGTTGTTCCTAGAGGGGGTGGTGGACGAAAGTTGGAATGGACATGCCCTTCGAAGTGTGCGAGTCAAGTGTCCGAATTTTCCACTTTTTCTACAAGATGGTTTTGGCCTCACTAGACCACAATGAATACTCACTCTTCGACCTGGCACTGAAAGTACTGCATCCTATCCAATGTGGACATAAGCTCAACATGCTCCTCCCTACGAACCCATTCCACTATGTCCACCCAATCTATCAGAGTTTGAATTAGGTCTCGAAAATTTTCTAGAAAACAATGTTGAATTTACCAAGGGTCGGGAGCTACATGCCTACAAGTTCCCCATTTAGTTGTTCCTCCTTGCTTTCCACCACCCTGATGTTGCGTTTGTTGTGACCTTACACTTCCACCACCATGGGAGGCATGTTTTCCTCCACCATGACCACCTCACGTTCCCACACAAACAAGCTGGGAGTGACTGATGGTCTTACCACCTTGGTGCACTCCTACCACCACTATTTCCATATCACCTAAACCAACACATCCTTGCTTGGCCGGGGGTGAGGATTGCCACAAGGATGGTCGCATTGTGATAAAACCCAGAGGGCCAACTCTGACTGTTATCAGGTTCTGATCTACTAGAAATTCCCCCTACCACCAAACCCAAAAACTAGATTTGTCTTCACCCTTAAATTTCCTCAGGAAACCACACACTATGTCCCAGCTACCATCTTGCCACCATTTGGGAAACTTAGAAAGAATCTGAGCAACTAGAGAAGGAGAAGGCGGGAGGAACATGCCCTAGGCTCACACTTTCCAAGAAGCTTCACACAACCCACACTAGGATATCAACTCTATTTATTCCTGAAGGACGACTCTCCTATCCCCGCTAGACACCAAGAGCCACCCACCAAACCAACATGCACACCAATTTCTAGACCAAACACCAGAAATGGAGAATTCCACACAGAAGAACTGTCACCCCCAGTGATACCTCCATTAATACCACCTTCGTGCACCTCTATCAGACCAAATACTTGCACAAACTAAAAACCACAGAAGACCAAAATAACATGTTTCCATGTTTAAACGTCGTAGTGTTTAGGATTTCTATTTACTAGGCATTCAAGTGAAAATAAAGTAGAAAACATCAGTGAGAGAGGATTTTTTTAATGTCATTGTCACCTATAGTTGCTACATATATCTATCTACATTTGGGGTAATCCCTCGCAATAGAAAGAGTCATGAGAAAATATATAGAAAAGGAGGCTCTATGAAACGTTGTGGTAGGTTTTCAACATGTTTGAGATTTCTATTTACTAGGCATTCAAATGAAAAATAAGTGGAAAATGTGAGCGAGGGAGGAATTTTCTGATGTCCTCAGTGCCCATTGTTGTATAGATATCTATCTATATTTGTGGTTGTCTCTGGTAATAAAAGAAGTTAGGATAAAAGAGATAGAAAAATAGGTTTGTGAAAATTGGTGGCAGGTGTTCATGAATGGATCGTGACAAGAAGCCCAAAACCCAAGTCCATCCCAATGATAATGGAGATGTGAACCCCAACTCCATAGTTATGCTCATTCTCATTCTTCTAGTTATCCTTCTATCTTTCATATATTTCTACATCTTGTTTTTTCTATTAGTAAGGCCTCCTTGATTGGTGGTTGATTGAGTAGAGAAGTTGTGCATGCAAGAGGGATAGATCAGTGACACTTATTATCATTCTCTCAATGTTTATTTTAGGGTAAATGATGAGTGAATGTTGCAATAAATGCTATGTTCTTCCTTTTGTGGTGTGTATCAATAATTTTTTAAGGCTTCATTTCAACTCTTCCTAGGATGTGGGGTGCCATCACTTGTCAGAGAAATGGCTTGGAAGGATGCACTACACTTAGTTTTTGGTTAACCCATAAATTTCACCTCGCCCAAACCTCTTATTTATGCCCATGAAGACGTGAATCTTGATGGTTAGCCTAATGACATGCCACCATATTCACTAGATAAAAATGGTCCCATTGAAATTATTTATTTATTTTGTCGGCTATGATCTACCATTTCAAAATCGTATCATGCTCCCCACCTCTATTATGACTACTTGGGCACACTAGTTCCCTTGAGTTTATGCAACTATGTGGTAAAATTATGGATGCTAGTTTATGAGTTATGTTGTCAGTAAGGGTAATTAATGAACCTTGTGTCCCTCACTTTTATATTTTCTTGATTCACAATGAAATGTGAAAATTTATCAATGGAATTTAAGTGAAGTCATTTATATTACAGATGGAATTATCACATGATCAAAATTGCGCTTTTTTATTATCCATATAAACTCTAATTTTGTCATTAATATTAGAAATTTCACAATTCCTTTGAATTATATATCATTGGTTTGATTTTTCTTCATGCACATATGTGCAAATGTCAAAAAGCGAGGACAGTGAGAAGTAACTACATACAATACACTAACTCTGCATCCAAATTCAATTATTTTTTGGCTATTGATTTTTTCTTTATCATTACCTATGACAATGAGAAGTAACTACATACGATAGGACGCAAATTTATCCCTCAAAGAATGTAGAGATAGAATTATTTATTGGTTGTTGAATTCTTATTTATCATAACTTACAATAACTGACACTATATTAGGACTTTCTTAAGGAAAAACATCTTCACTTCTATAACTCGTAGGACTCAAAATATTTTCACTTCCATCAATGACGATCCCTTTCAATATCAATGTTTTATGCATTCCTCCAATAAACTCTTCATAGTCTCTATCTCTTGTTTCCCTTAGAAAGACATACATATTGGCTATGTCCAAGCTCCATAGAACATGAAAATACCTACGAGCACCAAATATAATTTTTATTAATATGTATCTTTCTCAACAAGAATTTATTGCATGGGCATCATTGAACCAAACATACTACATGTAGTTTCCAAAATACCAAAATCATAAAATTAAATAACAGCATAGTCTAAATGTCGTTATGGTAGTCAACTTGAGGTTGCCGATCTATTGTGCATTTCTCAACTTTAACCAAATCATTAAGATATCAAATATTGGAACTTAGTCATATGCAAACTCAATATTAAAAATACTTGGGCTTAGTATTTACTAGAATAGTTGGGGTTAGATGAGTTTGTGCTAGTTTAGTATTCCATTTGATATGACCTAGAACTTAACTCTTTCAGTTGAGTTTATCTAGTTCTTCCTCGGGGGTTTTCTTTTTGTTAATTATATATTTGTTGTTTTTGTTAATTTTTTTTAGTTAGACACTAGTGAGGCTACATCATCGTTCAAAAATAACACCCAAATAAAAAAACAAGGAATCGGACCGATCAGTTAACATCTACCAATATTCAGCACCTTGAATTTTTTTATTTTGAGTGGCGGCAATATTTAGTACCTCAAATTTTTGTGAAATTTTTATTTTGAGTGGCGGAAATATTCAGCACCATGAATTTTTGCGAATTTTTTATTTTGAGTGGCAACAATATTCAGCACCTCGAATTTTTTATTTTGAGTGCCAGAAATATTCAACACCTTGAATTTTTTATTTTGAGTAGCGAGAAGCGTCGTATGAGTTTCTAAGGGATACAAAGGAAATTTTAATCTTTCACTTCCCAAAATGGAAGTGGGTCTTCGAAAACCCACCTTCAAGCCGCACGAAAGGTATTAGAATTTGAGAAATATGCAGATAGGTCAAGGGATCAATCCTCTCCACCTCAATTTGAACAGAAGGATATCTACTAGGGTGGTGCAGCCACCAGAAATCCTGTCACCCAACATGCCCCATCTCCCATCACTTGTTCTCAACCCAGTGATGCCTCTCGGCTCCGACCCCTTTGATTGCCCCTCCAATTCAACGTCATGCCATGAATATTAGATTTCAGAGGAGGAGATGGTCATTGCAGATAAGGGATTCTATTTGCATCCCTCACCTCTTCAAACTCCAAGGGAAAAGGAGCCGGATCTTCTCCCTTTTGGTTCAGTCTGAAGAAGAAATAGGCACAACTACCAATCTGCAACACCTCTAATTTTTGGGTGGCATTGTATGAGTTTCTAAGGGATAGAAATGAAACTTTAATCTTTCACTACACAAGTCCCTTTCTATTTTTCTTGTCGGGCTACATTATTTTACTAGCTGAGACATACATTTACAAGTTCTCACTTCTGGTGGGATTTTTTGGGCCACATCTACCTGAGCTTGAGGGCCGGTATTCCACAATCCATCTACTGGATGAATATGTTGAGAAGGGTTGAGTAATCATATTCATTATCACAAGTTTCCTAACCACATAAAAACTACTGTGCACCCTTGTAATGACCAAGAAAATTACTCTTTGAAGGCTATGTATATGCTAAATGAGTCTGAGTTTACACTATCCATAGGTCCTAGCATCACTAACTCATGTATTTACTATTGCTCACTAAGGGAAACACGAGTGCCTTATCTCTCATATGGGTGAATGCAAACATCTAGTCATAAAATGAACTTCTGGACTCTTCATTGCATATGAGACAGTCATCTGGTAACCAGCAAAAGGAACACACTAGTCCTAGGTTTCTGTACTCAATGTCCCTTATTTACATGTGTTTATTGAAAGCATAAAATATTGGTAGTCTTCTGGCTGTAGTGGATGTCATTCTAGGAATTAATATGAATACTCATTACTCCTATTTCTAAGTTATATTTGGCAGTCCTGTGTGAATCTTATGCTTGGAGTATGTCAGCTTGAACTTTGGGTGGTTTATTTTCGATGCATGTCATTTAATATGAGTATCTTTTGAATTAAAACTATTATTAAAGTGGCTATATTAGTACCGAGAAAAATGGTTTGAAATAGATATGAACGAAAATTTCACATAAACCCAGAAAGCTATTGCAAGGAATTTTACAACCAGGGTGATGGTGGGGCTCATAGTGCACCCAGACAAATTGTTTGACATAGATATGAATGAAAATTTCACATAAACCCAAAAATCTATTACAAGGAATTTTACAACCAGGGCGATAGTGGAGTTGATAGTGCATTGAATCTAGACTGTACATTGGTCACATTAAGTAGGAATACTGGCATAGGTCTGTCTAACCCTTGTCATGATATGGAAATTGAAGTTAGCAACCTCTGGTGCATTTCTTTAGTTTACCCAAATGGTCAACATATCAGATATTGGAACTAAGAACTATGAAATCTCTAGCTTCAGAATACTTGGGTTCAGTACTGATTGACACTAGTGTGTGCTGGGTGAATATTCCCCCTTGAAAAAACCTAGAAATAATTTTTTTGGATTGGGATGGTTATCCTTTATTTCTTATTTATTATCTACTTTATAATATTTTCTCTTGACTAGATCTCTAATCAAGCTGCATTGTGGAAACCGGGTCAAGATGGGTTAATTCATTCAAACTGTGTGTGATGGTGCATTGTATACATTGAATATGGACACATTCATGTTGAGATTTCCAATGCCTGGTGCATTTCTTAAGAACCAAAATTCTCAACATATTAATATTGCAACTCATACATATGCAAAACTCAAGCTTTATAATTTCCTGGTTTGATATCCATAAGTAGGTTTGATATACCTCCCATGTTTGATATTGAATGGAGAATAACTACACAGACCTATTAAATGTCAATAATGAACTTAACTTTGAATTATGCCAAAGTAATAACGGTCATGCACAATAGCACTTAGAACAAAAATATACTTTGGGAAAGTGATATGTGTATGTTGATAAGTGGGAAATGAATTGACCCAAGTATATTTAATTCTTTTTTCTTAAATATTCATAAGTTATATATGGTGTCAAAGGAAAACTGGGTAGCCAGATGACTATAAGTAGAGAAGCACACCAATTTATAAGTCATATGATAATTTATATATATTTTCCTCTCTAAATATAAGCTATATCCTGTTGTTCAACAACATTAAATAACATATCTAGTTTTTATAGTCATATAGTTCTAGAATTTTGTAATCAGTCCCCACCACACATTATTAGCTTGTTTAGCATTGCGGGTTTGATAACATTGGTTTGAAATTTTTTTTCTTAAAAAGGCTCAATACATAATCATGAAACCCTTATCCACATTTAGCCATTTCTATGTATTTCTTGACTTTTCATCATGAACTCCTTGACTTTTACTCCTTGTTTATGAACTCTCCATCAAGGTTGAATTAACCTTATTGTGCAAAGCATCAATTTCTTCCTTAGACAATTGCATCCCTGATATGTAGCTACTAATTACTGCAACTTTTTACCTACAGTTCTTTGAAATAAAACACCATGATGCTGTTAAGGTTCTTAATATCTATAGGTGAGCTGGTAAACAGGTATAGTTGGAAATCTACTATTCCAAAAGTGTTGTAATTGATGTCTTTAGTATCAAATCCTATCAAAATAGCACATATACCTATAATTTTATGTTTTTTAAGGATGATTGTGATCCAACATTACTTTTTTCTAAAAACAAATGCTTCAGTGGCATTCCCTCTTAACATGTTTGACATTTTTATCATTATTTACTTCCTCTCATGATGCATATACATAAGTCTTTCCTATTCATTTCAAAATGTTTAGTTTACAGAAACAGTTTTTGTGGCAACATTTCTAGTGGATTCATTAACTCTTTAGATGATGTGATGTCTCATTGAGTCATTACATAGTAGGAGAAGAGGATTAAATTGCAACATCTTGACTTTCAGGTTCCCTAGTAGGACAAATGACAACAATAATAGGCATTCTTTTATAATCTTGGAGGACTGGTGACTTGACTATCACCTCAATAGAAGAAAAAAATAATGCTATTGTCATTGTCTTTCTTTGTGTTTGTCAATTAAGCCATCTGCTTTGCACTTTTCCCTGAAGACTAATTTAACCATTTTCACTTTTTATTTTTGGGATATCCCCAAGTCGCAGTGTTTCATTTCTCTGTATGGAATCAAATTCCACCTGTTTTACTTTGTCCCATTCTTCTTTGCATGTGAATTGAATCACATTCTACCAGAATTGTGGTGAATTTGTGATCAAAGCCATATATAACTGTTGTAAAGAAAAATGCTACAATCTTCTTGATTTTTTTCTTCCTTTATTGCTTTCAAGTATTTCCTATAGCTTTGAGCCATCTAATGTTCACAAATGTTGTTTACGCATATTCTTGGGCATTAATGATCTTCTCACTGCTAGCATTCCAGAATCTTCTTGGGCTTTGACAATGTCCTCACTATTAAAATTCCAGAATATTCTTGGGCTTTGGTGATGTCCTTAGTACTAGCTTTGACATCATTGACTTCATTATCACTGGATTCTTGATTTCTCCTTTGTTCATGACTTGGAATGCTTTCTTCTGCTACTTTTTTTACCTCTTTCTTCAATAGGCCATGGCACTTCAATTTCATTTGAATTACCTTGGATATAGTCATCCTCAAATATAACATCTCTGCTGAGTGTATCTTCTTCCAAATACAAAATTTGATATCCCATAGACTCTCCATTGTACCCTATCAAAAATACTTCTAACCTTTATCCTCGTGCTTATGCCCTTTTTTTAGAAACAGGTACACATACATTGCAAAGAAACACTTTGGGATGACTCTCCCCTGGTTCCTCATCACTTCATGCTTCTTTAGGTGTAACATTGCTTGTAATTTTCATTATATTTCTATTAAAAAAATACACTAGTATACTAATTGTTTCAACTTAAAAATTATTTGATAGATTTTACCTTTTACCATTCTCCTCGCCATCTCTACATCTATCCTTCCTTTGCAACATTTCTTTCTCTGTGAATGCCATGAGACTTGTAATACCTATAAAATATCGAGATAATGGTGTAATATTCACTTGTGGATTGTGCCAACCTTACATGTAATCAAGCCTATAAGTCTACACATGTGCAACCAAAAAATTTTATTTTATTTTTTCGATATATACTCTTTTAGGCTAAGGCCAGCATAGTCAACTTCCTTGGAGCTAGCATCCCACTAGTCATCTATACATCTATCTTCAATTTGTCAAGATGTCCTCACTATTAAAATTCCAAAATCTTCTTGGGCTTTGGTGATGTCCTTAGTACTAGCTTTGTCATCATTATTTTCATCACAAATTATTTTGTCATAAGCTACGTGTTGTCTTATGTGATTCTTTAACTTATGGGAACCTACATCTCATGTTTCTCATGTTCATGGGTTCATATTCTCTCCTCTTTGTGTTTATGCCTTTTTTTATGGTTTTTTGGTTCTTTACATTCAATCCTTGTTTATATCTTGTAAACTCAACATGGTATCAGAGTAGGTGTGAAATTTCCTCTTTGGATTATCTCATTTCTTTGAGGGTTTTCTAATTTTTTTTTTGGGTTTCACCCATCTTCAATGGAACACTGAAATGCTATTCTAGAAGTGGTTCAAAATCATATTTTCTAAGGTTTATTTCTTTTAGAGCTTCCAAGTAAGGCTTAATTTTTATTGTTTTGATCAAGGGAATTTCTTAGCGATGGAATTTTTTGGGTTTATTAGTTGATCTATTAGAATAATGGCCAATGGAATTTTACCCAAGGGTTACAGGACTATGGTTTTTAGATCATCTTCATTTTACAGCTTCAAACCCTTCTTTCATGCACACCTTCTTAGGTCTATGCAATGGATCTCTTAACCCATTTTATTTTTAAATTTATACTTTTCCCTAATAAATGTGCCTGATTATGCTTGCGTAGTTTTTATTTAGGATGCTACTAACACACATTTATATGCACATATTTTATTGCACTGTGCATGTTGGGCTCCACCCATTTCAGGATATGATGATTTGGCTCATTCATAATTGGAGGCTTTCGTTATTTTCTAGGAAATTTTTGTTTTATAGTGGATGCCATGGTTGATGATGTGAGGCATGTGTAGAAAAGATTAACTAGCTAGAAACCTTCACAATTTTAAGTTTTTGCTCAAATATATTTTCGACAGTAACAAAATAAAAGGTCTGATATACTTGAAGTAAACAGAAGGCTCTAAAATATTAATGTTACACAACCTATTATCTTTTTAACCTATCCTATTTTATATGCTCGAACAACCCTGCCCGCTATCAGGCATTGTTAAGCTTTGCATTGACTGATAGGAACCTACTTTTGTCATCTATGGGTCTTATTCCCTTTTCTATGGCAATATAATGTGTTATTAACTTATTTCTAAATTTATCTTTATATATATAAACATATATGACATTCCCAAATCATTCGTTCCAAACATGTTTGATTGTGATCGTGAAAAAGAATTTTTTTTTAGGACCAAAGTAAATCGATTGTATAGTGCCATGAAGAAATTGTTAATTTTTTTGAGGGACTGAAAAAGGGTCACATAGATCAGTTTTTATGTTGTATAGGGGTTGAATAAATGATGTATAAGTGACAAGTTTTTTTCAGTCATAGAAAAACTAGAGTGGTTAAAATAAGGGTCAAAAACTTCTGCCAATAGGAAAATAAAATTGTGTGAAGAAGACATGGCCGAAATTTCAGTTGCTAGAAAAGGATCTACTAGTATCACCTCAAAGGAACACACATTTGTTAGTGTATTTTTCCAGGAGAGGTGGGAAGGTATGATTAACAATAGTTGGTGGAAGAATTTTGGTCTGCCTGCAAGTCTTCACTCCACAAAAATAAAACCATAAGAAGCATAAGGTGGCAACTCACAAAGAAGGAAGCAACACGGGCTAGACTAGTCAAAACCACTCAACTGTTGAGAAATTGCGATGCAAAAGACACACAAATGACCGATAGAAGGGAAATTTTCAGCATAGTTTGTGGATGGAGGAGTGCTATGAGAGCTAGCTAGACTTGTGTCATTGCAGGTTTAGTAACCACCACACGTGGTCGAGTAGCCTAGTTGAAGCCACAGTGATAGGCCTTCAGGCACAATCCGATTGAGAATTGGAACAACTGTAGTTGACAAGCAGGGAAGCACATAGATCATAGTCATAGGTAAGCGGGTGGGATGTTGGATTTGGTACAGGAGCCTACATCAAATTTATCGGACCTACATCCAAAATAATCTTGCCTTCAAAATGGAGCATGTTCTCAAATATAGTTTTTAAATAAGCATACATCGTCATGTGTCACATCTAGGAAAATAGTTTTAGGGAATCTCCAAAATTACCTCGCTGCACATGTCTTTCCCTGTACCAAATCACTGAAATTTGTGCCTAGCATTTACTAAATAGAAGATATTTTCTCTCTTCAACATCTCATAATTGTAATGAACAATTGCCTCAAGATGCTGATTATCAACGAATGTTTTCTCATGAGAAGGTGTCTCATCTTGAGGAGAAGTTTTCTCATCAACTGACCATTTTGAGGTAATTTATAAAGACGATGATAGGATAAATTTAAGAGAGATAGTTAAAGATGACTTCATATTTGCCCAATTTTATAGGGGAGGTGGGTAATGAGGCATTGACAAATCAAATATAAAAGGAATAATTATAAAAAAAAATTCATTGTTTCCAAAATTATAAGAACCCTCAGTCACTTTGCAGGACAATATAATTCTTCTAGTGGTTCTATGAATTCCTTCAAACAAACCAAGAATTGCTATCAAATTAAAATACAGAAGTACGATTTGGGAGATTTCAATTAAATATTTCAAGCTTTAGTCCCAAAAATTAGACAAGAATGAGATGATTTCCAACCCATATCACTATGTAATTGCATCCAGAAAATAATTGCAAAAATTATTTCATGTAGGGTCAAAATCCACTAAGTTGATTCCATGTCATTAGAACAATTTTGCATCCTCCCTAGGAAACAAATCCATCATGAAATAGGAGTAGCCCACGAAGTAATTTATAACATCAAACAAAAAAATTACAAGCAATGTTAGTGAGTTTGTCTTTCCAAGGCATATGATAGAGAAAATTGGCTTTATTTAGGGCTACTCATTCATATACAGTTCAATGTGCAATTGGTTAACCAGATAATGAAATATATTTCCTCAATATCTTTGCAATTCTAATTAATGGCTCAACCTATTCTTCTATCATGCCTACAAGAGACCATGGGTAGGTATGACTAATGGCTCCTCTACTATTTTTGAATATAGAGTAGGTGGTCTCAAAAGAGCTATAACAGAGTAAAAAAGAACTATAATCTTAACAACTATACAAATAGGAATTACCCTAAACTTGACATATTTACTCTTTGTTTATTAAGTTTTTTTTTTTTGGATGATTGGACCAAGGCAGATGCAATTATGCTGAAGGACCCCACCCTTGAGAAACTAAAATTCCTACCTTAAAAACTACTAGGTCAAATACTCTATAGAGATCACTTACATTGCATATTTTTTTCTCGTTTATAGTTGTAATGATGTCTCCGAAGACAAGCGAACCATCAGAATCTCATTTTTTTGTTTTCAGTCCAGCTTTTCCAGTTGATCCATCTACAGGACCATCAACACTATAACTCTAGTGACACTCAATTGCTCAACAGACTCATCCAGTGAAAATTTAGTACCCAAAATGGGTCAAGTAATTTTCCGAAAATTTACTAACCAATCAACAACGACATTAACAAATCTACTAGAATTCAAAATCCCACGCTAGGTGATGCTACTGATGGAGAGTGCATAGAAGCGTTTATGCCAATCAAATTTCATGAACTATCAAGAAGAGGACCTCCAATGGTCCTTTACCATCTGTCTGAATCACATTATGTATTGGATGGCTAGTTACAGTGAAACTTATCTACCTAGAAATCCCACTAATGATAACAGTCATCAAGCTGTGATCCAAAGCAAATGGATTCCCAATTGCATACACTTTTTTTCCTACAAAAATATTTGCAGAAATTTCAACCGCCATGTGTATCAATTTATGTTTTGGCGCATTCATCCATAGCACTGCAACATCGTTATCTTGATCATGTCCAACTACCTATATGTCATGTTTTGACTAAACACCAATAGTTACTCTAAAATATAATAATAAATTCCTTTCCTGATATGCTTTAAAAATATCTAAAACTGTCTATAATAGTGCTCACGTACCACTTGTGGATATCATGAATCAGTTTTGAGAGGGTCTCATTAGTAAGATCCAAGATAAGCGGGTGGGAGATATTTAATTCTTACAATAAGTTTATTTCAAAATAACACATTAAAATGCACCAAAATGCATGTCTAGACTCTTTATAAGTTATAACTACTCTTTTGAGCAACATGCCTAAAATATGCTTATGAAATTTGAGATATTGCATTAGAAGGTTGATTTCCAACATCATCTCTACTTTAAGTAGATATTGTTGGATGAAAGAGAAGTTTGCTAGAATAGATGCTAAAGTAATAGGGTTGGTTCCTCCAACTGACATAGAAGGAATTTTGGCACTACGAAGTTCAGTTACTACTTGGGATATTTACAAAGTGTTGTTGCAGGGACATGAAAGCCATCATCTGATTGAACACTTTTGTACTCTCCTTGAATGTATGTTATATATCCTACAAACCATCTAATATGGTTAGCCTCCTTTCATGTAAGGATGGGCTTCCTTGACACTCTATAATGATGGTTACAATTTGGGGACTATTGTAGCTCCTGGAACAGTATCTTGGTTTGGTACCTGATGTGGATCTCATGTTTCAGTGTATGGATAGGCCCAGGATTAGAAGATAATAATATGATTTGGGCAAGAAATCACCACCTCCTTTGTTTTGGTACTATATAAATAAAGATCACTTTGACATTCCTTTTCAAAATTTGTCCTCCAAACATCTCCTAATGCCTCCTCAAGTTGCTCGTCAAACTTATCCACACAATAGTCATCACTTTGACTGAATACTTGACAAAATCTCGCTCCAAGTTTTATTCTCAGTCACTGTGGCAACTATCAATGGTTTAGGGCATCTAACCATGAGATCTGCCCCCTCCTCATTGACTTCCACATGCTGCCCTATCACGGTTTAAAATTGATCCACAAGTTAGGATCCAACATCTACAAGAATGTACTGAAATACATACCTTAAGCTCAATGTTTTGAGCTCTCCTTCAATTTTGAAATCTAGGTCTGGTAAGGGCATCATGCAGTCCATTATTCTAGCCTTCAATTGTGCCCTTTGCTAGTACCCTTCTCCTCAACGCCGTTGTCCTCGGCATGAACCAACCATAAAACTACCCTACGTAGCTCTATTTAGGTTGGTTTAGGCTTGTGGCCCTCCCACAACAGCCATCTATGGATGAAAATATCACTCCTAAGGTTATAAACAACATAACATACCCTAAAACATACAAAATTATCCCCTCTGCCTCGGGCCTCTAGAACAACAAATCGGCCTTCATAACACTCACCAAGAGTGCCCTGAACTGCCCTCTTCTCCACGTTGTTAGCCCTCTTATGTCTCTGGTGCAAAACGTAAGTTTGCGTCTCCTCCCTTTGTTATGGAAATGACAAGAGTATTGAAAATATTAACAAGTGTAGGCCTCCTATAACATGAGAGGTAACAAGCCTCCCATAACATGAGAGGTAACAAGCCATAGGGCTAAAATTCTTCAAGTGCAGCCTGCTTGGGTGTGGTCTTATACTGGATTAATTCTCATGCCATATGATGGGTAACAGGGTCCACTAATCATGCATTTATTTATTGGTTGGGGATGCCCACCAGCCTGGGAGGATATTTTGTCATTTCCCTACCAAATATGTGAGATGTGCACCCACAGACAGGGACACCTACCCTGACAATTAGTCATACATACATCAAAAATTACATGTGACAATTTTTGTTAGATTCTAAGCCTCAATTATTCATGCATAAATGTGTTAGATGAAATGATTTTATGATTTTATGTGTTCTATTTCTGTCACTAAGAAATGATATAGTCCATTCATGTATTCATGAGGTTTTTTTATCTGTCTCTTTTATCTTAGATGGGACCTAGTTGCATTAAGGATGTGTCCCACCCCTAAGGGATGCATATATTGATGGATTAATCAGTGGATCTATGCTCACTATCAGTCCCCCCTTAATGGATTTTTCCACCATCATATGCAAAATCAAAGTGGGTTGGCTTATACTTTAGTTTTTCCCTATCCATGAGGTACAAGGAAACTATTGGGGACATCTCTTTTTATTTTTGGATGTTACCCACATCCCAAAATATTGCTGATGTAAAGGCTCCTAAAGATGGGTAGATGTCCCTCAACTGTCTTAGGAATGTCTAGTTTCCACCTGTCAAAATTAGTTCCTCTTAAGTGTGCTTGATGAAAAGAGGAAACAAATCTAGCATTCCCTTGGGTGTGCTATCATGGTATACAAAGGAAGGAAAGAAAGCGGTGGTGTTACTATTAGAGCTGTCAGTAAATAAAAAATATTGGCAACAAATCTAACATTAGAGCTGTCCACCTTCACTGCATAAGGCCTATTGAAGGAATAATTTATATTTATCAACATATGAGGCCACCTTCACTGCATAAGGCCTATTGAAGGAATAATTTATATTTATCAACATATGAGGCCACCTTCACTGCATAAGGCCTATTGAAGGAATAATTTATATTTATCAACATATGAGGCCACCTTCACTACATAAGGCCCACTTAATAGTTAGTTAATAATAACTCATTGTAAAAAGGATTAAATTTGCTAATAAGGCCCAAAATAGCTAGTAGGCTCTCATTATAAGTGCACCCCTAGATAGATAAGATTTTATATGCATAGTTATATATTAAGTAGAAGGATATGTAATTTTTTGTCAAGAATTATGTATGTATTTGGAGAATTCTGCTTGGAGGTTTCCCCTTTGAAGTGGAAAGTAAACATAGATCTCTATTTTTTATCATCAAATAGATATTTCTTAGGGTTTATTTACATTTTCCCTTGTGTTCTTGGGTTCTGCACTACATTTATGTGATTTCTATAAATTGTGGAGTTAATGACATTACAAGGGTGGTGGTTCTTGAGTACATTACTTCGGATTCACAAGTTGCAAATATTTTTACAAAGCCCGTAGAAAATGGAAAGTTTAAGATGTTGAGGGAGAGACTAGGTTTGGTTGAGAACACTTTCCTTGAAAAGAAAGAATTTATAGTTTTTATATATTGCTCAATTAGCTCTCTAAGAATTATGGCATATCAATAGAAATGATTTATACCATGTAATGATATGCTCCAATAGATCCATTTTCATAGTTTCCTATGTGAAACAAAGAGAGAGCAAGTTTTGGCTGGACACTAATTTGTTGTGGAAGTAAAGTGGCAATGATATAGAGAGAGAAAGTGAGGGCACATGCATTCTTCCAATTTCCATATACCAGACTCATCCTTGTCCCAAATTTAGAACTATTGTTCAGATTTAGCATTCCAAATAGCTAGATTTTTCTTTTACCAATTGTAGCATGTAATATCACCAAATAGGGATAATAGAAAAATAACAATATTTCCAAAACTTGGGCACAGAAAAATCTGACAATTTATTGGTATATAAAAAAATCTACACTAAACCTAGATTTATATTCAAATCATTGATCTAATTCTTTTTTCTAAAAGAAGTAAATTTCTAAGTATTTATGAACTTACAAAAAGTACAAGAAATCCCTTTATTTCTTCCCACAAATTCCAGAAATGAAATACAATGAATTTCTTTTAATTTTTCTGAGTTAAAACATAATTAAGTATGTACATTTAAACAAAAAGTACCTCAAACATTATTTTTTAAACCCTATTCATCCTCTTGAATGTTCAAAAATATTAGAGTTGTCATTTGTGTGAGAACAATTTCTTCGGTTTCTTATGATTAATCATTAACCTATAAATATAACAAATATGTATATGCCTGTTACTTTAATAGTTTTGAAATTAGTAGATCATATTGGTTGCATATTGTTTAGTTGTCATTTATCATTTGTCTAATTTGATTTTATGTCCTTTGTAGGTTTTTGGCCATGTTTTCCTTGTAATAATGTTTTTGGAAATTTTTTCCAGCTGGTGCGCTTTTTGGAGGTTTCTCTGACATAGGAACCAGCTTAGAGGCACCAAAAGTTTTAGTATTTTAGGTAGCAGTTTCATAAAAGGAGAATAAAAGTTCCTCCAATGTTTCTATGAAGAATAATGTTGAAAATATTGGTGATGCTACCAATATAGTTGTTAATAAGAAGAAGGAAAAGAAGATTTTCTCAGTAAGGCGAATTTTGTAGCTCCCATTGGTTATTTATATAATGCTTATACGGTTCAAAAGGAGAACGAGGAAGATGTGAACCTTCCAGAACCATCCCAAGTAAAAATCGATGTTGTAAAAAGTAAGACTTCCTCAAAAGAGCCCGAGAACAAAGTCCTGAAAGAAGTGGATGATTGGGAAGATGCAATTGAGCTTTCAACTCCTATGAGTCAAGTAGGTATTTTAGCTACTAACTTTTCAGGAGACAGAAAGTACTCAAGTGATTTTTTTTTGACAATCAAGGATAGGTGAAAATATATACCAAATCATTTTGAATTTTATCCACACATTTTTGAATTACTTTGAAATTAGCAAGCACTTGAAATTCATGTAGGAGAGGCTGATGCATTAGCAAGCATTGCAAGAGTTATTTAAAGGCATCCAAGCGCAAGTTATCTACTTGAACATCGTGGGAGAAACATAGCGAGTTTGGATGATGATAGGTGGGCGAAGCTAGTGGATGAATTTGTTGCTGGTTGTGATATATGGATGGATGTAGGTATAAGTGGTTCCTCTTCTATGTTTCAACTTGGCCAAAGTTATAATACTGGCTTTGTAAGAAATAATTGTGTAGCACAAATGAGTATGAATGGCATCGTTACTGGAGGGCCTTATGTGCAAGCACCATTTCCACAACTAGGAATAGTGAGAAATAATTATGATGCTGATAGGTGCTAGTGTTCTTCTAGTTCATAGAAGGGTTTGGTTCCTCCTCCACAGCCTTCTCTACCAAAAATTCATAAATCAGAGAACCGATATGAAGTGGTCAAGGCTTCTAATGAGGATTAGTTGAAAAAATGACAAATTAAATCCATCCTTAATAAATTAACACCCCAAAACTTTGAAAAACTTTTTGAATAGGTCAAAGAAGTGAAAATTGACTCTGCATCATGTATTCATGGTATAATATCTCAAATATTTGATAAATCCTTGATGGAGCTGAATTTTTTTGAAATGCATGCGAAATTCTATTTTCAACTTGTTGTAGGATTACCAAAATTTTATGAAGATAATGAAAAGGTTGTTTTCGAGCGATTTATTTTGAAAAAATGTCCAGAAGAATTTGAAAATGATGAAAGAGAAGAGGCAGAGGGTAAGAAAGAAGAAAAGGATGGTGAAAAAATCCTTTCAATACAAGAAATAGGAGAGAAGAAGGTTGCAGTACGACGATGAATGCTAGGAAATATAAGGTTTAGTGGTGAGCTTTATAAAAAAAGTATGCTGACCAAAATAATTGTGAGTTCATTCATCAGGAAATTAATTGGTGAATTTCAACATGCAGAGAACTAAAATGTTGAACCTTTTTTCAAACTGATGATCACTATTGCTCATATGATTGACCATTCAAAGGCCAAGGAACATATTGATTCTCACTTTGATAGGATGAGAAAAATTTTCAATACCCAAGGGCTTCCCTCTAGGCTGAGGTTCATGTTGAAGGATCTGATTGATCTGAGGAGGAATGGATGGAAAAAAAGGTGGAAGGTTGAGGGCCACAAGGAAATAGAGGAAGTGCATCGGGATACTGTGTAAGAACTACACAGACAGGGAGGCTGCTCTTGAGGTACCAATATGTGACACACAAGTTAGAGACTTGTGACACCACTTGATCATGGTGTGAGAGGACCTAAAATGCCACCTTACATGGCATGTTCACAAATGGCTTCACTTACACATATGAGTGGGATTAAAGGGCCACAACCCCGTATGGGACTACGTGACTGTGGATTCAGTAGTCAAGATGCTCAGATTGTGGATTGGGGTGAATTTGAAAATCAGTCTATGCCAATCCCTTCAACACACTGTGCGTTTGATAATGGCCAATTGAATCTTGGTCCTAAGGGAGGTATTCAAAAGGGAATAGGTTGTAGGGCTCAACCTCTTAAATATGCTAAGAATGATCTAGCAGATATTCCACCATTCACATCTCTGAGTAATAGATGAATAGGTGTATGTCTGATTTCAGGTTGCAATTCTGAATGGATGCTAGTTGGTATGAGAGAAGAAATTTTTGACAAGGACCTATGCTGCAAAAAAACCTTTATTTTCAAAATCATGTGCTGAGGAAATACATGCTTTGGACAATGAAAAAAGAGAGTTTAATAATTCATACTCATCAAGTGACAAAGGTGGGAAGACTCCAAATGTTGAATTTTAACAAGTGACAAGGTTGTGTCGATAATGGCATAAACAAAGTGGTTGAAATGAGGGTCAAACGATGTTGCCAATAGGAAAATAAAACAACACAAAGAAGGGGTGGGCAACATTTTGGTTGGAAGAAAAGTATCTACCAGCATCACATCAAAGAAGAACGTAATTTCGAGAGTAGTTTTCTAGGAGAGGTGGGAAGGTATTGTCGAGAGTCGTTGATGGAAGAACTGTGGCCTGCACGCCATCTCACACTCTAAAAAAAACCACAAGAAGCAGAAGGTGGCAACTCACTAAGAAAGAAGCAACACATGCTAGAATAGTCGACACCACTCATCCATTGAGAAATCGCAAGGGAAACGATATAAAAATTACCGATAGAAGGACGTATGTCAACATAATTAGTTTGTGGATGGAGGAGTGCTATCAGAGCCAACTGAACTTGTGTCAGTGTAGGTTTAGTATCCACCACACATGCGGTTGAGTATCCTAGTTGAAGTCATAGTGATGTGCCATCAGGAATAATATGACTGAGAATTGGAGCAACTGTAGTTGACAAGCTAGGAATTGCATATATCATAGTCATAGGTCAGCAGGTGGACTGTCAGGACAGGTGCAGGAGCCCGTGTCAAACTTCTTGCGCCTACATCCAAAATAGTCTTGCCATCAAAATGGTGCACGTTATCAAATTTAGTTTTTTAATAATCATACATCCTCACATGTCACATTTGTGAAAAGAGTTGTAGGGAATCTCCCCAATTCTCTTACTACCCATGTCTTTCCTTATACCAAATCACTAACATTTGTTTATATCCTTCACTAAATGGCCAATATTTTCTCTTTTCAAAATCTCATAATTATAATGAAGAATTTCCTCAAGATGGCGTTTATCAATGAAATTTTTCTCATGAGAAGGTGTCTCATCTCGAGGAGCAATTTTCTCATCGACAAACCATTTTGAGGGAATTTATAAAGAGGATCATAGAATTAATTTAAGAGTGATAGTTGAAGATGACTTCATATTTCCTTAGTTTTGTAGGTGAGGTTGGTAATGAGGCATTGATGGATAAAATATCAAATGAAGAATTACAAACATTTTTTCACTGTTTCCAAAAGTATAAGAACCCTCGGCCACTTTGCAGGATAATATAATTCTTCTAGGGGTTCTATGACTTCCCTCAAATAGAGAAACTAAGAATTGCTAACAAATTAAAATACACATGCAGGATTTGGGAGCTTTCAATTCAACATTTCAGGCTTTAATCCAAGAAATTAGACAAGAATGATACTATTTCAGACCCATATTACTATGTAATTGCATCTACAAAATTATTGAAAAAATTAGTGCATGTAGGGACAAAATCCACTAAGTTGATTATGTGTCATTAGAAAAAAAAATCATCCTTCTTGGGAAACAAATCCATTATGGAATAAGGGTAGCACAAGAAGGAATTTATAATATCAAACCAAAAAATTACAAGCAATGTTCGTGATTTTGTCTTTCCAAGGCATATGATAGAGAAACTAGCTTTATTTAGGGTTGCTCATCCATATAGGGTTCAATGTGCAATTGTTTAACTAGATAATGAATTATCTTTCCTCAATAATTTTGTAATTCTAATTAATGGCTAAACCTATTCTTCCATCCTTCCTACAAGAGGCCATGGCTAGGTATGACTAATGGCTCCTTTTCTTTTTTGACTGTAGAGTAGGTGGTCTCAACAGAGTTGTAACAAAAACTAATCGGATTCAAATTTTATAGATATAAAAGATAAAAAAAGTCAATGTATTTGTTTTATTGTTGCTTGAATTTGTTGTGGGCATGTTACATGAAGTGTGATTAGAAAAACTATGGGGAAACAATGCATATCAAGTCCTGGATATGGTTCATTCGTTGTTAGAGATCGCTTAGCCACTTAAGCCATTGACTTTGGAAATGTTTCTAGTAGGAATTACTATGGTTTTTAATGTTGTGATTATTTCACGTCATGGTTATTTTTGGCAAGAAAATGTTTTAGGAATGCCAGAGACGACATCGGTGAATAGGTAAAAAAATCTTTTATAATTGCAATTTCCATTCCATGATATACTCTCTTTATTGTTTGATTGTATTTTGGACGTTTTTTTTAATTTTGTTTTGTCTTTTACCTATGAAATTTAAAATACTTAGTATCATGTTCATTTAAACAAAAGTCAAAGCTTGAAGATGAAATTAGTATTACACTGTATTTATTGGAATCCTTATAGCTATTTTGTGTTAAAATATTTTCATGACTATCAGAAAAGGTTACTTTCATGTTGCTATTTGAGTACATGTTTTTTATGTACTTGACTAATTTCATGCGTTAGAAAATGAAATGTTGTTGTGAATAAAATGACAAGGATTAAACATCACACCTTATATTATTTGTTTTCACAAGTTATCTATAGCTTCAGCTTTTTAGCATATAACTTAGTTGACATGATTTTTCCTAAGCTTTCCTTGAAATTTGAATACTAAGTTACTAAGGTGTTTTTTTCTGTATATGGTGACATTTTATTTGCTTTGTTTATACAGGTTATCTAGCCACATTATAGTGGCCATTATTTCTCAAATGAAGAAAAGTTGTTCGATTTTCTTACTTGTATGGGGAAAAATGGCTTTTACATTGCTGATGTTGAGGTATATGTCATATAAACTATTTATAGTCTAATTTAGTTTATATTATAATGTTAATTGTCTTTCATGTCTTACACTCTACATTGTATCTTCTTATTCTTCTTTTTTCAGAAAATGAACTTAGTATTGATGGTAAGAAGAAGGAAATGAAAAAAGAGGGGAGCAATAACATTGGAGTGACAAATGAAAAAAGAGAGAGGAGAACTGGTCTGGTGATACCCTCAGAGCCAATATCCCACATAAAACACACACATAAAGACTGATGGTCAAGTCTTCCGAGTTTTTGAATTTGCCTACAATGCCTTGAGAACACAATGATAATGTTTTGAAGTGATGAACCATCGTTTTGTGTGTAAATTGTAGTCCAACCAATATTAAGTTGGAAACCCATGTTGTAATACTTTAACATTTCATATAATATAATTTATGTGCTTCAAATTATTTGTAGTTTCACTTGATATTGTTTAGTATTCTAATTAACATATGCAACTTTGTGTTTTCATGTTAGATGACCATGCACATTGTGTAACATTTTTTAGATCATACAAATTAATTTTTTTTGATTAATAATAAACAAAAAATCAATTTGAAACTACTAAATTAGTAATTTATATTGTTTAATGATGAACACAAATAAAATAAATATACTCCTAAATTAGTCATTTATAATGATTATTAATGAAAGTAAATGAAATTAATATAAACTACTAAATTAGTCATTTATATAATGAATATGAAACCACCAAAAAAAGATAAATGACTACTAAAAATGATAAATTTGTGATTACAAATGATGACTAAATTTTTCATATATACGACTATTAGTAGCTAATTTATAGTATCTTATAACTGGACCAAAATTTAGTCATATTTCTTTGATCATTAATTGGTTTCAAACTATGACTAAAACTTGCATATATATATAACTATTAGTAGCTAACTTACAGTATTTTATAACACGAAGAACATTTTGGTCATATTTATTTGGTTATTAATTGGTTTTCTCGGGTGATCATATAGTAATATATTTTGTTGTATATTTGGTCATTAATTGTGACAATTAATGAAAAAATCAAATATTAAATCAATGACTAAATCAATGACCAAATTAATGAACAAATCAATGACTAAATTAATGATCAAATCAATGACTAAATTAATGACCAAATCACTGACTAAATTAATGACAAAATTAATGACCAAATATACTACTAGACAAAAAAATTGAGATACCCAATTGACGATTAAGCTAGAAACAACTAAAAGTTGATCACATTATAAGATGTTGTAAATTAGCTTCTATTGGTCACCGAAAGAAAAATAGTTGTTTATATGAAAATTTTAGTCATTTTTTTAGTAATTAATTAGCCATTTTCTACTAGTGAAAGTTCTTTCTCTGATCCAATATTATTGGAGCACAAGAAGGATGGATCATGGTGCATGTGTCTGGATTATAAGGAGCTCAATAAGCTCACTATTAAAGACGAATTTCAATCTCTTTTCATTGTTTAGATAAATATATATATGTTCAACAACAAGGTCTTATAACAAGACATAATTATATTAAAAAATAAAGTTACTTGTTAATTCCCGTAACTATCATCTACTCATCAACCTATACCATATGATGGCATGAAATACAACTAAAAAATATGCAATGCACCTGTATGCTATTGAAGGAACATGATGATTCTTGCTAAAGAAATAAAATAAGATTCTCATTCATAACATGTGCCATAATATAATATAATAAAGTAGTTGAAGCACAATATTGTCTATGAATATCACATAAATGTATGTATACCACCGATTAGATGTAATGGTAGCTGAGAAGAGATTGGGAGTATAAAAGTGACCTCATGGTGTCTTGTACTCATACCACTAAAGAAGGAGATGCCTTTCCATTATGTTGTGTTTTAGAGAGTTTAAAGAAATAAGGATGGAATAATCCATAAATCACATCCATGGCATAGTGAGATGAGTGCAAGGTTGTGCTTCTCTGACTATCCTACTTACATGGTTGTTTAATCCTAAAATTCATCCAATTCATGACATAAATATATGTACTGATGTTAGGTCCCTATATCACCAGTATAGTCCCTTATTATTGTTAGTGTAAACCCCTTATTGTTATTATTGTACCCTTGTAACCCCCATTTTGTTATTATTGTGCCCTTAAATTATTATTGTTAGGTCAGCTAGGATTACATTGTGGCCCACTAGGATTACATTATGGCGGCATGTACTCCTATATATAGAAAGGAGGTTTTGTAAATTGTATCATCCAAGAATTGTTCATTTATGTAATGTATTGGAGGTTTCCCCCTCGAAGTGGCTTATTTATAAGGCGTTGATATCTCATTTCTTCTATTTCTGGAGCTGGTTACACAACATTTGGTATCAGAGCTTTCGATTCTAGGGTTTCGCTGCTCCAAACATGTCATCGTGGAATTTTCGCTATAACCTGTTTTCTATGTAGTTTCAAAAGCTGAAATTTTTAGGGTGCGAAGCCAAAATCTTGAGGAAGCTTGTATAAAAATTTCAGAGCTTGTTCCATAATATTTTCAGAGATATGATCTGTGGAAGTCAGGTATTTTTTAAGGCTCCAAAACAGGTCATTGTGGCATTTGCGCTATAAATTTTTTCTACAAAGGTTCAGAATATGAAATTCATATGGTGCGAAGCGGGAATCCTGAGGAAATTTCTCAAACAATTTCACAGCTTGGTTCACAATATTTTTGGAGATATGATCTATGGAAGGTAGTTCTTTTTCAGGCTCCTGAATTTCATCTCAAAGAGGTTATAATGGAAAAAGTTCAATAGCTCTCTCTCTGGGCAGTGGATTTCAGTGCCGTAAAAATTGCTCACAAGTACACGGACTGTAGTTTCTTGGATATCAATTTAAAAGACAAAGGACGAAACAATGACACGTGGAAAGTCCTACAAGTTTGCTCTACTGAACCAGTCCAGAATTAGGTCATTGTGGGAGATTGGACACAAATTTGTCTTGGAGAATCCAAATTAGATCAGACCTGTGGCATTTGAAACAAGTTTTAGAGGGCTACTACAGGGCTGAATTTCAGATATTGAAGATTTTCAATTACAGAGATAATTAAATTTCAATATCAAGCTCCTCAAAGAAAGTTAAAGGTGTGTATTTTTTTCCGAATTGCATAAGTCTTGTTTGAATAATCAAGTTGAATTGATTCCAAGGGAAAATTGTAGAATAGGTATCAATATTGGATTCTAAAATGGCACCTAAAAAGAATTCAACACCCATTAAGCCTTCAAAAGGCTCTACCATGACTCATGAAGATGAAGAATTGCAACATGATCTATCAAAATTACAAGAGCAGGTGCAACAAATTTCACTCTCGCAAAGAGCAACAAAAAATGAAATGGAAGTTTTGGAAGAAAGGCGTGGAAGTGAAGATGGACAAATAAGAAAGTGCATGGAAATAAAGATGATGGCAGTATGGAAGTGAAGATGGATGGTTTGAAGAAAATGAAGCTAAGATGGGGATAAGGAAGCTAAGATGGATGGCATGGAGGCTGGCATGGAATCTAAGATGGATGACATGGAAGCTAAGATCGATGAGAAAATGGAAAACATGAAGAATTTTCTAAAAGCAGACATGGAAGGTTTGATAAAGTTGATACAAGAAAGGTTTCCTAATGGTGAAAAGATAGTAGAAGAACCTCATGATGAGAACAAAATAAATGTTAATTGTGATTTCATAAACTCTTATGTTGGCGGGAAGAACCACCATATTCCAAAGATGGATATGAGGAAGTTTGATGGAAAGGATCCTGTAACATGGATACTACAGATGGAGCAATATTTTGATCTCCATAACGTACAAAACACACAAAAGGTACGCATTTCAACTTTACATTTAGAACAAAATACATTTGTATGGTATCAATGGCTTTGCTCCCGTAAAAAATTGTCACTTGGTCAATTTTTACGGAGGAAATGATAGCACATTATGAGGATACAAAGAGAAACACCTTCTTTAGCCAATTGATAAATCTCAAACAAAAGGGTTTAGTGGGGGAGCACATTGAGGACTTCCAAAATTGAATATAAGGGTAATTGATATTCCAGAGGAACACAGGATTGATCTCTTCATAGGTACTTTAAAGGATAACATCCAACACGAAGTTCGCGTTTTGGAACCTGATTCATTGGAGAAGGCATTCAGGTTGGCAAGAAAAATTGAATGTAAAATTATGGCGACAAGGAAGCCTACCACTCACTTCTATAAAGAGGGAAGTGTTGCTACTCCTAGATTTCCACAACCTACAAGGTTGACACCACAACAATTGGAAGAAAAAGAGCAAAAGGGCTTTGCTACAGTTGTGATAGAAAATACACTAAAGGTCATAAGTGTGCTGAGAAGAAATTATTTTACATAGATTGTGAAGAGGAAGAAGAAAATGAACAAGAAGAGGATATGCACCAGGAACCAACCCTAGAAGAGGAAGAAATGAATCCGACCATATCGTGTAATGCACTGGCAGGAATTACCACTCCTCAAACTCTCAAGATAGTAGGAAAAATCAAGAAGAAAAAGGTAATAGTGTTGATTGATTCAGGTAGCACCCACAATTTTATTCATTGTAAGGTAGCCAAGGAATTAAATTGTTTCCTATACCCAGCACCAAAAGGTCAAGTGATGGTTGCAAATGGAGGAACTATAAATTGCTCTGGAAAATGCCATAATATCAAGCTAACCATGGGGGAATATGTATTGACTAGTCCAATGCTTTTCATTCCTATGGGAGGTGTTGATGTTGTACTAGGAGTACAATGGTTACAATCTTTGGGGACGGTAGCTTTTAATTTTCAAGAACTTTTCTTGAAATTTTTTTCAGAAGGAAAGGAAGTCGAATTACGGGGTATTGCAGGGAAGCCAGGAAAGATAATAAGCTCTAATGCCATGACAAAGCTTCTAAAGAAAGAACAACGAGGTGTAATTGCACAATTATGCTCACTAGAAGTTCCAACATCAAAATCATCTATTTCTGCAGATCTCCAACAAGTCTTGGACAATTATTCCAAGGTGTTTGAAACTCCCAAAGGACTCCCACCTATTCGTGATCATGGTCATGCTATTCATTTTATTCCAGGAAGTGTTCCTCCAAACATCAGGCCTTATAGATATCCTTACTTCCAAAAGAGCGAAATTGAACGTATGATTGCAGAAATGTTAGAGGCGGGTATAATTCAACCTAGTCAAAGTTCTTTCTCTGCTCCTGTAGTATTGGTATACAAGAAGGATGGATCATGGCGAATGTGTCCGGATTATAGGGAGCTCAATAAGCTCACCATTAAAGACAAATTTCCCATTCCTGTGATTGATGAATTATTGGATGAATTACATGGAGCAATTTATTTTACCAAGTTGGATCTTCGTTCAGATATCATCAAATTAGAATGAAGACTGAAGATATTCCAAAAATAGCATTTCGAACTCATGAGGGTCATTATGACTTTTTGGTGATGCCTTTTGGCCTTACCAATGCACCTTCTACATTTCAAGGGTTGATGAATTCCATTTTCAAACCCTTCCTTAGAAAATTTGTGCTAGTATTTTTTGATGATATACTAATCTATAGCAAGTCTTGGAAGGATCATGTTGAACATGTTGACATGGTGCTCAAACTATTGCAGGAGAAACAATTATATGCAAAAATATCCAAATGTTTCTTTGGAGTACAAGAGGTGGAATATCCGGGTCATATTGTATCTCACGAGGGTGTTAAAGTAGACCCTAACAAAATTAAAGCCATTAAGGAATGGAAAGTTCCCACAACCATAAAGCAGTTGCGAGGATTTCTCGGGTTAACAGGGTATTATCGCAAGTTTGTTAAGAATTATGGGAGAATAGCAGCACCTCTAACAACATTATTGAAGAAAGATGCATTTTCATGGACTCCTGAAGCAACCAAGGCCTTTGAACGTCTTAAAGAGGCAATGTGCCTAGCACCGGTCTTAGCTACACCAGACTTCACAAAAACCTTTATTGTGGAATGTGATGCCTCAGGAAATGGAATTGGTGCAGTTTTAATGCAGGAAAGAAGACCCATTGCTTTTGAAAGTCGTCCAATCAAAGGAAAGTATTTACAAAAACCTATTTATGAGAAGGAAATGTTAGCAATACTGCATGCACTAAAGAAATGGGAACTTACCTAATGGGAAGACACTTCAAGGTAAAAACTGATCATGATAGTCTTAAACACTTTTTGGAACAAAGACTATCTTCAGAAGAGCAGCAAAAATTGGTCACAAAGATGTTGGGTTATGACTTTGAAATAATCTACAAAAAAGGAAAGCTTAATGTTGTTGCAGATGCACTCTCAAGAAAGAATGAAGAGGTGGAAGCATTGCTTTATTCTATTTCTATTATCCAACCAGATTGGATAACTGAAGCAAGAGATGAATGGAAGAAGGACAAAGATGTATGGACACTCATTCAAAAGTTGCAGCAAGATCCTAGTATATCTGATACATTTAGTTGGAAAAATGATTCCTTATGGTACAAAGATCGCTTATATCTTTGTAAGAATTCCCAACTAAAACAAAAGATTCTTCGGGAATTGCACACTTCTCCTTTAGGAGGACACTCAGGATTTTTAAAAACTTACCACAGGGTGAAGAAAGAATTTTTTTGGGATGGCCTTAAATCCGATATTCAAAAGTTTGTGGCGGAATGTTTGGTTTGCCAGCAGAATAAAGTGGAGACAATTAAGACCCCGGGACTTCTACAACCTTTATCCATTCCAAGTCAACGTTGGGAGGAGATTTCAATGAATTTTATCACAGGTTTACCTAAGTCCGAAGGAAAGAATGTCATCATGGTGGTAGTTGATAGACTTACCAAGTATGCACACTTTTGTGCATTATTTCATCCATTTAAAGCAAGTACAGTTGCTACTACATTTATGGACAGAATTCAAAAGCTACATGGAAGCCCAAGGGTTATTGTGAGCGACAGAGATCCCATTTTTACTGGAAATTGTTTGACGGAGTTATTTTCTTGTTTGGGTACCCAATTAGCTCATAGCTCATCTTATCATCCTCAATCTGATGGTCAAACTGAGATAGTAAATAAATGTTTGGAAGGATATCTTCGTTGTTTTGTATCTGATAAACAAACACAATGGGTCAAGTGGTTACCTCTCGCTGAATGGTGGTATAACACTTCCTTCCATACTGCAGCAAAAATGACCCCATTTATGGCACTTTATGGATATCATCCACCATCCATTACATCATCTTTAAGGGAAAATTCAAAGGTTCAAGCAGTGGAAGATCACATCGAGCATCAGCAAGAAGTTCTCCAACTCTTAAAGGATAACCTGAATTTGGCACAAAATCGAATGAAACAACAGGCAGATCAACATCGTAGCGAGAGAAGTTTTGATGTAAGAGATTGGGTATTTTTACGGCTACAACCATACAAACAAATGTCCCTCAAGCAAGCAAAGAAGGATAATAAATTATCGCCAAAGTACTATGGTCCTTACAAGGTGTTGCAAAAGATTGGTACTATGGCATACAAATTGGAGCTTCCTGCTTCTTCGCGAGTACATCCATTTTTCCATGTTTCGTGCTTAAAGAAGGTTATAGGTGAAAATCTTCCAGTTCAAACAATATTTCCAGAACTTGATGAGGAAGGAAAAATCATATTGGAACCTTAAGCGGTCATGGAAACAAGAACTCGACAGCTACGGAATCGATCAATTTCAGAGTATCTCATAAAGTGGAAGAACTTACCCACTGAAGATTTTACATGGGAGGATGAGAATTTTATACAGAAGCACCCGAAGCTACTCAAGCGTTGAGGACAACACTTTTTTGAAGGAGAGGGTCATGTTAGGTCCCTATATCACCAGTATAGTCCCTTATTATTGTTAGTGTAAACCCCTTATTGTTATTATTGTACCCTTGTAACCCCCAATTTGTTATTATTGTGTCCTTAAATTATTATTGTTAGGCTGGCTAGGATTACATTGTGGCCCACTAGGATTACATTATGGCCCCATGTACTCCTATATATAGAAAGGAGGTTTTTTAAATTGTATCATCCAAGAATTGTTCATTTATGTAATGTATTGGAGGTTGCCCCCTTGAAGTGGCTTATTTCTAAGGCATTTATATCTCATTTCTTCTATTTTTGGAGCTGATTACACAACAAATGACATGATTACTTTAAATGAGTAAGATACGCTATATTTTCAGGCATCAACTAAATTTCATGTCAAGAATCAACATGCGCTCTAGTTATGAAATAATTTGCATGCCATACGAGGTAATGCATGAAAATCATTAATATTTGTAAAAAATAGAAGACACCTAAGAATCCCACTAAACCATAGACAAATATATTTTCATATCCATTAGCAGCCGATGTGGGGCACATGAAAAATACATGCAGAGGAGTAAGGGATGAAGGCAGGAGAGAAAACAATAATTTTCCTCTAGATATTGTCACTGGTCGTATTAAAGTTACTTTCAATTGAATTATAATTTGTGTATGATAAAAAGGAAGAAGACAAAAAAGAACAACATGATGATAGTGAAGAAGTTATTAACAATAACTTGTTTCCTTGTGATGTTAATAGTTTTGGAATTTGGATCATAAAAGAATGAAAATATAGAGCACATTAAAAAAAAGTATTATTCCTTAGCATAATATAGTTAAAATGCACGGTCCTTATCAAACAATATTCATTAGCATAATGACAAGAAACATGATATTCTGAAAAATTATTGAAAGCTCTTAAAAGGCATGTAAAATGCAGAATGAAGAACATATTTACCTTTCAAAGCTGTGAAATTTTAAGTTTGGGTGACACATAAGAGTCAATAGACAATATGAAGGGAATTATGGAAATTTTATCAAATAAATATAGGTTTACATGGAAATAATTCACAATAATAAGTATAGAATATTTTTTTTTCATAACATGCCACATTTCATACTTGACACATTTTCCCCATGTAATAAAAACCCCTCACAACATTGTAGTGAATTCATTTCATAGTCCATAATGAAATGTATACAATCCCCAGATATCTATTCGAGATTTTATTTCTACTATTGACCTATGGTTTACTTTAAATAAAACATGAGGCAGGGAAACCCAATCAACAATTATCTTTATAGTGAGAGCACTTTGGATTGGAAACATTTGTGTTCTATATCACTACCATCAACGTTTCAACTGTATGCTCATTGGTTTTGATTTCCAAAATTAGGCTTCCTCTTCAATGGTGATCGATTTTAGATTCAATGGATGTGGAAAGTCAATCTGAAGTTTGAACACTTATTACTCTTTCAGATTAGAAATTTTGAAATTGGAATCACACGACATGATCTATATAAAGAAAAAAAATACCTAAAGGCCACTAGTTAATTGAAAATCGAGTTAGCTGTTGTGGTGGGAATTGTGTTAGTGCTCACTATCTAGCTTAGGTTGGTTCATTTTGGGCCATGTATAATTCTTCTCCTTATTCCTTCAATAATTTTTATGTTTTTAAGTTGTTTACCCATAATTTATAGGGATTTAAGAGCAAAAGGATAATAATGTTGAATATAGCATAGTTAATTTGAGAATTTTAGATGAAAAAAATCTATAGTTTGAGTAAATTGTTATGCAGATCAGTTCAAATGAATGACTGTTGTTCCTTCGAGATATTGGAGAACAACAATGGAGTAGTTGATGCCTTATTTGTGTCAAAGTACAGCTCGAAACCTGGGCATGGTCATCAAATGGAGTCAAATAGAACTAATTATTACTATTCAAAGGATTTTTAGTTAGAAGGGAAATCCAAAGAATCTTTCGATTCTCAAGATAACTCCATTCTCAGTTTTTTTATGCAATATATAATAGAACAACTGAAAATACAAAGTTTTTTCATATTCTTTTTATTATTACACTTTAATTCTATATTTCATGCAACAATATGATTTTGAACCTTATCAAGATTATTTTGTAAAAAAATTTGAAGTTGATGAATTTGCACAATATTTTAGGTTAATCATTTTGTATTGAAGTTGTCCAATATGATACTTTCAGAGACCGTGGGCCTAATTACCAGATGTTATACTATCTATTATGTATTATTATTAGTGGTTACACTTATACATTCACACTAGTTGTGTTACTCTTTGCTCGCCTTTATTTTATGGTAGATAATCATTTGAATTATGTGTCTTCTAATTATATTATGCATCTCCTGAAACCACTTATTTGATTGCATTACATAAATGAAAAGTATGAGCATGTGCAGTTCATAAGTTATATTTGAGAAGTAATAATTTTAGTCGTTCGTGTGATTTCATAGTTTTTCCTTATGCGTAGGATTTCTTGAAAGATAGATAAAATGGTTTGTGAATTAGAATAGTTTTCTTTCATAAGAATTGTAATTGTAAAAGTAATTATTTTCTCTTATCGCTTATCTCTGTAATGATTGAATTAGTATCATGATCCATGTAACTTTCCTGTAGTAGTTAATTTACACCCTTTCATAATCTAAGACTCTATTCTTGCATAGATTGTACTGAAAACCTTGAGACAAAAGGTGAATTGCATCTTGTTAATATTAATGAAGGTATAATTAAGTTGATTTTTATGATTCATATTAGTGTTCAAAATTTTTGGCGATGTTTTTGGGGAGGTTGTCAAATTATAGGTTGTATCTCTGAAAGGATGGGTATTGAAGAGACAAGGTAGGAACCTACACATGCAAAAACTAAAAATCTTGCACATAGTCCCCACTTTCGGTTGATGAAATTAGGCTATTTAAGTGTGTATGGTTAAGAATAAGAACACGAATCATGTACTAATAGAACAAAAGCCATTATCAAAAACCAAAAAAACCCAAGGACCAGTGAGCCATGGGAGAACAAAATTCATTGATGAAATTATTCGAAAATATGAATCTCGAGCATCAATAGGACCCCGAAAAATATTTGGGAAGGCCTCTATCGTAATACCTAAGGCAATAGAATCACCAACTATAGCTCACGCTGAGATTCATAGTAAAACTGAAGGATCTGAGAAAATATTTCAAAGCACATTTATTTCAAAGCACATTTGTTGAACACTCTAGTCCTTCAGAAGATGTAAATTTGTGTAATATGAAATAATGATAACGAGAGAGCAGTGGATCATATCCATGATCCTCAGAATCAAGATCTATTGTGATATTGATAGAATCGAAAATTCTTGGGATCCCAGAGTTAAGAAGTTTAATAGAACCCCCTCGACAGCTAAGTAGTATCCATAACTTCCATGCTAAAATAATACCTCCTCATTAATAAATTCCTAAAAATTATTGGAAGATTTTCGATCAAACAACACCCAAGTGGAAGAAAAAACTTGAACTTGACATTGGAATACCCTTTTGTCTATCTAGAGGCTAATGCCCTAATGAAGGCCATCCCTTTACAAAATATCCCAACCTTTGATGGGATGACCTCACAGGATCTGGAGGCCTTTTTATTTGAATTTGATGTTTTGTACAGAGGATGTGATTATACCACTCATCCACATAAGTTAAAATTGTTCCCTTATACTTTTAAGGGAGTGGAATTACAATGGTTTATGGGCTTTGGAGGAGGCACTATCAATTATTGGGATGCAATGAAAAGTTTTTTTTTTTTAAACTAAAAATCAGTGTTATTATCGATCTAGGGATCTAAAAGATGAATTTTTTAGAATGAATGTAAAAGAAAATGAGACTTTAGAAGAATATATTGATTTATTTTAGTATAAGTTACAAATATCTCATTATACTACCTTACCAAAATAAGTACTAAAAGCTTCTTTAATAAAGGCCATGAATGATGAGTGGATAAAAACATTGAATTTAATGGAACAAGGTGATATTTATCAAGAATAATATGAAAATATTGCTAATCTGTGTATCAGGTCTTCATGTGGCAGTAAAAAAGATAGATCTCGAAAATGGGATCCTGTCACCTGAATCAGTAAAATTACGGGTGGTAGTGTAACAGGAACAAAAATTGGTAACCTTTTAGAATATTTTAAAAATTACATTTTGGGCACATTGACTATGCAGATGGTTTTTTTGCAGGCTAAACAAAATCAATATAAGATAGAATGAGCATTGGCTATATTTTTACCATGCTGCATAAAGAAACACATTGAAAGGGAGTGTCCACTAGAGATGTTTTGAACCTGTGGAATTCTCAATAAAGAACATTTGACAGATCAATTTCCATCGTTTTGAGGATTAAAATTTGTTTTTAAAGAAGTCGAGGTGGAAAAAAAACATGCATACTTGATGGCTCAATGTCAGCCATGGAAATTGTGCCCTTCAGGTATGATGCAAGATCCCTTCTTATTTTATTATCAAAATTGTGTAGAACAAAAAAACTTGGAAATGCATGGCAAAGACAATTATCTTTTAATTATGCATGGAAATATCAATCATATCCTACTTCACCATGGCCAAAACAATCGTTTACTGGATCAGTATGGTTAAATTCACAGTATCCTACCCCATTTTGGCAGAATATCATTACTAATTCCTATCCCTCAGAATGGTCTAATATGAAGTCACATAATCCAATATGACCTCAAACTTGGGAGTGCCCTATGGGATTGGTAAATCCACCCATAGAAATGATTCATTAATATCAACCTAGACTACAAGCTCCATTTAAGTTGCATCCTAATCCTCAATCATTGATGTGTCCTCAAATTCTAGATCAACCAAATCCTAACCCAATGAATAGACCTGTCTAGTACGTGCAGATCATTGAAAATCAGGTCTATGAAATAAACCCCTTATGGTGCAAAGAGCTTCGGCTGAGATCTGGACATATTATTTATCCTAAATAAAATCAAAATGATTGAGAACAAAAAAAAATAGAGAAGAGAAAGATGTAAAAATCCTTCGACTGTAGTTATTTAAGAAACAAAACCAATACGAAACATAATCAAGCAAGAAGAGCCTAAGAAAATAATATATAAGTCCCTTCCATTCCCTAAAACAATCATGATAATTAGAGCAACCATCTACCATGAGTTTGATATTGTAGGGGAATTGAAATTTTTGTGTATAAAAATTTCACTCTTGCAGGCTATACGAGATATCCCAATTTATTCCAAAACGATCAAGGAAGTATGTGGGAAAAATCCTGGGAGAAAAATAAATGATCCACCCACATTTTATGTTGTAGGAACATTATGTAAACTTATTTTAGGAAAATAAGTTCCTGTTAAATATAGAGATCGAGAAAGTTCGTTCGTAATTTTCCAAATACAAGGATGCACTTTTCCAAACACATTGGTAGACCTGGGAGAAACTATTAACCTTATGACCTACCAGACTGGAAATTTCATGGGCATTGCAACATTAAATCCAACCTCGAACCTACTATAATTAGTTGATAGGTTGGTGGTAAAACTTGAAGGAACCTTGGAATCATGAATGTCTTTGTATACTCTTGGGAATATCATGTAGACTTCCTGGTCATCAACAAAAGAAGTAGATTAGATGGAGATCCTTCGATACTATGAATACCATCGCTAGCAATGATAGATGCATATATAGAATGTTGAACAGGAAAAATAATGACTGCGAAAGGAAATGTTGTCAAAAATCTTATTCTATATCCTCCTACTAAACCTAGTCTGCCTACTATAAATGTTCAGTTACGTCCACCCAGATAGCAAGAAGAGAATTTGCACTCTCTCGTTCCCCTAGATGAATATTTGGGACCTAAATATCAATTAGAAGATCATGTAATCAATAGATTCATCAACAAACCAACTATTATTGGAAACCGAACATGCCAAATGCTAAAAGCTCTGCTTGATAATGATACATAAGGAGACCCCTTAGAGAATTTAAATTAAAATCATGTTCCTACAATGACTCTCCATAACAACATTCCAATTGAAATAGAACCTATAAAATCATCAATATTAATGTTGATCTCAAAAAACATCAGTAAGAGAAATTCATTCAGGTTCTCAATAAATACACGAATTGTTTTCCTTAGGAATATTTAAATATGAATGGTCTTGACCCACATCTATGCACCCATCACATTTATATCGAGAAAGACACCCTTCCTATTTGGAATCCACTGAGGATTTTGAATCCACACCTCATAGACATTTTGAAACATGAATTGTAGAATTTTTTTGATGTAAGATTCATATATCCAATTTCAGATAGCCAATGGGTCTCCCCATTATTAGTCGTTTCTCAGAAAAATAGGAAATTAAGAGTTTGTGTAGATTATAGAGAATTCAATAAGGCTACCCAAAAAGACCATTTTCCCTTTCCTTTTATAGACCAAGTCCTGGATACTTTTTCTAGGAGGAAATTCTTTTCTTTCCTAGATTGTTTCAGTAGTTACAATAATTTAGATTGCTTCAGAAGATCAATATAAAACCACATTTAACTATCCATGGGGTACATTTACATATAATTTTTTATCCTTTGAACTATGTAATGCTCCAGCGACATTACAAAGAGAAATATTGAGTATTTTCTCTAACCTAATCAATCAATGACTTGAGTTATATATGGATGATTTCACCCCATTTGGGGATGAATTTAGTCAAGCGCTGAAAAATTCCTTGAACGATGTATTGCTACTAAATTATGTCTAAGTAATGAAAAGTGTTATATGATGCTGACTAAAGGTGGATTTCTCGGGCACTATATTTATGTTGTAGATATTCAGGTGAATCCAACTAAAATTGAGGTAATTCTTAAGTTACCTACACCCCGCACACAAACTGAGGTACAAAATTTTCTTGGTTATGCAGGTTACTATCACAGATTCATAGAACAATTTTCAAAGATAGTTGCACCAATATATATTTTAATAGGAAATGTCGAATTTGAATGGTCTGAAAATTGTGATGTTGCACTTTCAGATCTTAAGAAACTTGTCTCAACAGCACTAGTACTAAGAGGACCAAACTAGAAGCTACCTTTTCACATCTCCTCGGATGCATCAGATACATCCATATGTGTTTTTCTTGGACAAGAATAAGATAAGAAACATTATGATACTTACTATATTAGAAAAACCTCACCCCTAATGAGTTAAACTATAAAATAACAAAAAAGAGAATTTTTATATGTTATAATTGCTATAAATAAACTCCCACATTATATAACAAACTATCTAATTTTTCTTTACACTAATCATTCTGCTATTAAATATTTTGCTAATAAACCTATTACTAATGGCCAGTTGACCCGATGACTATTTTTGTTACAAGAATTTTATATCACCATTAAGGATTGACTAGGAAAAGACAATTTTGTTGTAGATTTTTTGTCTCGAGTACTTAAGGTAAATGACCCTCTATCAATAGATCACCAATTTCTGGACTAGCATCTATTCTCTATGACAGTAAAAACAGCATGGCACGCTCATGTGGAAAATTACTTGGCTATGGGGAAATTGACACTACACATGTCGCCACAAGAAAGGAAATCAATCATACACTCCAGCACATGTTTCTCTTGGATCGGTGGCTATATTTTCCATGCCGGTTCTAATTTTAAAATATTAAGATGCATCATATATCACAAATTTTATGAAATTCTAATGGCCTTCCATAACGAACCTTGCGGAGGACACTTTCTAGATCACAGGATTGGACATAAAGTTCTTCAGATGGGCTATTGTTTTTTGACAATGTTTAAAGACACAAAAAGGTATGTTCAAGCCTATGATAGATGTCAATGGATGGGCCATCCTCGCCAATGAAACGAAATTCATTTATAATCAAAAGTGGTGGTGGAACTATTTGAAAGATGGGCACTGGATTTTTTGAGGCCCTTCAATCCACAATCGAACCAAAAAGTGAACATATCGCTTTGCGCATATTACATAAATAAATGGGTTGAAGTAGTGGCTCAGCTAAGAGCGACAAAAGGGGTAGTGTTTAATTTCTTGTTCGAACTATTTGTGTGATATATTTTAGCAAGGGAAGTAATAACAGATGGAGAGCCATAATTTACTGGTCCTAAAATTTTAGCTACTCTTCAGAACTATCATATTAAGCATAAAGTTACCTCTCCATATCACCCCCAGGAAAACAAACAAGTGGAAAGTAATAAAAAGGTCTTGGAGGCAACTCTAACCAGAATTATATCTGCCAATCATCAGAATCGGGCAAACAAGCTCCCAAAATCCCTATGGTTTTATCGGACAACATGGCACAACACTACTCGTCACTCGCTATATCACCTTTTCTTCAGAAAAGAACCAATTTTCCCAATAGAACTTCAAATAAAAATGATCAATACTACAAGGGAGATTGGATTGGATTTTACAGAAGGAAAAACACAATGCCTACAATAGCTTAATGAGTTAGATGTAGCACATCTATTTTCTATTGAAAAAATTACTATTATACAGTAGAAACAAGCTTAATGGAATGATCTTCTCATTAAAAAGAAATCATTCCAAAAAGGCGATTGGGTGTTGCTATATGATTCCAAGTTCCTGGATTCTCCAGGGAAATTACAGAGAAGGTGGCTTGGGCCGTATGAAATCAAAGAAGTCCACAATAATGGTACCATAAATCTAGCTACTATCGACAAATTTGGTCTCTTTCCAAGAAAATGGACTTCGACTATGCCTTTACCACCAACCACTCATGAAGAAGTATCTCTATCATGAGATAAGTAATGATCATACTTTACAATTCTAGTTGACTGGGGTGGCAACCCAACAACCCCATCTTCATAAAATCTGATTATATATATATATATATATATTTTAATAGCCAGTTAATTTCTTTTTCTTTTTCTCTGTTTCTTTCCTTTTCCTTTTCTTCATTAAAAAAATGGGATAAAATACCTTAAGGGATTTGTTGTTCCCTTTGGTATAGTTGTTGTTCCCTTTATCAGATTTTTTTTTGCTTTTGGTACAATTATTGTTCCCTTCATCACAATTATTATTCCCTTTGGCATAGTCGATGTTCAGTTTATCAAACATGCTATTCCCTTTGGCATAATTATTATTCTATTTATCATAGCTGTTTTTCCCTTTAGATAAATTTTTGTACCCTTTATCACACCTTTTGTCCCCTTTGGCACAATAATTATTCCCTTTATCACGACTGTTGTTCCCATTGGCACAATTGTTTTGTCCTTTTATCACAATTGTTGTTCCCTTTACACCAAGCTACCTCTATCTTCTATATAATTGACTACAATTTCTAAAAGTGAACTTACAAATCATTGATATTTACCCTATCACGGTGTCAATAATAATTCCTTATATTTTATCCTATGAAGAACATTATTTTATCCCCTTGCACATCCTATCAATTTAATTATTTGCCTTCTATTCGAATATTTTTGAAAGAATCATAAGTTGTTCATCATTTATCACCACCCTAGTAGTTTTATCCTTTGTGTACATCCTTAAATGGTGATTTTATTTCAATATAGCAAAGGAATCACAAATACATTATTGAATCCTCTTTCTTCCTTATGCTATCATTAAACTCTTAAGGAATTGATGAACCACCCTTGATGATAAAAACGTCAATTCTTGAAACATGACACCTAAAGCTATATTTTCTCATAAAGATAGGGGGTCTCATCATGATACAACCTACCACGATCATAGGAAAATAACATAATTGACATTCCCATTATGGTCACCAAACAAGGGTATTGGCGTTTGACATTAGTGTCAAAAGGACAAGAGGTCTCATCACCAGGTGGCTTTTTCACTTTGTTATGGTATAGTTAGTGGCATTGTTGTTATCTAGTTATCACGCTAGAACAATGACCTCTATTTGAGAAAAATCGTTTAAATAGAAATATAGTATATCAATTATAGGACACTGGCTCATCTACAATTTAAAATGGTTACCCTATCGAGGCTGTGAGCGCCTGCTAGAAGCAGTGGCTCTACCTATGGCATGTTGGTATATCTGAATTTCTTTATCATGATTATGCCATTAGACATCCTTTTTCTTAATAAAGATATCACTGTAACCAATATCTACATTGATTTTTTTTAAAACAACTAGATGTGGTATATCAACTATTACATGAAAAAATTTTAAACTTTGGAACCCCCATAATATGCATTTTACCTAGAAAGGCATTCCACGAGATATATATATTTATGTTATTCAAAGGTTATTTAATTAAAAAAAGGAGATATTTTTACACATGGTATATCCTTATCATTATTATTTTCAAAAGTTCCTAATGGTTAATGTACGTTAGGAATTCACAAATATAAGATAGTTAATTATTCCTTCCACCTGGCTGCACCTGATTTGACCATGCTGCTTGGCACTAATGACTAATGTTGTGTGAATATTTAATTCCCATAACTTTACCAATCGTGCTCGACTGTTCCTATTTGGGGTAGGAAAATCATAGCACATGTATCATGTGACTAAGCACAGTTAAAGAAAATGGAAATTAGCATCGCACAAAAGTACACTGGATGATGTTTTATTGTCATACTACTCATTTTATTAGAATATTTTAGGACTGAAACAACTCTGTATATAGTGTTTTTGTAGCAATATCTTCCAAACTAGCAACAATGGGTGGTAAATCCAGCTCAATTGAACCTATTACACTACGTGTGGTTGAGAAATCTCAAATAATCTTGGAAAGGGTGGGTTCACTCTAATACTTTACCTGGGCAAGGATTGGATAATGCTGTGGCTTTAGAATTTTTACAAAACTTGAGTAATGAAGTCTAAATTATTAGAGGTAAGAAAATACTAGTTAATGAAATGATTCTAGTGTAAGTTAAAAGTCTCTTGACAAAATGATAAAAATGGACAGACATGCATACTAGATTCCAAAATACGATGGAATTATTTATAGACCCTGGTGAAGAATTGGTCCTCAAAGGAAAAGGATTCCACCCTGCTTCATTTACAGAGCCGTGGGAAGAGCTTCTAGACATAATCCAAAGGCCCATTTCATGTGATGGTCACCATGATTTGGTAATACCACGCCATCGTAAAATATTGGCAGCTTTAAAATGGAAGATAGTCCTAAACATGAATTTCTTTTTAAATTTCCTTTTACATGTTGTTTGTAGACTGGGAAAAATTAAGGACCCAACTGCTATACTCAGTCACCACTATTTAGTAAAATTGTTAGTCATTAGGGAATTAACATTATAACAGTTAATATGGGACAAGTTGTTGGGACTTAATTACCTAAAATATGTGGAAGAAATGCGGGTGGAAGAAAAAATTCAGCCTAATATAGAAAACATTCAGCCCAATATGTAATATCTACCTCCTAAAATAGTAAATAGTTAGTCGAGAGAGGAAAATGGTAGTAAAATGCTAGTTTTGTATAACTTGACTAGAGCTGGGAAGAGGTTATCCTTTGTCCTAATTTATTTTCGTACTAATCGTAGAAGGTCTCAAATATTAGCCTGAGCAAAGCAACCTATATGGTTTTTTGAGAATTCATTGGAGACTGAGCCATCTCAAGAACCCCCCATGGAACAACAGGATAATTCACCTCGAATTTGTGAAGAATAAATAGCCCAAATCCTAAAAAATATGGGAGCCCTCTTTTCCTTTTAAGGAAATGAAGATTTTTTTGAGAATCCATCTGAACCAACTACTAATTTTTCTGGCCTCTACTCCTAATTCTAATAATACTTAAATATTTCCATCTTCACAAGGCATGCATATCCAAGAACATTTAGCAGAATATGCTGAAACTATGAAGGAATAAGACTCTTCTAGAGAGCTTACCTTTGCATTGACCCCTAATAATCAGAAATTTGAAGATAACTCAATTGCTATAGTTTTGATTGCTGAAAATTCTGAAGAATTTGAAGTCCCTCCTTTTAATGAAAATATCACTATTGTTCCATCTTTATCTACAACACCAATTTTAGAACCTACATGGAGAATCAAGCTATTGAAGCAAGAAAATAATAAACTACAAAAAAGGATAGAACTACCCATAAAATGGCTTAAAAAGTGTAGAGGACATTGTAGAAAGAAAATGAAAATTGTGACAGTTGGAGGAGAAAGTGAGGGAATTCCAATCAATCATGCGGAACTTAGACTAAAGGAATTTCTATCAATTATGCAGAAATTGAAATGGACATTAACCCTTTCATGGTTACCTTTGAGATAGAAAGCCAAATAGACCTATTGATGACTATCAATAGGGCTACACAAATTGAAGTTGTGCTTCCTTATTCTAATTTGATAAAGGATATAATTATAGAAGTATTAAATAGGGAATTGAGAAGGCATAAATAGTTCCAGCACAATGCAAAGGGGAAGTGATAGCTCGGGCTAAACACCAATAATTTCTATAGAATTTCAAAGTACTAGCTGCTACCGAAGACAAAACCCACACCAAGCTCAGAATGGAGAAAAGGAAAATAGAAAAATTACGAGGACAATTCTAAATCTCTCTAGATCAAAGCAAGGAAATATGCTCTGTGTATTATGATGCATTATCCTGTAGATCACCAGTGAAAAATTATACCTTGTATCTACTTGAATGATATTTATTATTCATTGAAAAATCTATATGTTTGGGGCAACCTTTTGAGTTCATCACTGTTTCTGACTTTCACTAGTACAAAATGGCTAATTAGTTACTAAAAAATTGACTAAAATTTGCATATAAATGACTATTTTTCTGTCGTTGACCAATAGTAGCTAATTTACAGTTTCTTATAATGTGACTAGATTTTAGTTGTTTTTATCATAACCATTAGTTAGTTGTCTTAAATTTATGTATAGCAGTGTATTTAGTCATAAATTTGGTCATTAATTTAGTCATTGATTTAGTCAGTAATTGTCACAGTTAATGAAAAAATATACAAAAAAATATATTACTGAAGGATCAACCTAGAAAACTAATTAATGATAAAATAAATATGACCAAAATGTTGGTTGTGTTATAAGGTACTGTAAATTGGCTACTAAAATATGAAAATTTTAGCCATCGTTTGAAACCAATTAATGACTAAATAAATATTATTAAATTTTGGTTGTGTTATAATATACTGTAAATTAGCTACTAATAATCATATATTTGCAAATTTTATTCATCACTTGAAACCAATTAATGACAAAAAAAATATGACTAAATGTTTCTCATGTTATAAGATACTGTAAATTACCTACTGATACTCATATATATGCAAAATTTAGTCATCATTTGTAATAAATAATTTATCATTTGTAGTAGTCATTTATCTTTTTTTGATAGTTTCATATTCATTATATTAATTACTACTTTAATATTTTATATTAATTTCATTCAATTTCATTAACAATTATTATAAGAAACTAATTTAGTCGTATATTCATTTTATTTGTATTCATTAATAAACATAAACAACTAATTTAGTAGTTTTACATTGATTTTATTTGTTAATTATAAATCAACATAAATTAATTAGTATTATTTTGAAACTAAATTAAAAAAAAATTGGCATACTATGTACAAGTTCATCTAATATGAAAATGAAAAGTTACATATCTTAATTGCAATACTAAATAATATCAAGTGAAACTATAAATAATTTCAACCACATAAATTATATTATATAAAATATCAAGTATTACAATATGATTTTACAACATAATATTTGTTGGAGTACAATTTACACCTGAAAATATTGTTTCATCACTTCAAAACATTATCACTGTGTTTCCAAGGAGTTGCGGGTCAATTCACCAACTCTGAAGACTTTACCATCAATCTCTATGTGTGTCTCTTATGCATGGTATTCACTTTACACGTACCACTAGACCAACTCCCTTCTCTCTCACTTTAATTTTCATTTTGTCGCTTTAGTGTTATTGTTCTCGTTTTTCTTTAATTCCTCCTTCTTACCATGAATACTAAGTTCCTTTTTTGAAAAAATAAAGAAGATACAATGCAAAGTATAAGACATGAAAGAGATGAACATAGGAATATAAACTAAAGTAGACTATAAATGATTTATACGATATATACCTCACCTGATCTGGGTAAATCTCTGCTACCCTTTTAACCAAGAAATTTTACTTCGGCTAATGTTTTATAATTACAATTTATCAAAAGAATTAATGAATACATGAAGATACAATCAAGAGGAAAGCATGTCAACAATCACACAATAAAAATGCAATCTATTTAATAACGAATTTCGTCCAGTGTGGACTATGTCTCTGGGCCTCGGTGTCTCGATGGCATTGGTCGCTTCATTTAGTGTTGTAACTAGTGATAATGTACATGGATTCTGTTGAATTTTCATACAAGGAAAGGACCTCAACATGAGTGGAAAAGTCTCTACACAAGACGTTTCGTTACATGGAACTCTCACTCATAAAAACCTCCTATCAGCATCACAACTTCACACATGGTGACAAAGAGTATCCTGTCATCAAGGCAACAAATGAATCTCACAACATAAATCACCATCCATGATAAACACATATCACAGAAATAAACATAAATATTATGCATCTTACATCAGTAAGAATCAACAACAACAAATAAACATAAAGAATCTTCATCATACATCAAGCAGAAATCGACATACCGTAAATAATCCTATAACAATAATCAATGAAGTACATGGAAACAACACTTCATATACCTCAAATCTAATGTTGGCTAAAGAAGAGGCTTCTAAATCACTGGATCTAAATGCACCATCGCAAACATATCGTCGAATGGCAATAAATTGATTGTCTACATGCTGAAATCTGACACTGTCATTCCCATCTGGAATATGGCCAAAAAATTGAGACCTCTGTTGTAGAAATTGACTCTGCCATTAGGTTTGTGTGGGTGAGAGGTTTAGAATCCATATAAAATTTTTCCAATTAGGACAGTTGGAAAATTTGGACCCTCTGGAAATTAGGTTCAATCATGGTTCCACTACGTTTGCATGCTAGCTTAGGGTTCCACACTCACCTGCAATTAAAATAATATTCTTACTCGAAATAAATACTTCTCATCAGCCAAGTTGCACTGATGAAAAATGGTTTCTATATTAAAGGTTGTGTAGATTAATGAAATCCCACTGGGTTGGCACAGTGGTAAAAAAAGTGATTTTTTAAGGGGAGGTCAGGGGATCAACTCCCGCCTCCCCCTAAAATCAGCACACAAAATAGTTTTTTTTGGGCACATTTTTTGGTTATGCCATATTTTGTGGGCGGGGTCTGCAACCCACTACCCTAGCGCAATCCATATTGGAATGTTTTCTTTTGAATTATATACAAATATGGTTGTTGCCATTAATGTGGTAAGGTGATTGGGATGGGACCACCACATGGAGAAGGGCCAGTCCACGTGACTGGTGTGGGTTGGATACCTGCTAGTGCGATTGGATATGATGTTGGCCTTTATGGTAAGGTGTGGGCCAGGTCCACTGGACTTGGTTCGCCCACACCCCACATATATGTTAATTTCATGTGGTTTGGGCAACCATGGGGTGTAGCGGCGGTCATGGTCTCCCAACCCTTTAATAATCTTTCACAATTTTTATATGTTGGTTGGAGTAGGGGTGGGCCTCAAAACTTGCCATATATATATATATATATATATATATATATATATATATATATATATAATGTTCCTTTTTCGGGAATTGCTACTCTATGGTCCTCAAGGACCCTGAATAAAGGAAGCAGTGTAAAAATAAGTTGGAAGGGTTTGGGATCTCCTTGTTAACTCATAAAAAACTTCTCTTCCAGAATTTTAGCCCAAATAAATGAATCTATATTGGTTATTCAGATATCCCCAAACTAAATCCCTAAAACAATGCTCAAAGAGAGAGCTTACACTAATACATGAACACAATCATTAAACTCTAAAATTCTGAATGAAACATAAAATGAAATATAATATACCCATCATGTTCATTAATATATCAAAAACAATATACAGAAATATCATGAGGAATAAACCCGTCATGCAATGGGGATTAATCTCCAAAGGTTAACACATGAAATACAAGAGATGCAGCAACTGCATAGAATGCTGGAAAGCAGTGACATCGCTGTCTCTAGGAGTGTAGCTACTTCTGTTGATGTGCATACATGAGAAATGGATGAAATATACAAGAAATTCCCAAGAGTAGAGGAATGGGATCCAATACAATATTTCTATCCAATCTAGGAGAGATTGCTAGAAATGTCGGAAAAAGTATAATGTGACAAATAGCTTGTCACTGCAACTGAATCAAAATGAGAAAGAGGGTATGGTAGATCTAAAATACTCATGCCCTCCTCTGATAATTTTCTCAAGCAAAGGGCTGATCCCTTTTACTCAAAAACACTATTCCTCATAAGCTCCAATGGCTCTCCCAGCAACCGCCTACATAAATAACGCAGTTTCTACCCTAGACTACGCTGTGAGAGATGGTGAATGATTGGCCTGATGCCAAAGATCTGAAATAATTCTTGAGAGTCCCCTATGCTACTCCTCCAAATAATATGCAAGAATTCCACCAAAGAACAAGCCAAGAATAACTCTAAGAGTTCCCCTATTGCTAGTCCCAGCAACACAACATTTTTTTCCCAACATAATAATGTTCTAGCTGAAAGATTAAACTTGGAAAAATGCCAAAATGAGAAAATGTAGCTCAAAACCTCTCCTTCCTTGAGGATGAGGTAGGGATTCCCAACCAGGAACACCCTTGGGTTAAAGAACACTACAACCTTGCTAAACAGCCTGGGGATGCAAGTCTTTTCAGACCCAACAAAAATAATAAGCTAATGCATAATGAAAATGGGCTGCCATCTCCTCCTTATAAAGAAAATTAACTCCTCTCACAATGGGTCCCATTCACATTTCCCACCTAACTCAAGCAAGTGGAGCCTCCACTAAAAGTGCGATGTCCAAGAAGGTTCAATGTATATAGACATTTTTAGTTGACTTGGTCAAAATGGCTAGATCAAGCATGATCCAATCCTGTTCACAACATGTGGTGCACAAATCAGCTTCTTTTTTATTCCTCCTTTCACACAAGGAGTGTTATTTCTCCATCTAAAGGGGTTAAGGTGTCTCCTTACCCATTTTATTCAACAAAATGGAAATATGCAAACTATAATGTTTCTTCTAGATTGAGGCTAAAATTTGGGAACATTACAGTCCTCCCCTCCCACATGTTTCTTGTTCACAGGAAAATACATAGAGAGAATGAAATTACTCCCCATTTTTCTCTTGTGGCCTCCTCATCAAAAATCTCCACCACTGCTCAAGATATCCTGCAACAAATTTGTCCTCCAATGCTTCCTCCCAAGTATGAAAACCGGAATGGTGCACATCATGGAAAGATAGAAGGTGTAGGTGGAACCTCCTTGCTGTGATATGGTCTCCTAAAGGTAGGAGTGACGACCTGCATGGGAAAATTTTGTTCCCCATTGATGATCCTCTCATCCATGCTATCATCCAAATAGAAATCTCAACCCTGGGTATATCCAATGTGTTGGGGCTGAATGGAGAGTTGGGCTTTTGATTCACAAGGTGTTTCTCCCTCCATTTGTGGTACATATGGGGCTGCTTCTATCCTTTTGCTGAAACTTTATGGCCTCCAATAATGGGCCAAGCTTCCCCATCAAGAAAATCAGCTATGAAGTGCCCCTTGAAGTTCTCCAAGTGGTTTTTCCCACAAGAAGAGAAAAGTAGCAATGTGGCAATCATGGTTTTCCCATGGTGTCTCCTGCAATATAAAGCATGTATAATGGGGAGAGTCATGCTCCTAATGTTCTATCCCAAAATATACAACACTCTCACAATAGTGCTCCTTGTGAATGTATAACCATCAACAATACAAGGAGGCAACATGCAATAAAAATAAGCTGTCATAAGAAAACTAGAGAGTGGGTCACTTCTCCACTTATGGGACCAACGCAGTGCACCTCTTACCTGCATAAAAAAAAAACATCAAGTGCTTTCCCAGCCACTTGTTTACTACCACAAACATCTCATAAGATGGAAACATGAAAGTACAAATTGGTTCCAATGGTGCACACCAAGAAGCATGTGGCTTCCCCCACAAACCATCATGAAGATAGAGACTCCCATTGCTGCAATGGGCCACAAGTACATCATAATAAGGAGAATAAGGAGGTGAGATAATCCTTAGCTCATCAAGCTACTCATATAATGTAAAGAAAGTTAAATCAAAATGAGAGTATATACCTCCTTTACCATGTACTCCGGTCCTTGAGCTGAAATGGCTCATCTAAATGCTCTTGCTCACCTCCAATGAGTAGGGAAATGGTTGTGCCAACCTCTCTAGAATGATTCAAGATTTGAATCTATCCATATAATATTATAGATCATGCTAAATTCACTCCCAAGTGAACTCCTCTAACAAAGCAAGATATGCATCAAGGTGCATAGCTAGGAAGTCCTCATGTGCTGCATGCAATAGTTTCTCCTTGAGACTAGGAGCACTAGTCAATAAGATCCTACCATTGGTATAGATGACCATCTCATAAATCATGTACCCATCATCTCTATTTGGTTCATCAAGAGTAATGCATGCATCTAGATCCTAGGAGTACTCTACCAAGAGTTGAGACCTCCAATCTTGATCCATCGTCTTCAGAGACAACACTGGTAATCTGCAATGCGATGCTCCCCTCATGCTGCTGCCTCCTAATTTGACATCCCCCATGCTAAATTCATCCTCCAAAATGCTGTCATGCCCATCATGTAGCTGATCATGCTCAAACAATGATGGTGTCCTTTGGAAGTTGGCCTCCCATGAGAAGCTGTGATCCAAAAGGAATCTCCAAAGCTGGGTCAATGTAAGCATGAGTGGCCTCCATCCACTCTTATGTATGAAAGAGTCCTCCCTCAATGGAAGTATCCTATTCCCCATCAATTCTATGGAGCATTCATCCTGCATCATGAAGATGCCATCCTCCATCCCTGCAACAAACTCTGTCAGCACAATATAACTGATGAGAGTGGGTGATAATGAAAATGAGAGAGTGTCTCCCCCCTCCTTGGGTTTATCCCAAAATCTTTGCGCTATTCTGGTCTCCTCAAATGTATTCACCTCTCCAGAATCTAGGAGTGGTGAACCAAATGAAAAGATGCCCCTTATCAATGCTAGATAAGGTGGCCTTCCAGGTGGAATGCCTCCATATAGTGAGACGTCAAGTTTAGAAGTGGATTGTATGTATAAGTGGACTGATTTTTCCCTCCAATACGCTGTACAGTCTCCTTCTCTTGTGAAAAGATCCTCTGAAATAGATAAGGGTGTATCAATCCTTGATGTTGATCCTTCCCTTCCACCTCCATCTAACAATCCCCAATAACTGCTACATATGGCTCTGGAATTGTGCTATGGTTCCCACATGTTAAAATACTTGGAACTCCTTGTAAAGACACCAGGGCTCCTCTAATGGAAGTAATGGCTCCCTTTTCAAGTCCATGTGGTGATGGATCTCCTCCCAATATGACAGTGCTTTTAGATCTCATATGCTCATCTTCCCCATCAATAAGTGATATTACGTCATCATCAAGGAGAGACCGTAGATCATGGTCATCTCTTGAAGTAAGTACCTCCATGACTTCAAAAATGGAAGAGGGCCCTTGACACAATAGGTATATTGCCCTTATCAAGCCATCATACATGCTTATATCCCCTTCGGAAATATGGAATGGAGTTTTTTTCATGGTTCCCTCCAATGCATGCAAAGTGTTTAATGTTTTGATGCATAGAGATTCACAGTGATTTTCATAAAATTTTCTCACCAACCCCTTAGTGAATCCATCATATGATTCTATATTTGCATGAAAACAGGAAACAAAATTTTCAAACCAAAAATCATGAGCCATACCTTTGATTTTCCGTGCTGCTCCTCCAATGGCCTCATCTCCTTCCTCCATCCTCCTAGTAGTGCAAGTGGGAAATGGAATTCACTGTGGATCTGCATGTGTGGCTGAATTATCACACCCATCATGTTCACAACTAGGGTTTCTTTCATCCACAAACCCTCTCAGAAAATATTTCCAATTTTCCCTTTCTATCTCCTCAAGATCTTCAATGATACCTTCCATGGTCTGGAAAAGAACAAGGGCAACCTCCTCTTCTGTTATTCCTCTTTTTTTTTTCTTTATATATATCCTCTTCTAAAAGAGGATCTTCTCCTTCATATGGAATACTATCTTGGGCTTTACAGGCTGAGCCAAGATTGATGCTTTGATACCACTGTAATGTTCCCTTTTCAAGAATTTCTGTGGGGTTGGGATCCCCTTTTTAACTCATAAGAAACTTCTCTTTCAGAATTTGAGCCCAAAGAAATAACTCTAGATGGGTTATTCAGATCTCCCCAAACTAGATCCCTAAAGCAATGCTAAAAGAGAGAGCTTATAACAATACATGAACATAATCATTAAAATATGCAACTCTAAATGCAACATAAGATGAAATATAATATAGCCATAATTTTCATTAATATATCAGCAACAATATATAGAAATATCATAATGAAAAAACCCCTCATTGAATGGGAATCAATCTCCAAAGGTTAACACATGAAATAAAAGAGATGCAGCAACTGCATAGAATGCCAGAAAGAAGTGACAACGATGTCTATAGAAGTGTAGCTACTGTTGTTGATGTGCATACATGAGAAGTGGCTGAAATATACAAGAAATGCCCAAGAATAGAAGAATGGGCTCCAATACATGATTTCTAGCCAATCTAGGACAAATTGCAAGAAATGCCAGAAAATGTACAATGTGACAAATAGCTTGTCACTGCAACTGAATAAAAATGAAAAAGTGTCTATGGAAGATCTCAAATACTCATTCCCTCCTCTGATAATGTTCGCAAGCAAAGGGCTGATCCCTTTTACTGAAAAACAATCATCCTGATAAGCTCCAGTGGCTCTCCCAACAACTGCCTGCATAAATAAGACAGTTTCTACCCTAGAATGCGTTGTGAAAGATGGTGAATGATTGGCCTGATGCAAAAGATATGAAATTTTTCCCAGGAGTCCCCTCTGCTTCTCCTCCAAATAATATGCAAGAACTCCACCGAAACAAGCTAAGAATGATTTTTAGAGTTCCTTTGTTTCTTCTCCCAGCAACACAATGTTTTCTTCCCAACAGTATAACACTGTAGCTAAAGGATTAAGCTTGGCCAAATGTCAGAATGAGGAAATGTAACTCAAACCCTCTCCTTCCTTGAGGATGAGGTAGGGATTCCCGACCAGGAACACCCTTAGGTTCAAGAACACTACAACCCTGCTAAATAGCCTGGGGATGCAAGTCCTTGCAAACCCAACGAAAATGATAAGCTAATGCATAATGAAAACGGGCTTCCATCTCCTCCTTATAAAGCAAGTGAACTCTTCTCACCATGGGTCCCATTCACACTTTCCACTTAGCTCAAGCAAGTGGAGCCTCCGCTAAAACTATGTTGTCCAAGAAGGTCCAATGTATCTAGACAATTTTAGCTGACTTGGTCAAAATGACTATATCAAGCATGATCCAATCCTGTTCACACCATGTGGTGGTCAAAATCAGCTACATTATTATTCCTCCTTTCACACAAGGAGTGTTATTTCTCCATCTAAAGGGGTTAAGGTGTCTCCTTACCCATTTTATTCAAAAAAATGGAAATATGAAAACTATAATGTTCCTTCCAGCTTGAGGCTAAAATTTGGGAACATTAATATATATATATTTAGCTTGAGGCTAAAATTTGGGAACATTACTATATATATATAGCTTGAGGCTAAAATTTGGGAATATTACTATATATATATAACAAACACTTTTTAAATTAAAATTCAGTTTTGAGGCCAAAGGAGACATTTTAAATGTCACACAGTTTCACCTAGAAATCCACCGAAGCTGGTTGAAATGCAGCCACTAGAAAAATTCCAAATTTGTGCCTCCTTAGCCTTCCACATTATCAAGTCAACCCAAAAACTTTGATTGCCTCTAACTTTCGAATACGAGCTCAGTTCGATAAACCATTAACACCATTGCAATAAGGACGACGAGATCTATGTTCTAGTCATGGTTCGAAAGTATTTTGACTTGTTTGATTTTTGAGCTTTCATAAGCCCTCTTTGTCGTATATGTCTCTCTAGAGCCACCAGGATCATTCTTCCCCTTCGAGGAGATTTTGGTCCTAAAAGAGGATCAATAATAATCTCCAACTACTATGTACAATTTCTGCACCACAAATGTCCTAAAAGAGTTCACCCTTCAATCTCCTTCACCTTTGTTCTTCAAAGCCTTAAGTGATGAAGCAACATATACGTCTTCTGCAAAAATTTAATACAATCTCTTGCAAATTATGTGCTCAAATATGACCATATATGACCCAATCATTCCCATACTCGCCACACGTTTACATACTCGGTGGTCAAGTTTACATCGAATGGAAATCACACCCCAACTATCATTACAAGGCCAAAAACATCATTGTCACATTTCGAAGTGATGGCAAACACATCATCACTTTTATATAAAAGAATTGCATCAAATGATTTAGAAGACAAGGCCAAAATATCATGGTTTCTTAACAAGTGACAAAAATCACATCATCACTTTTATAGTTAAAGATGCAACATATGATTTACAAACATGGCCTTGACACACTACCACATCTAGAAAAACCATCTCTCACATATCAAAGTGAATGGATCATATCCCTTTGGCACGTTTTCTTGTCAAACAGTTTTTTCAACCAGCTCATGCACCGATGCTTCATCCTTAAGGTGCTTATTTGGATGCAGCCTCGAACACGTGGCTCTTTGATGAACATTATGGTTGCAATGGCTACAAAAATTCCTCTTTATCTAGACCTGCTTAACCAATTCTTTTTTTGGCTGTGGAGAAGTATTTCCATGCCTCATCCTCCTTTGTGGTGCCATTATTTTCCAACACTCAGTAATGACATGGTTATGTAACCTACAAAAATGGAAATTTTTCTTATGCCATGATTTATGTTCATGATTAGCAACATGCTTATAATCAAAATTAACTTGCGAATATCGATACTTCTTATACCTTTCCTCATGATCTATATGTGATCATGGTGATGAGAACTTATATCATCTCTTATATTGCGACATGCATTTCTATGGGATGGTGGTAAAGTGTTCCCCTCAATCCTTTCTCCGGACAAGTTCAACAATGTATCTTTGCCTATGATGTCATTATGACGATGACAACTTGCCTCAACTTTCTCTCTACAATATGTGTTGTCATATGATGATGGTGAAGTGTTCCCATCATTCTTTTTCCTCGATGGTTTAATCAATGTCATGGAAGCTTCACACACCTTTGAGAATTATCCTTCAGTGTATCCCAAACCTTCATAGTGAGGTCTCTACGCAACCTCTAATGGATGAGTTATGCCTTGGCCATGAATGACAAGTCCTCCTCCTTTGTACCCCATCTTGGTAAGGAGTCTCATCTAGGGTCGTGTAATGGGGATCTCCACATTTCCAATTGAAATTATACCATGTGAGGATGAAACTGAAGATTGATCACAATTATTTACCTTAGATGCTGATTTTGAAATAGGTGAAGAGGGCTTCTCTAAGCCTTCATTATGCTTCACTTCCTCCAAGGCCTTTGTCATGGCTTGTAGTTAAATTTGCAATTGCTGCTTCTCCTCCTTCTCTTCCAGTACGAGTGCCTTCAATGCCTCATGATATACTTGATGGCTTTTGTTATTGCACTTCAATTCCTCCAATGTCTCTATCATGTCTTGCAGTTGAAGTTGCAATCACTTATTTTCCTCCTCCTCTTCCCGTAGAAGTGTCTTTAATGCATCATGATCTATTTGAATACTTTGTTCTTTGCGCTTCAATTTTTCCAATGCCTCTGGCATGGCTTGAAACTGAATTTCCAATCGATGTTTATCCTCATCCTCTTGTAGAATAATTTTCAACTCAGCATTATCTACTTCTTGTTTTTCATAAGGTTCATATAACATGCCCGCTTTCTCAGACACCGCGAGTATGATATCGTACATGTCTTTGACATCCTCCATTGTTGCATATTCAATGGTTCATGCTTGTGGTTCACATCACCAAGAAGACCGCTAAGATATCACTAGATCCAGTTAAATACCTGCTACCCTTTTAACGAAGACCTTTTACTTCCACTGATGTGTTAGAATTAAAATTTATTAAAAGCATTAATTAAGACATGCATATATAATCAAGAGGAAAGCATGTCAAAAATCATGCAACAAAAATAAAAGTCGTTTAATAATGAATTTTTTCTAGTGTGGACTAGGTCTCCGGGCGTTAGTGTCTCGATGATTTTGACTGATTCATTTAGTGTTGTAATGGGTGATAATGTACATGGATGTTGTTGACTTGTCATACAAAGAAAATCCCTCAACATGAGTGGAAAATTCTCTTTAGGAGACGTTCCATTACAAGGAACTCTCACTCATCACAAACCTCCTATCAACATAACAACTTCACATATGGTGACAAAGAGTATCCAACCATCAAGGAAAGAAAGGGATATCACAACATAAATAACCATCCATGATAAATACATACCACATCAATACATATAAATATTTCACATCTTACATCAACAGGAATCAATGACAACAAATAAACATGAAGAATCTACATCATACATCAAGCAGGAATCAACATTACATAAAGCATCCTACAACAATAATCAATGAAGTACATGGAAACAACACTTCATATACATCAAATCTAATCATGGTTGAAGAAAAGGTTTCTCAATCGATGGATCTGAATGTACCATCAAAAACTTGGAATTGGATGGCAAGAAATCAACCGTCCACATGCTGAAATCGAATACTTCCATCTCCATCTAGAATATGGTCGAAAAATCGAGACCTTTCTTACACAAACTGACACCGCCATCAGGTTCATGTTTCCAAGAGGTGTCAAATACATATAAAATTTTTCCAATTTGGAGAATAGAAAAAAATGGCCCCTATGGAAATGAGGTTCAATCGTGATTCCACTGCCTCTGCATCAGGGTCAAGTTTTTATAACTACCTTTCAATTAAAATCTTATTATTACTCAAAATATGTGCTTCTCCTCTTCCTGGACACACTGGTGAAAAATTTATTATATATAAAATGTTGGGTGGATTAATCAAAGCCCAATGGGCTGGTGCAGCGGTAAATAAAGCGATTTATTAAGGGAAAGCTGGGGGATCTAATCCCGCCCTTCCCGCAAAATCTACATGTGGGATAGCTTTTTTGGGGTGCATTTTTTTGTTATGCCATGTTGGGTGGGCTAGGTCTGCAACCCATGGCCCTGACCCAACCCACATTGCAACATTTTCATTTGAATTGTATGAAAATATGGTTGCCACTATTAATGTTTAAGGTGATTGAGATGGGACCACTGCATGGTGGTGGGCCAGCCCATGTGGCTGGTGTAGTTTTGATAACCATTGGTCTGATTGGATATGAATTTAGCCTTTATGGTAGGGCATTGGTTGAGTCCACCAGAGGTGGCCCGCCCATCGCCCACATATATTTTAATGTCATGTGGTTTGGAGAGTAGTGGGGTCCGACGGGTGTCATGACCTGCCGACCTTTTAATAATTTTTGACATTTTTTATATGTTGGTTGGGGTAGGAGTGGGTGGCATAACCTGCCCTTATATATATATATATATATATATATATAACCCATTTTAAATAAAAATTTGTTTTTTAGGTCGAAGGAGAAATTTTAAATGTCCCACAATTTTCCCCAGAAATCTGTAGGAGTTGGCCAAAATCCAGCCACTGGAAAACTTCCAAATTTCTGCCTCCATAATGTGCCACATCAGCAAGTCAACCAAAAAAATTTGAATGCCTCTAACTTTCACATATGAGCTGGGTTCTATGAATCCTTCACACCATTCTGATCAGGATGAAAACATCTATGTTCTAGTCCTTGTTTGAAAGTATTATGACCATTTTGATTTTTGATCTTTCATAAGCCCTCTTTGTCTTGTGTGTGCCTCTGGAGCCACTTGGATCATTCCTCCCCACTGAGGAAATTTTGGTCCTCGAAAAGCATCAATAATAATTTGCAACTGTTGTCTATAATGTCAACACCACGAGTGTCCCGAAAAAGGTCACCCTTCCATCTTATTCACCTTGGTTCTTTGGAACCTTAAGTGATGAATCCACACCTGCAACTAACATGTAGTACAATCTCTTGCAAATTACATGCTTAAATATGACCAACTATGACCCAAGCATTACCATACTCACCGCAAATTTGTATACTCGGTGGTCAAGTTTACTTGAAATTGAAATCAAACCTTGGCTATCATTACAAGGCCAAAAACATCATTTTCGCATTTCGAAGTGATGGAAAGCACATTCTCACTTTTAGATAAAATAAATGCATCAAATGATTTACAAAAAATTCAAAAATATCATGGTTTCTTAACAAGCGATCAAAAACACATCATCACTTTTACAGTTAAAAATGCAGCATGTGATTTACCAACATGGCCATGAAAGACTAATACATCCAAGAAAACCATCTCTCACTTATCAAAGTGAATGGATCAACTCCCTATGGCACGTTTTCTTTTCGAACATCTATTTTAACCAGTTCATGCATTAATGCTTCATCCTTAAGGTGCTTCTTTGGATGGAGCCTCGAACACATGGCTTTTTTATGGTCACTTTGGTTACAATGGCTGCAAAAGGTCGTCTTTATCTGAACCTACTTAACCAGTTTCATTTCCTACTATGGAGAAGGCTTTCCATGCCTCATCATCGTTTGTGCTGCCATTATTTTCCAACACTCATTAATGACATGGTTATGTAAAATAAAAAAAATGACAACTTTTCTTATGCCGTGATTCAGGTTCATGATTAGAAAGATGATTATAATCAAAGTTAACTTGTGAATATCGAGACTTGTTATACCTTTCCTAGAGATCTCTGGTGCGATCATGTTGATGAGAGCTTCTATCAGCTTTTCTATTGCGACATTCACTTCCATGGGATGATGGTAAAGTGTTCCCATCAATCCTTTCTCTAGACAAGTTCAACAATGTATGTTTTCCTCTGATGTCATTATCAAGATGAGACCTTTCCTCAACTTTCTCTCTGTAATATGCATTGTCGTTTTATGATGGTGAAGTATTCCCACCATTATTTTTCCTTGTTGGTTTCATCAATGTCATCAAAGCTTCAGACACCTTTGAGAATTATCCTTCACGGTATCCAAAAACTGTGTAGGGATGCCTCTACAAAACCTCGAATGGTGTAGTTATGCCTTGGCCATGAATGTAAATTCCTCCTCCTTTGTACCCCATCCTCGTAAGGAGTCCCATGATGGTTCCTGTAGTGGGGATCTCCACAATTCCAATGTAATTAATATTATCTGAAAATGAAACTGAAGAATGATCACAACTGTTTACCTCAAATGCCGATATTTAAATAGGTGAATAGGGTTTCTCTTAGCCTTTTTTGTGTTTCATTTCCTCCAAGCCCAAATTCGCGACTTTTAGCTAAAGTTCTAATCAATTCTTCTCCTCCTTATCTTCATGTAGGAGTGACTTCAATGCCTTATGATATGCTTGAATACTTTCGTTGTTGCGCTTCAATTCTTCCAATGCCTCTGTCATGGCTTGCAGCTGAAGCTGAAATCATTTCGTGTCCTCCTTTTCTTCTCGTAGAAGTTTATTTAATGCATAATGTTCCATTTGAATACTTTGTTTGTTTCACTTCAATTATTCCAATGCCCGTTTTGTCGCTTGAAATTGAACCTGCAATTGATGTTTATCTTCCTTCTCCTCTTGTAGAAGAATTTTCAACTCAACGTTATCTATTGCTCGTTTCTTGTAAGCTTCATACAAAATGTCCCCTTTCTCATAAGCCCTGAGCATGGTCTCCTATATGTATTTGATATCCTCCATTGCTACACGTTCAATGGTTCCCACTTGTGGTTCACATCAACAAGTAGATCACTCTAATACCACTTGAACCTGGTAAATATCTACTACCTTTTCAACCAAGACCTTTTACTTTGGCTGATGTGTTATAATTACAATTTATGAAAATCATTAATGAACACATGTAGATATAATCAAGAGGAAAGTATCTCAACAATCGCATAAAAAAATACAAGCCGTTTAATAACAAATTTCATCTAATGTGGACTGCATCTTTTGGGCCTCAGTATATCGATGGTGTTGGTTGCCTCATTCAATGTTGTGACTCATGATAATTTACATGGATGTTTTTGACTTTTCATACAAGGAAAATCCCTCAACATGAGTGGAAAAGTCTCTCTATGAGACATTATATTACAAGGAACTCTCACTCACCAAAAACCTCCTATGAGCATCACAAATTCATACATGGTGAAAAATAGTATCCTGCCATCAAGGAAACAAATGGATATCACAACATAAATCACCATCCATGATAAATACCTACCACATCAATACACATAAATATTCCACAACTAAATTCAATAGGAATCAACAAGAACAAATAAACATGAAGAATGTACACCATACATCAAGAATGAATCAACATGACATAAATAATCCTACAACATTAATCAATAAAGTACATGGAAACAACATTTCATATACCTAAAATATAATGTCGGCTGAAGAATAGGATGCTCAATCAATGGATCTGAATGCACCATCACAAACGTGGTATCGAATGTCAAGAAATGGACTGTCCACATGCTAAAATTTGACACCGTCATCCCCATCTCAAATATGATAGAAAAATTTAGTCGCTTGTTGTGGAAACTGACAAAGAAATCAAGTTCGTGTCGCCGAGAGGTGTAAAATCCATATAAAAGTTTTCCAATTTGGACACTAGGAAAAATTTTCCCCTGTGGAAATGAGGAACAACCATGGTTCCACTGCCTCTCCATGATGGCTTAGGGTTCCACACCTGCTTGCAATTAAAATATTATTATTACTCGAAATATGTGATTCTCCTATTCCTGGTGTACTGATGAAAATTGATTTATATATTAAAGGTTGGAAGATTAATGAAAGCCCAATGGTTTGGTGCAGTGGTAAAAAAAGTGATTTGATAAAGGGAGGTTGGGGGATCTAATCCCGCATCCCCCCAAAATCCGCATGCATCATAGTTTTTTTTGGGCATTTTTTTTTTTATTCCATGTTGGGTCGATGGGATCCATAAACCATGTCCCCGACCCAACCAATATTGCAATGTTTTTGTTTGAATTATATGAAAATATGGTTGTTGCCATTAATGTGGTAAGGTGCTTGGGATGGGACCACCACATGGAGGTGGGCCAAACCACGTGGCTAGCTTGGGTTAGATACCATTTGGTTTTATTGGATATATATTTGGCCTTTATGGTAGGGCGTGGGCTAGGTCCACCAGAGGCGGCCCACCCACTGCCCACATAGATGTTAATGTCATGTGGATTGGGGAGTCATGGGGTATAGCAGGGGCCCTGACCCGTCGACCCTTTGATAAGATTTCACATTTTTGATATGTTGGTTTGGGTAGGGTCGAGGGTTATGACTAGCCTAATTTTTTATATTTTTTTGTTTTTAAAAATAACAAACATTTCTAAATTAAAATTTGGTTTTTAGGCCAAAGGAGACATTTTAAATGTCCCATAATTTCACCTAGAAATCAGCCGGAGTTGGCCAAAATTTGGCCACCTGAAAAATTCCAAATTGTTGCCTCCTTAACCTACCACATCATCAAGTCAATGCAAAAATTTGACTTCCTCTAACTTTCACATATGAGATTGGTTTGATGAATCGTTTGCATCATTACGATTAGGAAAACAATATCTATGTTGTGGTCCTGGTTTGAATTTATTCAAACCACTTTTATTTTTAAGCTTTCATAAGTGCTCTTTGTCTTGTGTGTCTCTGGAGCCACGTGGATCATCAAAATCGGCAATATTTTCAATGCCATTTTCCCCCATAAAAGCAGGAAACTGGAACTAGTTTTCTTCAATTGGGAAATAATGGCTTCTATGTGTTCAAATGAAATCTATAAACAAATCAAATAAAACATCACCATGTAAAATAACACCTTACTAAAATTAGTATTCAACATTCAAGGAAATATTCGGCACAATCATGCCAACTAGGCTACATGCTAAAAATATCAAGTTGTAGATTACTTATACAATGTGGGTGTGCAAACAAAAATCCTAGAAAATGCCAAAGCTATTTCTAGAATAAAATGAAATGAAGTAAAAAGTATAAAATAATAGAATAGCCTCGTATACATGTATATAACCAGATAATGTAGAATTCTTGAATAAGTCCAGGGCTAGAGGTGGATGATTTAAAAAAATTCCAAGTATGATGAGCATTTCTTCATATAAGAACTACTATTTGGGTCCATTATCCATAGGGGATTCACTCAATGAACCTATGACCTATCACGTGCATTCATGACATATTAAACAATATCCTTAATTCGACGACGTATTGGAAAATACTCCTAAAAATAAAATTATTTAATCCGCCACCAATATGAACCCAATACACCTTCCCAATTTAAAAGGGCCCTACTTTGAGTATATATTGTATATATCCATTATTTCATTAACATTTTTTATGCCCCTTTATATTTTTTCATTAACTTTGAGCTCCATTTTTCATACCTTCCAATATAAAATCCCTTTATCCCTCATATATCCCCCAATTTATTATGTCATTTTTTCCTCAATATATATCCCCTAATACGAACCCATGTGGTATGATATTTCTCCCCCAATGAGGCCCCTATGCTATTATCACATATCAATATGCCAACTAGTCTATATCAGATTATTAATGTTTTTCTTATATATATGGATCACTACAATATAAGTCGATAAATTGAAAAGAAAATTCCCTTTCCATTTTGTTAGTAGCCTGTGGTACAATATATTAGGTATGATTCAGAGAAAATTTGCAACATGAAAATATGTAGAAATTAGCACTAGTAATCCATCGAAAAGTTTTATTTTGGAATGTAACTTTAAATTTGAGGGAACACCAAACTTCCAATTTGAGGGAAAACATTTTGCCATCCTCAATCACTCAAACTAAAAACATCAATGTTCATTATAATGAAAAGATAAAATAAGAGCAGTTTTGATATGTTTTGTAGATTTACATGCAAAGCAGCAATAGTTTTCCCATATTTACCATACTTGTAATTTCCAATATATGAATTATTGATTGATCTTTTATGACAAATACTTGATTCAATAGAAATAAGAATTTAATGCCTACAACAATGCCACAAAGTTTGATCCTCAATTAAAATACAATAAAAAAGGACATTGGTGAGTGTCAAAAAATTTCACCATAAGCTCATTGGTAACAGTCAAAAGAGCCTTTGTCACCAAAAATTGAATGCAACAAAAGACGACATCAAAAAAATTATAGGTGTTGTGACATTCAAGGTCTGTAACTGATAATGGTTTATGATAACGGATAGTGACTATCAACATTTCATATGAGAAATGGTGTTGGAACTTAACCTCCATCGCCAAAAGAGTGAACATCACCAAATGTGGCATCACCAGAAGTATAAGTGCTGTGGTGACATGGAATGTTCATCATGAATAATGATTATAATGACGAGTAGTTACTGCCACCATTTCATATGAAAAACATCGGTTTATGATGATGGGCTTTTCATGGTCATCACTATTGATGCATATATATGGTTGCATTCATTTACCATCACCATTTCATATTTTGGTGATTGTCGAGAAACTTCACCACTGGCTCATTAGGGATGGTGAAAAGAGTCTCTATCACTAAATATTGATCATCTCCATTCCACATAAATATCAAGGCATGCTGGAATCAAACCACCAACATTGTGCTTGTAAAGCAGGTGCTCTTCCATTGAGCTAACACCCTTTAAAGAATTAGACATAAAAAAAAAAAAATCTTGAAACACTATAAATTATAATTTCTACAACTTTTAATAAATTATAAAAATTTGTAAGGTCTTGGAAAATATTTTACTAAACAAGCAAAATAGGATCAAAGTTTGTACCTAATGGTTATGGAAGTGATGAAAAGTGGGTGAAGGGAAACATAGTCATGTATAAGATACTCAATATTTTCAGTTAAGTACTCAATTAGAAGTGAAACTTTAAAGAAATTTATAGCCTATAAATGACCTATCATTATCAACATCTGAAATATGGAATTCCACCAAATATTGTTTTCTCTCTTTCTGAATCATGTAAATATGTTGTGATGACATAAAAATTTGCCTCTAAAAGATTGATTTACATGCCAAAAGGAAACAAAAAATGAGTATAAATAATTCAATTATAAATAATGAGATACATGTTTGAATCCTACTGGCTATGGAGTCTAGAAAACTAATTTGGAGTGGTTTTCATTATTAATTAATTAAATATGTCAAAATACAAAAATCAATAAAAATGATCCCGAAACTTAACCACTAAACATATGTTAAAAATTGTGAGTACAAATTTTGGCTAATATATTTTACACCAACAAAATATCAAAGGTGCATTGAGACACCTCCTAATCGACAACAAGAATGAGTATCCAATGACGTAATTGTATGGATACAAGGCAATCACTCTCTACCTGTCAATGATAATTATGTCCTACCACAAGTACTTCAACTAGAAAAGGGGTGTGAAGAAAAGCACCTCAAAGCAAAAAAAAACTACTCATTACAAAAACAAGTTGAAAATAATTATATTATTTTGTATTAATGGAGAAAAGGTTACAAAAGTTGTAACGTATCTCCTTAGTTTAGGATTTTTTCCTAGAGTTTAGGGGTTTGGTTGCAACTTCCTGATTTCTAGTAATGTATTTAATGATGATATCTTTCATTCTTGAATGTAGAGTGTATGAGAGTGATCTCTTAGTTTTAAGCGTAGTCTCTAGGTGCAGGCCTCACCTATGAGCTACATATCCTTTTTTTTCAATTCTGTTCATATTTTATCTTGGTATTAGAGCTCAGATTAGGTGAGCCTAATCTTTTATTGCCTTTGTGGCTGAAGTGCCTTTGTGGCCAGCTTGCCTTTGTGTTAGAATCACCTTTGTGGCTTGAGGTGCCTTTGTGGCCGCGTGTACACGAGAGCTTTGTGCTCAATTGAGCAGGTGGACTACAGAACACTTGGCTCGAACTCAAATGATTTTTTAATTTTATGAGTAGAAGGGGGTTGGCGTGCTTTTCATGCTGACAGTCATGCCAAAAAGTGCAACTGGCGCGTATGTTCGGCCATTAATCGCGCCAAAATACCAGATTGGTATGGAATCACATGGAAAAATAGCGACAAGTGTTTTGCCTTACACCGATTTCATCTAGGCGCGGGTTTTTCACTCCGGAGGGCACAAAATTACCTTCAAGGGGATCCGCGGGAATCCTCATCTTCATTTGACGATTTTCGGAGAAGCAGATCAGAGAAGTTGCGGATCTATCCGAGAGAGGCAGATCGGATTATTTTTTATCAGATCGTTTTGTGGTTGTATTGAAAAATAACGAATTTTCTCATCGGAGCGAGATTGAATTGCAGACTTTGCTGGATCTGAATCGAAGCTACAGTGGGTGGATCAGGAGACTAGCAGATCAGTGGTAGAAAAGTGGCAGATCGGGTGTTAGGATTTGACAGGTATTGATTTTTTTTACTATTGGGTAGATTCACTTGCTTCTAGATCAAGATGAGTAATACAATGGAATCTTATCTCCATGAGTCTAGCAAACTCAATGGATCTAACTTCACAAACTGGAAGTTTCAGATTCAGACCTTGCTTGAGGGTGCGAATGCTTGGTCCATAGTTACAGGTGATGAGTAGAGGCCGAATTTGAACATAGGGGCACAGGAGCAAGAATGGGATAAACGAGAGAACGAGGAGAATTTTTTTTTGAAGATGTCCATAAAGGACAACATTATCCCTCACATTAGAGACTATAAAACGTCCTCGGAGATCTGGATGACTATCAAAAGGTTGTATCAGACCCAGAATACAAGCGGAATTATGGCACTCAAAAACAAACTATTCTCAATGAAGATGGACGAAAGTGAGACTACTGCTGCATTTATCGCGCGAATCAGAGATGTGAAAGAAGGATTGGGGGACATCGGGGAGAAGGTGTATGACTCTGATCTTGTAACAATCACAATGAATGGGATGCAAGATGAATTTCAAATGTTTATCACTGGATTGGCGGCAAGGGAGAAAGTGCCTTCATTTGAAGATCTAACAGGGATCTTGCTGCAAGAGGAGGAGGAGCAACATAACTTGAACCCCCAGAGTGATGATCTTGTGCTGATGGAAAAACGACGATCTTTCATAGGGAAGCAGCCATAGCAGCAATCACAGTCGCAACTGCAGTAGAAAGGAGGTACATCGCAGAAGATTCTGTATAAAGGTATGCTTGCAAATAATCCTGTGAAGAAATGTTATTATTGTGGAAAGAAGGGTCATGTACAGAATGTGTGCTTTAAGAAGCAGGCTGATGATGCAAAGAGGAAGCTGGAAATTGCAAAGCACAGAGGATACTTTGTTGAAGAAGATATTGAAGAAGATGTAGATGAAGATTTCAGTCATGATTTTCGACTGTTCATAGTCGACTGTGCCCTCTCGGCATTTAATGAGGATGACATCTGGTATGTCGATTCCAGAGCATCCTCTCACGTGACAGGTAAAAAGGAATTTTTTGAAAGTCTTGAAGAAAGTACATATGGATCAAAAATCTATTTAGGAGATGATAGTGGATATGAGATTAGAGGTTATGGGGTTATTCCAGTCAAGTTACCAAATGGAAAAATCAGTCATCTTAAATTTTTTTTATATGTACCTAGAATTAAGAAAAATTTAATATCTGTATCCATGATAACTGATCAAGATATGCAAGTCGAGTTCTTCAAGACTCATTGTGTCATAAAGGATTGCAGGAAAGAAATTGTTGCAACAAGCGTGTGCGTTGGAAGCCTATACAGACTGGATGTAAAGAGTATATCAAAGCGAGCCATGGTTGCAGGTGGACCGACAACCCAACAACTTTGGCATCAGAGATTCGGTCATTTGAATTTGCAGGACCTCATGTTATTGCAGAGAAAAGGTATGGTTGAGGGGCTCCCTATCTTTTGTAATACTTAGTTAAATTGTGATGGTTTTGCCTTAGATAAAATACATAGAGAATAGTTTCCTGTGCATGATAGGAGGAAGGAAACAGATATTTTATAACTAGTGCACACTGATATATGCGGACCTATGCAGACAAGGTCACTAGGTGGAGCATATTATTTTCTGTTATTTACTAATGACTGCACTCGATATTCATGGGTTTATTTTCTAAGTAAGAAAATTCAAACTTTCCAGTGCTTTATAGAATTTAAAACCTTGGTGGAAAAACAGTTTGGTAAGAGTATAAAAATTCTGCGATCTGATCAAGGGGGAGAATACAATTTAGGGGAATTCATGAAATTCTGTAAATCTCACGGGATTTTTCAGCAGTTTACAGTGCCACACACACCACAGCAGAATGGAGTTGCAGAGCGCAAGAACAGAACCTTAGTGGAATGCGCAAGGAGCATGTTACAAGGTAAGGGTCTATCTAATATTTTTCGGGAAGAGGCTATTAATACTGCTGTATATTTGAAGAACAGAAGCCCTACCAGGTATCTTGGCTTCAAAACTCCTTTTGAAGCTCTATATGGATTCAAACCAGCAGTAAATCATTTAAGATTATTTGGGTCAAAAGCATTTGCCGAGATACCCAAAGCCGATAGGAAGAAACTAGACCCTAAAGCTATTAAATGCATTTTTGTTGGTTATGGCACAGAGTTTAAAGCATATAAGTTATTCAATCCTCAGTCTCATAAGATATTTGCAAGCAGGGATGTAGTGTTTCATTAACAGTTTCAGGAAGGGAAAGATGACATTGGTGATGATTGGCACATTCCATTATTGATGTATGAAAGCAGCGAGGATGAAAGAGAGCAAGAGCATAAACAGGAGCAGAAAGAAGAACACAAAGGTGATAATGAAAGCCCAATTAGATCTGAAGAAAACAAATTTGAGGTAAGTCCCCTACCACGGAGATCAAGTAGGAAGACTCAAATACCATTAAGATTGAAAGACTATGCTTTGATGTCAAATATTCTGAACATTGTAGAGCCCACTAATTACAAGGAAGCTAGACAATTTGAGGAATGGAGGGCTGCAATGAATGAAGAGATAGAATCTATTCTTAGAAATGACACTTGGGACTTAGTTTAACTGCCTAAGAATAAAACACCCATAGGATGTAAATGACTGTTTAAACCAAAAATGAATGCAGATGGAAGTATTGAAAAACTGAAAGCTAGGCTAGTTGCAAAGGGGTACTCATAGCAGGAAGGTATAGATTTTGATGATACCTTTTCACCTGTAGCAAAATTAAATACAATCAAAATTCTTATTTTTTTTAGCTACTAAACATAATTGGGAGCTACACCAGCTTGATGTCAAATCTGCGTTTTTAAATGGTGAGTTAAAAGAGGAAATTTACTTAGTACAGCCAAAAGGGTTTGTAGAGCAGGGGCAAGAACATGTTGTTTACAGACTGAAAAAGGCTTTATATGGTTTAAAACAAGCACCCAGGTCTTGGTACGAAAAGGTTGATTCTTTCTTCTTAGAGTATGGTTTTCATAGAAGTTTAAATGACCCAAATTTGTATACCAAGTACAATAAGTAGGGGCAGATTATTTTGATTTCTTTGTATGTAGATGACATGATTATAACAGGAGATGCAGATGATTTAATCAGAGGAATAAAAAGGCTTATGGCACAAGTTTTTGAAATGAAATATATCGGAAGTCTTCATTACTGTCTCAGACTAGAAGTATGGAGAGATACTGGGCAAAATTTTCTTACCCAAGGGAAGTATGCTAGAAATGTGTTGGAAAAGTTTGGCATGCATCAGTGTAGGTCAACAGCAACACCTTTGCAGCAGAATCTGAAGTTGTGCAGTGACGATGGCACTAAGGAGGTTGGTGCCATGATGTACAGATAGCTGGTTAGAATCTTGATATATCTTAGAACAACCAGACCTGACTTGGCACACTCTGTTAGTGTGTTGAGCCAATTCATGTCAAAACCGCTTGAAAGTCACTGGGTAGTGGCAAAAAGTGTGTTGAGGTATCTTTATGGTACTATTAACTATGGCATTTTATACACCGACACATCTGATGTTACTCTAGCAGGTTTCTCAGATTCAGACTCGGCAGGTAACTTGGATGATCGAAGGTGCATCACAGGTTACGCATTCAGCATAGGATCTGGGGTCATAGCATGGAGCAGCAAGAAGCAGAGTACTATAGCACTGTCTTCATGTGAAGCTGAGTATCAAGCATTGTGTGTAGCGACGTGTGAAGCGATAACCAGAAGAACAAAAGAATTCCACTTCCATCAAAAGTGATAACCAGAGCACTATTAAACTGGCATACAATCCAGTGTTTCATAAAAATACCAAACATATAGACACTCAGTTCCATTTTTTCAGAGAGAAACTACAGTCAAAAGAGATTATTGTTGAATATTGTAAAACTTGTGACAATGTGGCTAATATTTTTACAAAGCCTCTTGCACGTGTGAAGTTTGAATTGTTTAGAAGGATGCTAGGAATTCAAGACAATCCTTTCTCCATTAAGGGGCGCAGTTGAAAATAATTATATTATTTTGTATTAATGGAGAAAAGGTTACACAAGTTGTAACGTATCTCCTTAGTTTAGGATTTGTTCCTAGAGTTTAGGGGTTTGATTGCAACTTCGTGATTTCTAGTAATGTATTTAATGATGTAATATTTCATTCATGAATGTAGAATGTACGAGAGTGATCTCTGAATTTTGAGTGTACTCTCCAGGTGCAGGCCTCACCTGTGAGCTACATCTCCTTTTTTTTCAATTCTGTTCATCTTTTATCTAAACACACTTCATCCCCCCTCTACCTTTATAGAATAGCTCTAGGGGAATAAAAAAACTAACCATAGAGAATAGGATTAGAGTGGGAAAAATAAATATGATAAGGAAAAAATAACCAAAAATTATAATCTACTAATTTGAACATGTTTAATGTACATTAAACAATGATGAAATCCATAGTATATTAAAGTGATACTGGTCAATTTTCAACTATCCATAGTGCCACCAATTTAATAAAATATGATAGGAGATTTTGCCATTAATGGAGAAGCATGTTTAAATCTCACACTATTTCTTGATAACCATTTTCTTTAAGTGACAACCATGCATATTTCTAGTGCATAACTGCAAAACATGGACATTAAAGTGAGCATAAAGTCGAGAATTCCATATACCATAATGGAGAAAAACAATAAATTAAAACATACATACAATTTACCAACCATTGAAATGATAGAAACATGAAAGAAAATGTCATGATACTTCTCATCAAGGGAAAACAAAATCTTATCACCTACAACGACGAATTTATAAACTTTTTTTAGAAAATGGTGTTAATACGCTAACTATAGTTCGTTAGAGAAAATAAGTCAAGAATATATGTAGTTGGTTGGAAACAAATCATCCTTGAGGAAAACAAGCCTATACTAAAAAACTTAACCATTGGAGAATACCATTTAGATATGGATTTTTTCATGTGGTGGGTCACTTACACTCACCCCAATATTTGAGGAAATGACCAACCAATTGAGGGTACACAATTGTTTTTTATTTAACTATATTAAATAGATCATCCAGTAACTTAAAGAATTTCCTTCATCGAATCCATTTATCTTTTCCAATATTTATTTAGCCTTAAAATCATCAAGAAAATAATCCAATATGATAAGACAATATTTTTTTTAAGAACCTACCTCATTGGGGGTATAAAGGGGAAACCATTGCCCCATGAGAAGACCATTATAGTTGAAGAACCATGGAACTCCATTGTACTTATTTAAGGTACTCCTATAGTTGAAATTCCAAGATGAAAATTCCTTCCCTCTATGTTCAAAGAAAAATATTCCCTTTACAACTCTTTTTTGAGGTAGGTATGCATCTCATCATTCCATCACATAAGGCAGAAAGGCCACTCCATTAAAATTTCTAGTTAATGTTCTTGCATGTGCATACATGCAAATAATATCTCCTTGACCAAGACCTCCAACATGATTAACACACTAAGGTCACAAATTTTCTTAGGCAGGCTTGCTAGCTTATCCCAATTGATACGTGATTTTTTTATAGGAGTCATAGGAAACCAAACTGGATATTTTATTGGAAACTTTATAGAAGCAAATAATTCGTTCAGGGCTTAGGGAACATTGACCTCTTTTTTTTCAGGTAATCCCAATTCATGTTTTCTATTATAGATCTACACGTGCTAGAATGCACCTACCTCCTAAATAGATCTATTAGTATGATTATGTTATTAAAAAAAAAAATTAAGCTGAAAATAAATAATTCTACATTACTCAACATCCTCCCTATCCCCCACCGAGTAACATAGAAAAACTAAAGCATAAGAAAAACATAAAAAACTACGTGCCACATATCTATGGTTCTAACTTCTAATTTTTTATATTGAATTTAACTTGAAATAATATTTAAAAAACCCTTTATATATTACATATTATGCGTTGAGAAAACCTGTTGAACAACTTATAGAAAATATACTACAATGTTTTTCTCAATTTTCCTTTTACTACAAAAACAACGGATATGTAGGGAGATGATAGTTTTGGAATTCCTACTAAATATCTACAATATCGTATAGATGTTCCCCTCAGTATTTGTTTCTATAAGCCTACTAGTCAAGCAACACCAGAAACAATAGTTTCAAGCATTTTAACTATATACTTATTTGAAGTAAATTTGAAAAATATATATGCTAAAATGTAGTAGTATTTTATATATACTTTAATAGTTGTTCTTCTAATTTTTTAACAATTCATTCATAGAATATTTCCATCATTGAAAATTTAGAGATGCTCCCAAGTTTCCTACCAATGTAGAGAAATAGGTCTTTTCATGGAAACATGTATTTTATTTGGGCTTCTATATAATGAGTGAATGATTATGGCATGGTTTGCAGTCTCAAGGTTAAAGAACAATAATATACATGTTAGATTTTTTAGTTGAAGAGCACTCCTCAATCATAAATTTCATGTTGTAGGAAAATAAATTCCATTGCTTAAAAGAATAGGCTTTTATGTCTCCACAAAAGGAAAATTACAAATTAATGTTCTTTAAAACCAAACTACAAAAGGGTTATAAGCCACAAATCTCTATGTATATTCAGTTGAAAGAAATGAAATATTTTTAAATCCTAGAATCTCAGTATAATCAGTGTATTTGAGAATAATACACAACGAAGACAAATTGTAAACTATGGTATTATGCTCCTAGAAGTGAACTAAAAAAAAAAAAAAAACATTGACAGTTTAATTCTCATGGAAAAATACTCAAGAAACCATGGGCCATGAATGCATGACTAAAGTGAGTTATCTCCAAATGTGATCAAACGCTTAAAATATGATGGTTGCATGAAATGATTTCTAAATAATTTATAAGACAACCTTATAAACCATTATTAGTGTTTATGGATTTGGGGTGTGAAATAAACCATACTCATTTAAGAAAATTAATTTTCAAATGATGATATATTCAGCAAGGAATATTTACTTCTGGTAGAATGTCAAAAAAAAATTGTCTTTGTGTGAATATTTTCCTTTCCCTCAAAAAATTATACTAAATAATTCGGGTAAACATATTTGTAAAGAATATCAAACTTTATGTTTCACTTTAACTAACAACTAACATTCAGAAGAAAAAAACCAAATCAAATTTGTATTCATGGAAACCAAGCATTATTAGGTTTTATTGAAGGAAACCAAGAAAAATTAATATTTCAATTAGGAAAAACTAAGGCAAAAAGAAATTGTGGTTTTTTTACTCACCACAAAATAATTATTTTACACAAATTATGTAATAAAACTACGTGCAAGTAAAAAAATGCAATATGTAGGGTTTCTATGCGAACCTCGGTGGGGATATCAACTTTGAAAATGTTCTCTGGATCAAAATCTCCCCTCACCATTGTACAAACCTTCATTTCTCATTTCTTTCAATATTTCTACTTAAAATCCATGATCTAATCGATCTCATTTCAAAAAATACAAGAACAAAACCTCATGGCACCGTCCTGAGAATTCTCTTTTTTAAATTCTCACAAATAAATGAGTTATCGTCTTATGTTCTACCTAAAATATTAGCGGTTTTAAGAAGAGACAACTTAAAATAGAAGTTCAAATACATAAATGTACCAAAATAATAATATTACCTATATATGGGGAAACATGTGAAAATGTTGATTATGTTGAGATCGTGAGGTAGCAAAACTATATTAAAGTGAAAACATTTTAACGGACACAGAATTGCCAACATCCACTAGATCTAGAATTCAATGTCCCGAAAACAATGAAGCAACTCAGTAAGAGCCAAGAGGTTTTACGGTTTTCATAGCTCCACGAAATTTTTAGGAGGGAAAAAAAAAAAAACACTATTTATCAAATTTTTAAATAATAAAAAATAAGGATTTTAAAATTGGAAGTACAGTCATGAAATGTGTAATTATTTTCATTAAACATTTCACTAAACAAGTATGGTTATGAGTTTCTAGTATCGGATGGGGTAGATATCAAGTAAAAACTTAAACACTTAAGCATTTAACATTTTTAATCTAATGTCACCTTATTTAAAAGTCAATCTAATTAGTATTATGTATAAACACACTATAAATTTAAAATATAAAGAAGGTATGGTAAATAAAAATATATATATATAAATAAATAGAGGTATGGTAAATAAATAAAACCTATTTTAATACTTATTGAAGTATGGAAAATAAACAAAAATATATAAATAAATAGAGGTATGGTAAATCAATAAAACGCATTTTAATACTTATTGCAGAATTATGGAAAGTAAACAAAAATATAAATAAACTAAAGGTATGGTAAATAAATAATTTATTTTTTTTATATTTACTCCGTAAACCTCTGTATATTTAAGGAAGCTCAAAAAAAAGGTTTTATTTAGGTGAGCCTATGGGCGAAATACCATTTTAATACCATGTGATAAATACTGTGGGACAAATACTATATTTATAAAAGATGTATGGTTAATAACTAAAAGTATATCAAATAGGATTGTAAATCAACATCTAATTATATACCAAGCCTATGGGCCAAATACCATGCTAAATAATAGAGGTATGGTAAATAAATAAAATGTAAATAAACCAGAAATATGGTAAATAAATAAAACATATTTTTATATTTACTCCGTAATCCTCTTTATATTTACGAGAACTCAAAAATTAGGTTTTATTTAGGTGAAGCCTATGAATGAAATATGCCAAATTATTATTAATACCATGCAAAAAAAATACTATTAACCTAATATCAATATTTAAATATTATTATTATTATTATTATTATTATATTCATATTAATATATTATAATATTAATATTAATAAATTTAATAAATTTGGATTAATACCGTATTAAATTTGTTATGTTATAATATATATTAATATATGATGATATATATTAACTCTAGATATATATGAGAAGGAAGAACAAAAACTTAGAATGTGTCACTTACACCACAACAATAATTACCAACATAAAAAAAAAATTAATATTTCAAAAATCCCATCTAAATGATACAATTAAACCCACCTTGTAAACACATGTCACTAGTTGTACAAAGGTGAATATGCTTATTTCACAATCTATGCATTAACAATAGTTTGAAAGGCTATGCGATTTCTACCGAATTTACATAAGGGTTTGTTTACATCTGTAGCTCGGGAAAGGTAAGAATGTTAATAAATCGTTACATGCGTTACACCAACTTGCAAGCAATTGATCCTACACGGCATTGAATTGTACTTAGATAAGGCGGTGTTATTTGTTGAGAGAAGATCTATTTTAGAAGAATATACTATTTGACTCTTTAACTGTGAGATTTCACTTTATTAGTTTTTATATTTCGATTTGAGAATGGCTCCACTTGGCCTGGTATCCGCTTCTGCATAGGCCATTATTCAATACAATTTATTCCCAGCTGTACTGGCTACTCTGCCCTAGCACAACTGTCATGGGTTGCCTCAGATTCTTCAATCCTTCTGGGGAAAAATCACTTCGGCGTTTCACTGCTGATCATTCTGGGAGCTAAATGAGTATTGAACTGTAACTACTGCCAGTTAGACTGTGAGCCAAAGGGTGTGATTTTCTTTTGGATTTCGGCACCCTCTCGATCTCGTCCTCATCTAGTTGCAAACTGTGCCAAGTTTTCTTTAAATCAGGTTTGGGCTTCTTCGGCAGAGTTCATTCTTGGCTACAAGATTAGTTCCCTTGTGTTTCCTTGTTTAGTTTTATTTTTGTTTTATTTTACAATAACATTGAATGGCCCTTCTATATGATTTCTAGGGGTATGAGAGAGGGATTTCTTCCCATAACATTTCGAGACCAGCTCCAAGTTGGAAAGGAAATAGCTCTTGGTTCAATGCGGAGGGTAAGTCTCTTCCTACAGTCTATCCCCTCTAATTTTAAGTTTATTTGTAGTTGTAACCCTTACTCTTAATTAAAATAAATATAACCGCCCGGTTCATGGCTTGAAGGGACGGCCACAATTAAGTTTCTCTTACCAGGTATACATTCTAGCTGAAAATTAAAATAGGTACTAACTAGAATATTTCCATTTCTTTCCTGCTTACCCTATAGAGATATACAATTTTGTAACTAGTCGTTTCTCTGCTCGCATGTAAGAATAATTTTCTCTTGGTTCGCACATTTTAGATGACTACTCTGCAAAATCCACAGCTAATGCTCCATCCAATTTGTACAGGTCCTTACCAATTCCAAAGGGGGAAAAATAAAACCCTCACCCAGATTCTTCGTCTAGGCTAAAGGGCCTTCGACTGCTGGTTACATAGTGATGTTCAGGGTTTGAGCACCCGAACTAAGGGTTTACGATTCTTGGGCACTCTGAAAATTTAAGAAACGGATGTTTATGTATTTATTATTGGTTTTAAGGGTTTACCCGAATATGGGTTTATAACCGAGTTTGATTGCACTCCTGCCGCATGATAATCGTAAAGATGTCGCTTCTAAATTCAGCCTGTAGTTACAGTTTAAACACTGAGAGATACCTTTGTGTGGTTATTATGATAAATGTACCACTATTTGGTTGAATTTATCGTAAAGCAGTATATATATGAAGGTGTCAATATTTCAAGTTTATAAAGCTTCCTTACATGCATATCTCATCAATTCTTGTTTGCTAGCAGTATTGAAGATGTATTACCGAGGAACTCTGTTCCTAGTTTCTTCTCTTCTTTTATTCTTCCATTTGGATATATATACTGTCAGATTTTATTTTCCATAGAATTCACGGCTATTTTCCCATCTTTGGTTATTATGCTACTTGAGAGGGAATGACAAACATTTCCTCCACCAAGATCTGTGTTATAAGGGTTTGTTTTCACCTATTCGATTTTATTTAGTTATGAATCATACAATTTTGACTGTTGTATTTATGTTTATGAAAGGCTTCTCTTATTTTTCTTGGTCTTTCTATTCTTCTATTCTACTAATACCAGCTTCTGCACTATCTATGGGTTTTAATTTTACTATCTATCTCATGACTTAGAATAGCACTGTAAATAGATATATATATATAAATAATCTTTCAGATTCTCTGTCCTGATTTATCAAAGGAGAATATAACCCCATAGTTCCAAATTCGCCTTCTTTTATGTATAAAAAAACTTAAGAATAAATTTGTAAGGTATTTAAATGGTGTACCATCCACCTGCTACACTATGATCATTCATTCATTGAAAATTTAGTAACATAATACTTAAATCCACAGTGGTACTTATCTGAATCAACAAAATTCAAGTTGTTGTCCACCCAACCTTGAAGGGAGGCTATTACGTCCTCCACTTTCCCCCTAGCTCTAGAATTTGGACGGTGCCATGGGAAATAGTGGATTATCCCTGCTATGACCTTTAGATGGCCAATGTAGTCACCAACAGATAATCTGGTTTTTAGAAGGGTTTGAGCAAGATATTTTCAACTCGTCCTATACCATCTCTAGAAAATACTTCGCCCCTTTCCAGAATTCACACAACCCCCACTCATCTCCTAGGATTCAATTTTATCATTAGAGGAGAGGGTAACTATTTCTCCAGCTATTCCCAACCACCTCCTATTCTTAGCAACTTTTACCAACATCTTAAAATATTTTCTTTTCACTAACTAGTCCTCCTACTTTAATGATTTCATCAAAATAATTTGTTTTTATCTACAATAGAGTTTCAAGTCTTTTAACCAGAAAGTAAAATAACAAATATCTTTAATTAGTACATACTAGTTAACTCTAATAAGGCTATCACATCTTCCCCCCCTGGAAGTGACACCATCCCCAGTGTCTTAGCGTAGTTCTGTGAAGAGCTTCGGGTAAGTTTCCCCCGTAAATTTTTCATCCTCCCAAGTAGCTTCATCTGGTCCGAAGTGCTTCCCCTGCACTTTCACCTAGATGACTGCTCATTTGCAGAGTACAATTTCTCTTATGTCAAGTATGTGTTGCAGCTCAACCAGAAACTTTCCATCTGGTTCTACCTGAAAAGCAAAGTGTTTCCAAGTTAGTATGTTTTAATTATTTAGAACCTTAAGTTAGGATTCCTATTCCTATTCCTACCTTAATACTTTGCCAATGAATCACATGTTTTTCATCATGCACCTATCGCTTCAGCAAGGACACATGAAACACATTGTGTACTTGAATATGACTGGGTAAGGCCAGTTTATAAGCTATCGGTCCCACCCTTTCCAGTATTTGGAAAGATCCACAATATTGGTGAGCCAATTTGGCACAGGAATTCCATCTCATGGTACTCCTCTTTGGCTTAATTCTTACATATACGTGGTCCCCTACCACAAATTCACACTAGGACCTTTTCTTCTCTGCGTGCATCTTTTGTCTATCCTGCACAGTCTTCAGATTTTTCCTTATTATTTTTACTTCAGCTTCCATATCAGCCAACATTTCAGGTCCGAACAATAATTTTGTTTTAGGAATGCTCCAGTTTATAGGTGTATGACATTGCCTACCATACTTGCCTCAAAGGGACTCATCTTCAGAGATTCCTGATATCCATTGTTATAGGAAAACTCAACCAGGTGCAAGTAATCCTCCCACTTGGTTGGCTGTTGCATCACATACATGCGCAACATGTCTTCTAGGATTTGGTTTACCCGCTCCGTCTGCCCATCAGTCTGAGGATGATAGGCAGTACTAAAGTGTATGTGAGTTCCAAGACTAGAATTTTTTTTTTTTCCAGAATGCAGATGTGAACTTAACATCCTGATCTAAAATCACAGTCTTAGGTATGCCATGCAACCTAAAGATTTCTTTCATAAATATATCTGCAATCTATACTATCTTGTATGTAGATTGTATAGGTATGAAATGGGCAGATTTTCTTAATCTATCTACCACCACCACAATTGAATAATTCTGCCTCTTTTTTTGTGGTAAACCTATGATGAAATCTTAAGAGATAGCCTCCCACTTCCACTCCAGAATAGCTATGGGCTGCAGTAGTCCTACACGATGTTGATGCTCCACCTTAACCTACTGACATTCCAAACATTTTCTTAGATATTCTGCAATATTCTTACGCATAATTGGCCAATAATATACCTTTCTTATTGCAGTGAGCATCCTTTGATATCCCGAATGGCCAGCGTAATTGCTGCAATGGAATTCATTTAGGATTAACTCCTTAAGACCCACGCGATTAGGCATATAGATTCTTCCACGAAAGGTCAACATCTGATCTTCGTTCTTTCCCAATTTTGATGTCTTGCCTTGCTTACAATCATCCTCCATTTTCTACCACAAGAATTTATATTCAGGGTCCTTCTGTGATTCTTCCTTTAACTGTTCCGACAATTGACTTTCTAGTTGAGTGTAATACATTGCATAAATACCATGTAATTTCCTGCTCAATGCATCTACAAATCGATTTTATTTTCCCTTAACATGTTGTATATCCATGTCAAATTCACTCAAAAAGGCATTCCATCTTGCCTGTCTGGAATTTAAATCTGCTTGCTTAAAATAATTAGTCAAGCTGCTATGGTCTGTTTTAAATACAAATATTTTACCCAGCAGATAATGTCACCATACTCGGAGGGTGTGCACTACTGTTGTAAGCTCCAAGTCATACACATAATATTTTTGTTCATGTTATTTCAGCTTCCTAGACTCATAGGCTATCACTTAACCTTCTTGAGTTAATATCGCAGCAACTCCTTCTTTGCTTGCATCTGTACAAACCTCATAGTATTTCCCGAGGTCAGCTACCTTCAGTACTAGCACTGTACTTAGGAGCTGCTTTAATTTTTCAAAGCTTTTTGACATTCATTCGTCCATTTGAAAGGCTTACCTTTCTTCTGCAAGGGTGTAATAAGGAAAGAAATTTTAGAAAACCCTTTTATAAATCTTCTATAATAACCAGCTAGACCCATAAATGATCTAATGTCCGCCTCATTTTGAGGTACCTGACATTACATAATAGTTTTTATCTTTTCAAGGTCAAAAACTATCCCCTTAGCTAATATAACATGTCCCAAGAATTGGATTTTTGATATAAAGAAATCACATTTTCTAAACTTAGCATAAAGCTGATGCTTCCTCAACATTTCCAAAACTATCCTCAAATGTTCTTTGTGTTATTCCTTGCTTTTTCAGTATATCTGTATGTCATCTATGAAAATAAGTACAAAATTATCCAGAAACTGATAAAAAATTCCATTCATCAACCTCATAAAGGTTGTTGGTGCGTTTGTCAATCCAAAGGGTAGCACCACGAATTCATAATGACCATATTGAGTGTGGAATGATTTTTTACAAATATCCTCATCCTTAATCCGAATCTGATGATATCCGGATCATAATTCTATCTTAGAGAACACCTTAGCCCCTCTCACTTGATCGAATAAATCATTGATTCTTTGTAAATGGTATTTATTCTTAATAATCATCTTATTAAGCTGCCTGTAGTCCATACACATGCGTAAGGTTCCATCCTTTTTCTTAAAAAAAAGGATTGGTGATCCCCAATGAGACACACTTGGGCCGATATAGCTCTTGTCAAACAGTTCTTGTAGCTGTATCTTCAACTCTGTTAATTCTGGTACACTCATTCTATAAGGAGCTCTTGACACTGGAGAGGCTCCTGGCAGCAATTCAATGGTGAAGTCAATATCCCTTTTGGGTGGCAATCCAGGAATGTTTTCTGGAAATACATCCATGAATTCCTGTACTATAGGAATATCCTCTATTATTGGAGCCTTGTCCTTGGAATCTACATATCCTACTTGAATTGCGTACAACTGCCATCCTTTTCTAATACACTTGCCCATTTGTGATGTTGTTATTGGGCGTAATTACATAGGATTTTTAATTACTTTAATTTCTTTACGTGTGCCATCTTGAATTCTTAAATAAATAACCTTTTCTTTGCAGTCCACTAGGGTCCAGTGTCTTTCCAGCCAGTCCATTCCTAATAACAAATCATAAAACCCCAATGGTAAAATATTTAAGTCTACTTGTAACTATTATTCTGCCACCTCTAGTATACAATTAGGAATTTTTGCAGTTACCTTGCATTTTTCCCTAGTAGCTAATTGAACTAACCAGGAGTTCTTAAATTTCTGTTCTTTTAATTTTCATAATTCCACTATTTTAGGACTTACATAACTTCAACTTGCTCCAGGGTCTATTAAAATCGAAACAGGTTTAGTTAGTATAGTACCTTCCAATTCAATCATTGTGGGCTGAAAATCAACCTGTCGGTCCTCCAAGGCTACCTTTATACGAGGTATATTTTGCGCCACGTCCCCTACTATAGATGCCTCTTGCAAATTTACTATAGCTTAATTTTTATTCTGTTGGGGACAGTTTTTGTAATAAAGAGTCTCCCCATAGCCCCAGCATTGTAGGGGAGGTTTTGAAACCTGTCCTTGATCTGGCTTGTTGGATGCTTCTGTGGGTTTCTCCTCTATTGGCCACTTAACTCCTAGATGGTTTTTACCAAACTGATTGCTGATAGAATTTCGTGCTAAGCCTTTAAAGTTGTTGCTTTTACTACTTTTGAAAGTGGAGCTATGTTTCTAATTTTTCCTTAGCTCCCTGCTTTTTCCTCCATTGCCCTTGGTCTTGTTCTGCTGATAGCACATTCTCGCTTTATGGATAGCCTCATCCATGGTCTGCAGGTTAAAAAATTCTATCTGATCCCTCATATGGGCAGGCAAACTGCATAAGAACCTCTACACCTTAGCTTTTTCCTCCTGAAGATAAGGAACGTAACGTAACAGGGAAGTAAATTTTGTAACATACTCATCCATGGTCATTTGTCCCAATCGAAGATCATGGAACTCCTTAACTTTGTCATCATAAAATATTTCTATTAATTATTTTTCCTTAAAGTATTACTGAAACAGTTCCCAGGTGATATCTCGTTCATCAATGCTGCATACATTTTTCACCTCCTCCCACCACAGGGTGGCTTTCTCTCGCAACTGGTATATAGCCAATCTAGCCTTAAGATTACTGCTATATTCATATACCTAAAAGTACTTGTTTATATTGATTAACCAGGCTTCGACCACCTCCTCTGCCTTACCATCAAATGTTGGTGGCTTAATTTTATGAAATTCCCCTTGGAGTTCCACTTTCTGTCTCTTATGATCGTGCTGGTCGGACAGATTCCCCGATTCCACCTCATTATAATTTATGTTTTTACTCTTTTGAGAGGGACTCTTTTCAGTTCTTCCAGTAGTGTTGTTTCTGGTTTTATATTCCTCTTTTTCCATTGATAACTCTTTTTCTGCACTAGGATGTCCCATTTCCTGATTTTGTTTATCGAACAAACTTTCTAGAATCTTTTCTTGATCTTGTAACAACCTCTCATTGTCTCTTCGGACTCTTATCATTTATTCATGTAGTTGTTGTATTGTATTTAGAAAAAATGTGGCTTGATGTTGTTATTCCTCAAGTAATCGACTCATCTTTTGATGTTGTTCCATTGTTAATTCAACCCACATTTCTGGATTCATACCTGTTGGGACTTGAGTTTCATCTGGTTGTGACTGAGATGCTATAACTTCCCTCATTTCACTCGCTTCTTCTCAGTGCACTAAACACATACACATATTCACTGTTAGTAGACCCTTAGGATCCCAGTGTAGCATCCGGCTCTGATACCACTTGTCACTTACACCACAACAATAATTACCAACATAAAAAAAAAAAAAAAATCCTTTTACATACTTTTACCATAATAAATCAAAAATCCCATCTAAATGATACAATTAAACCGACCTTGTAAACACCCTGTCACTGCCTGTACAAGGGCTAATATGCTTATTTCACAATCTATGCATTAACAATACTTTGAAAGGCTATGTGATTTTTACAAAATATACATAAGGGTTTGTTTAATTCTGTAGCTCGACGAAGGTAAGAATGTTAATAAATCATTACATGTGTTACACCAACTTGCATGCAATTGATCCTATACAACATTAAATCATACTTAGATAAGGCAGTGTTATCTGTTAAGAGAAGATCTATTTTAGAAGAATATACTATTTGACTCTTTAACTGTGAGATTTTGCTTTATTAGTTTTTATCTTTGGATTTGAGAATGGCTCCACTTGGCCTCGTATCCACTTCTTTGTAGCCCATTATTCAATAAAATTTATTCACTGCTGTACTAGCTACTCTGCCCTAGCGCAACTGTCATGGGTTGCCTCGGATTTTTCAATCCTTCTAGGGGGGAAATCACTTCGGCGTTTCACTGCTGATCATTCTGGGACCTAAACGAGTATTGAACTGCAACTACTGCTAGTTATAATGTGAGCCAAAGGGTGTGATTTTCTTTGGGATTTCGGTACCCTCTGGATCTCGTCCTCATCTAGTTGCAGACTCCGCTAAGTTTTCTTTAAATCAAGTCTGGGCTTCTTCGGCAGAGTTCATTCTTGGCTACAAGATTAGTTCCCTTGCATTTCCTTGTTTAGTTTTATTTTTGTTTTATTTTACAATAACGCTGAATGACCCCTTTGTATGATTTCTAGGGTTCTGAGAGAGGGATTTCTTCCCATAACATTTCGAAACTGGCTCCAAGCTAGAAAGGAAATATCTCTTGGTTCAATGCGGAGGGTAAGTCTCCTCCTACAGGCTATCCCTGCTCATTTTAAGTTTATTTGTAGTTGTAACCCTTACTCTCAATTAAAAGCAATTCAACCCCCTGGTTCATGGCTTGCAGGGATGGTCACAACTGGTTTTCTCTTACTAGGTATAAATTATAGCCGAAAATTAAAAGGGGTACTAACTAGAATATTTCCATTTATTTCCCGCTTACCCTATAGAGCTATACAACTTTATAACTGGTCGTTTCTCTGCTCACAGGTAAGAATAATTTGCTCTCAGTTCGCACCCTTTGGATGACTGCTCTGCAAAAGCCACAACTAATGCTCCATCCAATTTGTACAGGTACTTACCAATTCCAAAGGGGGGAAAATGAAACCCTCACACGAATTCTTCATCTAGGCTACAGGGCCTTTGACTGCTGGTGACATAGTGATGTTCAGGGTTTGTACATCCGAAATAAGGGTTTACGATTCCTGGGCACTCTGAAATTTTAAGAAATAGATGTTTATGTATTTATTATTGTTTTTAAGGGTTTACCCGAATATGGGTTTATAACCGAGTTTGATTTCTCTCCTGTCGCATGATAATCGTAAAGATGTTGCTGCTAAATTCGGCTTGTAGTTACAGTTTAAAAGCTGAGAGATACCTTTATGTGGTTATTATGATAAATGTACTGCTATTTGGTTGAATGCATCGTAAACCAGTATATCTACGAAGGTGTCAAGATTTCATGTTTATAAATCTTTGTTACATGCATATCTCGTCAATTCTTGTTTGCTAGCAGCACTAAAGATGTATTACCTAGGAAATCTGTTCCTAGTTTCTTTTTTTCTTTTATTCTTCCATTTGGATATGTATATTGTCCGATTTTATTTTCCACAGAATTCAGGGCTATTTTCCCATCTTTGATTATTATGCTACTTGAGAGGGAACGAAAAAAATTTCCTCCACCAAGATCTGTGTTATAAGGGTTTGTCTGCACCTATTCGATATTATTTAGTTATGAATCGTACAATTTTCACTGTTGTATTTATGTTTATGAAAGGCCACTCTTATTTTTCTTAGTCTTTCTATTCTTCTGTTCTTCTGTTCTACTAATACCATCTTCTGCATTATCTATGGGTTTTACTTTTACTATCTATCTCATGACTCAGAATAGCGCTGTAAATAGAAATATATATATAAATAATCTTTCAGATTCTCTGTCCTGATTTATCAGATGAGAATATAACCCCATAGTTCTGAACTTGCCTTCTGTTATGCATAAAAAAACTTAAGAACACACTTGTAAGGTATTTAAACGGTGTAAGATCCACCTGCTACACTATGATCATTCATTCATTCATAATTTATTAGGAAAATATTTAAATCGACAGTGGTACTTATCTGAATCAACAAAATTCAAGCTGTTGTCCACCCAACCTTCAAGGGAGGCTATTACGTCCTCCACTTTCCCCCTAGCTCCAGAATCTCGACGATGCCACGGGAAATAGTGGATTATCCCTACTATGACCTCTAGATGGCCAATCTAGTCACCAACAGATAATATGGTTTTCACAAGGGTTTCAAAAATCTATTTTCAACTAGTCCTCTACTAGCTCTAGAAAATACTTCACCCCCTTCCAGAATTCACAGAACCCCCACTCCTCTCCTAGGATTCAACTTTACCCTCAGAGGAGTGGGTAACTATATCTTCAACTGTTCCCAACCACCTCCTATTCTTATAAAATTTTACCAACAGCTTAAAATATTTTCTTTTCATTTACTAGTCCTCCTACTTTAATGATTTCATCAAAATAATTTGTTTTTATCTACAATAGAGTTTCAAGTATTTTAACCAGAAAGTAAAATAACAAATGTCTTTAACCAGTACATACTAGTGAACTCTAATAAGGCTGTCACAGAGTGATAGAGGTGGAGATATTCGGGGAGTCAGAAGTTAGAGATGGAGATAAACTGAAGGAGATGGGAGAGAAGGAATGGATAGAGCGAGAGAGAGAGATGAGTAAGAGTCATAGAGAAGGGTAATAGAGGGAGAGAGTGACAAAAATATGGAAGAGGGAGAGAGAGAAGAGAAGGAGGGATATAGTGAGAGGATTGGAAGGTAGAGAGAGAGAGAGAGAGAGAGAGAGAGAGAGATGGGGAAAGAGATTGGGAGGTAGGAGAGAACGAGAGAGAGAGGAAGGAAGAGAGTGAGGACTTGAGAGAGAGGAACCAATATCATAGAAGAAAGAAGATCTGACCAGATTAATCTATAGGAGATGGAAAATATGGGCACCCTACCTACCTAAGTAAATGTCTAAGGATTTTATTAGGAGGAACTGGATTTTTAATGTGATATGCAAAAAAAAAGTACTGAACCTAACCATTTCACATTCAATAATGTTCTCTATGTATGTGCTAATTTTTTGGATTTGGAACATGGAAAAGGAGTTGTTTTTTGTGATCAACTCCCATGAGGATTCACCAATTGTGACAACACAACACTTGTGGTTGCATATTCTAAATCATCATCACTTCCACCAACACCTCACCTAATAATGCTAGTACAAAATGTCTTATGCTCTGGGCAGCACAAAGGAACATAATGCATATGACCTCGATGTCTTCTACATACTTGTAGCTCTCCTCCCAAACCAAAGCCACTAGTGTTGTGTGTGCATTTCACCCTAAATTTTGTCCAAACATCCTGAGGTAAGGAAATGTTGCATCAAGGTATGGATCCACTATGTGTCATATCCACTGAAGAACACGTTCCAAACATTAGGTAAATTTTCACAACTATACCTTAATGGGATGTTGATAACTCCAAAATTCCGCATGTTCATTAATGGAATCTACCAATTTATAACTTTTTTATAAGGCTTGAATTCATACTAAGCTTGAACCAAAGGGCTTAGGCTCTCGATAGCACAGAGGAACATCTTCCATGTGATTTTTACTATTCTCATGTAGATATTTTTGCATGGGTATATCCTAGAGTTGAAATGCATATTCCAGGTTCCATAGAACATCTCCCATGGAAGGCATGTTGATGCCCTTCTCTTCCAAAAACTTTTCGACAGTCTCCCTAAATGTTTTTAGAGAACTAGGGTTGATATTTTGAAAAAGGTGAGGGTTAATGATTTTTCATTCTTTCCCAATTTATCCGAGTCCATTTCCCACTCTGCTATATTATATTGTTCTTTTGGAAAAAAATGATTAAGAGTTTCCCTTGCACAGAAGACCTCTAGTAACACTACTCCAAAGCAATACACATTAGATTTCTCTTTGACTTGTTGCCTTCTGAAGTATTCATGATGAAGGTACCCAAGGGCCAAAACTACATTTTATTGCAGTAGTTACATGAGTTCGATCCAGAATGAATCTTGTATTCTAATGTCCAAAGTCTGCCACCTTTTCCTATGAGCCTGTTATTGTGGAGGTCTCTAACATTTAGATAAGCACGAAGAATTCTTGACAAGGGAATCAAATTGGAATATTGACCAGATACTGGATCTTCCTTGGTATCTCGCCAGTCAAACAATTTGCCAACAAGTCGACAAATTCTAAATTAGTGTAGCTGAAAATGAAAGGAAAGATTATTCCACCGAGGCCAAATCCCATGACGTTAAGCTTTAGAATCCTCTCATTATTACAGGTCACGCCTTCGAGCTCCAAGATGGTGATGTTGCAGGGGTTTTGATCTTGTATTCAATCTACAGTCACACCTTCTAAGTCTAATATGGTGAAATTGCAATGGTTGTGATCTTGTCTTTGGTCCATTGCGCGAGCTTCGGTCCATAAACCTAGCACCATGTTGGGTTAAGGGGAATTATCAATGTTTGGCGAATAAATATCATAGAGAAATGAAATTCTCAAGACACTAGATATCATACATTTTTTTTGGCTTCCGTTAATGTATCAAAGTCATTGGTTGTAATATTCCCAATTTGCCCAAGCTAATTGGAATATACAATTTTGTTTCAATTTTCAGTTTCATGAATAAAATTGCAAAGGAGGATCAATAAAACTCCTAATCAGAAAAATAAATCAATGCCACATGTGAGCATAGCTAAATCTGAACTATTTACATAAGCACACTTATGTGTGAAAGAAACTGGAGCACTTCACCAAGTCAACCAAGACCAAATCAACAATGCTGTCTAGATACAATGAATATCCTAGATGCACATCGCAATTTTAGTTGGAGGCTACTCATGTGAATGGAGCTAAATCATTGATATGGATTAGGGTTTGAAAATAATTTCCTCCTATAAAAGGATGAAAAGGATAGCATAATAAGGTTGTTGATTGAATATATTTATGAATATATTGTCTGCTTATAGAGATATCATTCTCTATTGTTTAGCTGAGGATAGTTTTTTTTAGCACTAGGGTGTTCCTGTTCAGGAATCCCACCTCTTCCATTGAGTAGCTCTTGGAAGAGTCTTTTTGATCTCATCCACTATCAGGCCTTTGGCCAAGCTCATCTTCCAACTACAACACATATCGTGTTGTGGGTTTGGTTGTCCTTGTAAGTTGTAGCAAGTGGAGGCTAGATCTACTCATATCTAGGCCAATATAGTGCCTCTTTTCAGTGGGAAAGCCATATATCCCCTTGATAAGAGAGTATTAGACCTTTGGAGGTACATTTTTAGATCTTGGCATCATGCTAAACTAGTGCTAGAGCGTACAGTATAGTTTCCCTTCCATCACTGCATTATTTGCAAGGAGAAAGTTGCAGGGTGTTTCCACACACCTTTGGATGAGAGATATCTCGTGCTGGGGTTCATGTCGAATCTTTAATTAAACTGAGAGGAGGGGGGTGAATCAGTTTAATAAATACATAAGCATTTTAAAATTTTCACCAAACTTATTTACAGCTTACTATGTGAACAATCTTACAATGTTGCAGCTAATATTAAATTAATGTGACACCATAATTATGTTGAGAGCAGCAAACAATTAAGCAGATTGAAAGAATCACATCAGCACATAAGAAACACACATAGAGACAACAGATGTAAGTGGAAACCCAGAAAGGGAGAAAACCACATATTATTATTGATGTGATGAAAAGGCAAGCTCCAACTCCCTCTCACCACTGTTTTTCTACAGGCACCAACCTATAGGAGGCTCCTACCTCAATTCTGCAAGCTACAACTTGCAAGGAAGCACCAAATCCCTTCAATTTTCTTCAAACACCAACCTACAGGAGGCTCCAACCTAAGTCAGCTACAACTAACAGCTATGAAGCTGCAACCTGATAGGGAAGCTCCAAATTCCTCAATTTATCAAACTTAATGTTTGCTGATTTACCTCAGATATCAGCTCTACTCTGTAGCTTATCTTTCTGCTCTTATTTTCTTAATCTTCTCTGCCTCACACTTCTATATTTTGCCTTCTCTAGATTTACTATCTCTCCCCCCCCCCCCCCCTTTTTTGCATTTCAATGTGATATTATATATAGAGCTCCTCACATGACTGTTTGTATTTCACACAGAATTTGGATTGAACAGTCATGACTCTTTGGCTTTTGTCTTCTCATTCCTTTATCCAACTCATTTTTAAAATTCTAACAGTATGTACAAATTTCCATGCTACAGTGGATTTTGTCTTTTCCTTAGGATACTTGCCTTTGCATCACAAACAATATAAAAAAAATTATTTACATTTTAAGTTACACATTTCAATACCATTCAACTCCTTTTCTGAACCTTGGCTTTACTAGATTTGTCTCTTTTGCTGTCGTTGAGTGACTGTTCTATATATCTCTGTGTTTATTCATCTATTCACTGCACTTGTGTGCACTGGCTACATATATAATTGCGTTTCAGGTTTTATTCTTAAATAAATATGAATCTGGGCGATGTCTGTTCAATACCATGTCTGTTCTCGGCCTCCCTATCTACATTCTCTGTTCATATATGACTTTAAACATAATGGTTTGAAACTCACATTACAACTTCAATTGATCCTTTTTCTTTTGTACCATATTTCTGCTCCTGTCTCTAGTTCTTTCGTTCTTGTAGGCTCTTGTAATAAACCCAATCTTCAGGCTTTTGTAGTAAACCCAATCTTATTAAATATATGTTTCAATTTTAGCACAGTATATAAATATATATATCGTCATGTATATATATAAATTCACAAATGACTCAAAAAAACTAAAAGTCATCCCCAAGGAGAGTTGGTCAACTATAGCGTGGCTCTGACAGCATTTCCCTTTGGTTTACCCCATGTGGCTCTTAATCTTCTTTTTAATTTATTTACCAATTTCAAAGAAATTAACAAATAAATATTTTCACAACTTTCGAATGTTAATTCTATCTCCTGGCTTATATATATTATCTCCGAACATTAGGACTAAAGTTATAACCCTTCGCACTTTATATTAATACTCCACGCTTTTTGAATAAATGGCTTATAACAAACCTTTGGCTCTGGACCCCACCTCTATGATCAATTTCCCCATGACGTCATTCCGGAGGCTCCTGATTACGGCGGAAATCCCTGGCTCGTCCCCTCCCGCAATGAATCTACACTGTCGATCGTTGTCGATATGATCCGGGATATTTTATTAAACTTCGGGCAAGTGCAGCGTGCGATCACCGTTCGATGGCCCCTTCCCAAATCAACGGCACACGGCAATATTGCTCGGCATCCTGGTATGAACGATAACGTACAATGGTGCGCTTTAAACTGTGGCTTTCCGGGGGTCCACTTTGCCATGTGTCTAACACTCTATGGAATCGCTCCCCAACCAGGAAATACCACCTTTTCACCAAAAGTGGTGTGATATGGGAAATCCACCTTTGCAACCTGTTAGTGGTTTTGGTACAGTGATCAACCCACGGTTAAGTTGGGTTACACTCTCCCTTTAATTCATTAACTCAGGTCAGGGTTCCGAACTTCAATTAACAATAAACAAATTCATCTCCTTGTAAATCGGGATTCACCATTATTACCAGACCTCGCCTACACACAGGATTTCCTTATAGGGTTTATCCAAACAATTACAGGGAAATAGACATAGAAATGTGGACTTATACAACTCCCACATTCAATGATTCCACATAGAACGAGCATACAATCGTCTCACTATTAAACAATTACTTCACAATTAACAGATCGAGGAAATACAATGGCCAATGAGCACAGAAATTGTTTAACTAGAAACAATTGTTAACACAGAGACTTTATTTCATAAACTCCTCTCCTTTTCTCTCCCACTGCTGCTTCTATCGCTCTGCCTCTGCCTTTACTGTTGTGATAACGACTCTGCCTCTGTCGTTGCCTCTGATAACGGTTCTGCCTCTATTATATTCGCTTCCTCTGCTCATCTCTGTCTTTTCTACCCTCTTTTCCTGTCTTTGTCTTTGCTGCCTCCTTTGCCTATCTCTGTCTTTGCTGCCTCCTTCGCCATCAATGACAACATTTTAAACAGTTCCACCATTCACTCTTGTGATCCATCGATTATACTTATGATCCATGTTCTATAAAGATCTAATTTTCTTCTATTGTATTCATCTTCAGAAATTCTGAATACTACTACATATATGCAACTTTAGATCTCAGATCTACTCTCTGTGTTTCATGTATTGCTCAAAACCCCAAGGGGAATCTATAAAGGAGCTCTTCTACAGTATAGATCTGAAATAGATCTAATATATTGTACATAGATCTACTCTATATTTGGAGTGTAATATACAACTACTGCAGCTCTTAAAAATAACGCTATTAAGCTATTTTTTAGTCAATACATGTGTGGCAGCCCCTCTTTTTGAGGAATTTCTTTTATTATTGTCTTCTACATTCTGTCATACATTGTATGGGCCTCAATATGGATCTAATTTATTGTTTTATATATGAATTTTGAGCCTTATTATTGGTCTCCTATTTTTTCTTATAAAAACTGCATTATTTTCTTGCAGTATTGTTGCATATTGTTGTAGCCCCATTCTTGGGTGTTTTCCAACCATAGTAGGTGTGGGAGGTCTGTTTACCTCACCTAGTTTAATTTGTTTTTGCTCTAATTTTGGATTTAGATACTAGATCTCCATATCTAAGGGATCCAAGGGATGCAACCTCATTTCAGTGCACATACTTCTAAAAAATGCGTTATTCCAAGAGGTATTGGTGAATCTTCCCTTCTGGGGATATTACATCGATCCTCCAAAAGGAGCATTGTTCCAATTATTATCTCCAAAAATAGGGTTCATTATTGCTACCATATATGCAAACAAACCCCCTTCACTGTCTCCCCCATATGGAACTCCAAGATGTCAAACAAAAACCTGAAGCTCAAGCTCTCCATCACTGAGGGTTATACGACATGCCCTGTAATTTTGTAAAGAATATTCTTGTCAATATATTGTTAGATGGTAGTATGATGCATATATACCATTTAATTTTTCTTGTTCACCTTATTACCAAGCTACCTAGGACTCTATTATAGCTAAAGGAAAGGGCTTCAAATTCCTTACTATGCATGACTTGAGGGGAGCTCTTTTCAAAAATTATATTTACTAGTTAGAATATTAATCAAATATAAAACCAATAATATTGTTTTATTGAAATCTTAATTTGATATAATCATGTAAATTATGTATGAAATGAAATAAATGTTTTCGTTGGTACAATTCTCATAGAAATTGATAAAAGTAAACACGTTTATCCATTATTACACAATGAACCGTACTTGCATATTTTAAATTACATATTTATAATCATTAATAAAGGTTTATATATTATTAAAAGATTAAATAAATTTCATAACTAAAAAATCAACAAAATCTCATAATACCATTAAAATTAACCAAGGTTCATATCAAAAAGTTAATAAGAGTTGATACAGCATTGAAAAATTAATTAAATTTTATATCTAAATTAATAAAGGTTTGAATGCCACTAGAAGGAAAATACCCTCTAGCAAAGGTTATAAAGGAGGTTTTTAGTATTATAAAATTGGCCAAATTGTCAAAAAATCATTTTCTACAACCTCTGTTTTTTGTAACGAAGGTTTTGGTGAAGCTTTTAATGAAATTTCAACACAACTAAGAAAAAATGGGTGGGTGGAGGTTATTACGGATGTTTTTTTCATCAATGCACTACTAAGGTGTCAATGCACTGGTGCGTGTCATCTAGACAGTTGGCTCGGGGTGGTCGAAGGTGCATGCGCTGCGTCGTAAAGGTCTAAAACCGCACCGGGCACAATATAGGTGATACAATGCACCGGGTCATTCTAATTGGTATTTGGATTTGTGTTGTTCCCATAGGTTGTATCAACACTCCAGTTCGTCATCTTATAGAAATGTTCCAGTGCACAGTATCAGACAAACACACCGATTGTTCTGATTCGTATTGGTATTTTTGTAGTGCCCATAGGTTGTACAAATGCAGTAGTCCGTAGTCTCATGTAAACCCACTGGCACATAGTAGCACATAAATGCACTGAGAGTTATAAATGGTATTTGTATTTATGGAGTGCCCATAGGTCATAGAAACACACTCGTGCGATGTATCATACAAGTACACTTGTGTACAGTAACTGACGTGCACCAGTGTTCATTTTGTATTATTTAGAAACTTTGACTTCTGACAGCACAATTATTGTGATTTTCTAAAATTCATTATTCATCAAAAGTCGACACATCTTATAACGGTATTCATATTAATTAAATTTTTATTAAATCATTCGAATTTTATTGTTGGATTAATTTTTAATATCATATCATAATTATTGTGATTTTTTAAAATTAATTATTCATCAAAAGACAACACATATCTTATAATAGTATTGATATCAATTAAATTTTTGTTAGCACATTTAAATGTGATGTTTGGATTAATTTGTTATATCATATCATCACATCTCTTCATTATAATATTTAATCATCCATAAATTTAATTAGTGGTGTTACATTTCACAGTGACAATGGAGAAAGCAATAGAATAACTTAAAACACACACACACACCCACACACACACACACACACACATATATCAATAAGAGAGTGTTTGTCATACAAAATGGGACAATTATTGGTATCCATTTGTTTTTCAATTGGGACACTATGCCCATTACATTAAACAAAATGTCTGATTTCACAGATGAATATTTCAAAAAATATGATGCCTTGCTTTGATATCCAAACATAATGATCCTCATTCTTTGCTTGAACTCTTGTCACTGCTCGAGCTACTTTCATGACTTGGGTTATTTTTAGGAATTTTTTGTTCATGGTGTTGATTGCTTTCTTCTTCTTCACCTTCCATCTACAAACATAAAAATAAATTATGACGAGTGTATATACATTGGTGAGAATAATAAAAATTTCAATCTTAAATAATATACATGAGTGTAAATGGGAAATAAATGACCTACCATAGAAACAATTGACTCATGAACTATACACATCCTTTCAAAACAAAATTTCATGCCATGTTTCGAGATTTCATCTATTGGCACAGTTCTAGACACTGTTTCCTGCAAGTTTTATACCCTATAAAATAAATTATATTTAATATAAAATAAATTTTTTTCTATTAATTATATATGGAGATAAGTAAAATAGGATCGATAGATGCTTAAAAATTCCACAATTAATTTATGATATGCCAACATATACTCACAACCCATATTTAACCCAATGTCAATCAATTCGTTTGATGGTTCTTCTTTATATGTTAGCACTTGTTTCAAGACATTCAATGATGATTTTTGTAAAACAACTTAAAATATACAAAAATGAGATCTACTTAAGTTTTTATAAGGAATTAACAATTACTCACAAAATTAGATATCAACCCCTTTCTTCCTCGTCATCCTGTTTTATGTGCTGAATGGGTTTCATTTTATTTTCTTTTCTGCAAGAAAATACTTGAAAATTAATATTTAATGTTAAATTGTTTATTTATTGTACCTAATGATCGAAAAATTCAATGATTACATATTACAATTGAAGCACGTTGTTGTTGAGATGGCTCCTCCTGCGATGCACTTTTGTCCATTTCTTTGACCATCTCCTTGTACACCTTTCTGGACATTCCCACTGGCATATTTCTAATATTATCTCATTCATCTTTCGAGATTTTCATAGTATTCCAAAAAATGTAACATCACAATAAACTATTTAATTTTTATATTCATATATGAAAAGTAAATATAACAAAAGTGATATTTATAAATAATTCTAGAAAACATTTAAAGGAATACTACTTTTTCATTCCTTCTTTTCTTATGTTGTATGTTTTTGCTATTAAAAATCTGACATGTCTCATTGACCAATTATATGGAAACCATTTTTGTAGTTTAGATAAAATTTGGTTCTTGGAATCATTGGATTTATTTATGTATTGTAAGTGGAAAGAATGTCTATACATTAATTGGCCTTGGGATATGGATCTAATGGAACGGATGTATAGACATTCTTTCCACTTAAAATACATAAATCAATCCAATGATTCCAAGAACCATATCCCGGGGCCACAATCCCAGGACAATGATGGTAATAACAATTTTTTGGTATATTAGTGTAATTACGTCAACGTCAAACAAATTAATCGTGCATTGTCAACGTTCTTACAAATTGATTTCATAGATTTTGTGGTAATCATGTTCAAATATATTTTTTGAAATTATTAGGATTCTATTAAAGATGAGCGACCTACCTACCATCTTCCATTGCACCCCACGACAATGTAAAATCAAAAGAAGGATGAATTAAGAGAAAAAATCGGAGAGGGACGATACGAAGAATGGTTCAGTAAACCATCGATTCATTTCCAGCTACATCTAGATTCACCAATTTGGAATGACTATAATAATAGTAGTTCTTCATAAGCTGGAAATGGAGACAATAAAATAGAGGTTGGTATGGATCATTGGTAAAGGGATACGACTATCATGGAAACAATGTTGTTAGATGCATTCCAAAATGATGATAAGTTGGAGGATGATGCTCATATCCCTGACACCTTTTTTGAAAGAGTTAAATTTTCTTCCACCACCCCTCTCTTTAAACCTGGTGGTCAGTAAAATTATACCCGATTGGGGAAAAAAATGTTACTATACAACTTGAAAGAAAATTTTGGCTTGTCGAATGCATGTTTCTCAGAAATTTTGAGTTCAGCTAGTATAAAGTCCTCATATAAATTTGAGAAATATAATCACACAATGAACCTTACAAATGGTCAATATTATGAACATTAATAATTATATCGCCATTAATGTACATTTAATATTTTCCATGATCACCAACTACATGTTATTCAAATATAAGGTTCTTCTAAGTGATAATGTCTTTCTTGGTAGCTGGAAAGAGGAAAATAAATTGTTGAAAATTTTGGGCTTTGAGTACATATCATATCCTTCATGTCCAAATTATTTTATTCTATATAGAGGAGATTATGTAGACAACAAGATATGTCCGAAATGTGGTCATGGAAAGTATGATAAATAAAAAATGAATGGTAAATCATGTGGTCCTCCTTTTCAGATATTAAGGCACATGCCTATAATGTCAAGAATTCAAAGGATCTTTTGTTGCAAAGAATTAGCTATGTTGCAGGGATGGCATCACTCACATGAAAGTGAGTTGGGAGTTATGTGAATTTGTTGTGGCTAGCAACAACCCCCCTTCTTATTTAATATTAGTAATAATACTAAATAAGTGGGGACCCTTAGTCAAAAAATCCAAAAAATTAATTAGTATTTATTTCCTTTCTCAAATAAAACTTACTATCATAACTTAGGGAAATTCCTTTGAAAATCTTTAAAATAAACCTAAGTTTATGATAGATCAAAACATAATCTTTCTTTGAAGAAAAATTCTACATCCATCGCAAAAAGTGGATATCCTTTGTAAAAGCAGAATCTTTTAAAATTGCGATTCCGCGATATTGCGATAGCGCGATCCCAAAGAACTATACATTAAAGTATTGATCGCAAACCGCATATCGCAGAAAAGTTGTTTAATAAGTTATATTTTGTGAAATTGCGATTTCACGATTTTGCGATATTGCGATTTCGCGATGATATTAGACTGCGATTTGTGGATGTTGCGATTTGCGATGATTGCGATCCGCGATATTGCGATTTTGCGATATTGCACAGCAAATCGCAGATCGCATTATCGCAGATTCTTCTAGCGCGGTGTCCAAAGTAAATATTTTCATAAATAAATATCCGTTATGCGCTTTGATGTCAAAATTAATGAATGGATTGTTAATCATTGATGGAAAGGATTTTGTTTTGATTGAAAGGTTGTTTCATGTTTAAAATAATATTTTTCATCCGCCTTCAGCATTTAAAACTATCCCGTCACCTTTCTCATATCATTACTCTCACTTAATTCGTAAAACCACAGGTGTGAAGGAGAAGAAGACTATACAAAGAATTCACAGAGCATTATGGGTAAGAAAAAGAAAGTTCCGAGTGCTAAAAACAAAGAGATGGCTTCCTTGTATGCAGATACTGCTTGCAACAAGGACGCCGGTATCACTACCTGGAAGGGCATGCATAATTTGCTCGAAGAAGAAAATCCCAGGGTAATGGAAGTCGCGGCTACTACAAGATCAAGTAATTCCTCTGAAGCGTCTCTTACAAAATTGGCTTGTTCATTTCTTCACAGAATAGCAGCAAGACCGTGAATTCTTCCATATACAGATATGGTAAAATGGGTGCTAGATAACACTGATATTTCAGACAGGCAATTTATAACTCCAGGACAAGAACTTATCGGGTCATTCACTACAGAATATTTGAGGCTTATGTATCACTTACTGGAACCTCAGGTGATTTACAACAAAGAAATTATGGAGAAATTTGCCAGAGAAAATGAGAATTTGGCAGAATGCACCAAGGAATGGACCAAAAGAGATGAACCATTGAAGAAAAACAAGCACGGTATGTATAGTACTGGTTCACTCACCTCACCATATTGTTTTGCTGCTGCTATGTTATGCAGGCTTTTTGGAAATCCTGACATAAATATGGTCTTGCCTGAATGGCTCCCTTTGTTGAATGCTGCTGTTAACGCTACAATTGTAGACTGGGCCAAAATCTTGTCTGATAATTTGGCCACTGCTATTTTCAATTACCGGTCTAAACATACTGTTTCTCAGAGGATTTATCCTCCTTTTTATCTATCTGCCTATGTTATGGATTCAATTTGTTTTGTTTCTAAATCCCCTTTGATGGGTTGGCAATGGACAATTCATGATCCCTTGCCTATTCATGTCTATCACAAAGAGTTTTGGGAATCAAAGTTTGTTCCTCATTTTTGCAAAATTTTCCATGGCATAATACTACCTCTGTATAGAATATTGTATAATAAGGATGCTCCAAGGTTATCCCCGGAAGCAGAAGTCAACATTCTCCCTATCGCAAGATGGTTTGGAGAAGAGTTGTTTACTGATGTGAGGGTTTTTGGAAGTTCTGCCTCCCCCCATGTTTTACCCTTATATGTTCTAGATAAACTTGTAGCTCGGGAGATTGCTTATCAAACCTATGGTGAAGGAGGTTTAAGAAAGGAATTAAAGGAGAAGAAGAAGGGAATTTGGCCACAATTTCCCGTAGCCTGTGGAACATTTTCATTGTTTGATGTTGGTCACGCATTCAAAGAGGTAAGCAATATTACATGCTTACAACTGTTCAAGTTTTCAAGAAGGTTATTTGATCCAAATGATGTTGTCAAAGATTTCACCACTGCAATCAAAGTAAGAGTGTTTTCTGGAGAAGAATATCCTTTTGATGATATGATTCAAACAAAATGTTCATTTAAATAAGTTTTGCATTTAGCTCAAACACAGTTATCCCCAAAAATAATTTCAGGAATTTAAAGTTTACAGATAGAGAAGACTAACTACTATCCCTTTGGAAAATTTACGCTTGGAACCCATAAGGGAACCAACTCCTAGTGTCAGTATTAGTGGCAGTTCAGATACATAAAAGTCTAAGTAGAAGTCTGACAAAGAGACTTCTGAGCGTTCTAAAAATATTGATAATGATGAAAGATCAGTGAAGGATATAGCTCAATCAAAAGAGCTTTCACAACAATAGACTTTTACCACTCCACAGTTGAATCTTCCACCTCTCAATGTACTGCAACCGACAGTCAGGACTGAATTGGACAAAGAATGGGAAACTTTTAATCAATTGCTTAATGTGGAAGGACAGAATATATAGACCCCTGTATAGACAACAAAAGTTTTGAGCACGGGAATAAGTGGCAACGTCACAGAAATTGAGCATATACCTATCACTCCCTCTTCTGAAATTGTACTCAATATAGAGGACATTCCTCCTCTAGATGTATTTTACAGCCTGCAGTATAAAGAATTAGTGAGGAAGCAAAGGAAAAAGAGAAAGTTAAAGAGCTCAATCTCTACTGAGGCAGAACAGTTATATGTCTTATGGAAGGATCCTACTACGGATCCAACTGATAATCTTACCAATTTATCTTAGATTACAGGAGCTTATGCCTCTGTAACTATTGACAAAGCATCTAAGGTAAGGCTATTATTAAATGAAAAAGAAAATCAGATACAAGTTCTACAACAACAATTGCAACAAGCTTGTGCTAACAGTGAAGCACAGAAAAAACTTGAAAATTTATAGCAAGAGCTTCAACAGATGCATATTGGATATCAGAAAAGTTTGGCAGATAAAGAGAAACAAATACAGATTATCCAAGAGGAGCACAAAAATGACCCTAAGCTTGCAGAGTTTATTTCAGAGTCTATTTCTTTGAACAAACAGCTACTGCAAGAATAAGACATATTATGCTAGAAAATCCCGCAATACAACTCTTTTTGTCAAGAAAGTGATAAAATCACTAATCATGTTGTAGAATTATGACATGATTATGATTTAACTAATGAAAGAGTTACTAATTATTTGGCATGGCAAAAGACAGAGGAAGGAAGAAGAGCAGGAGCACCGATCATCAATGATAGTCATAAAGAAATTCTCTTCAACAATTGGGATGTATAGATCAAAGAGGCAAGAAAAGTAGCAGAGGAAGCAGCTACAGCAACAGGAAATATTACTGATTGTGTAATTGAAAATTTACACAAAGTTTATTTGATTTCAGAAATTATTCTGGGACACCTTCCACAAGCACATCAATTGCAAACAGAATGGAGGCAAAAGGCTGATGAAAAGGCAAATTCAATTCAAGGACTGACAAGATTAAACTGGGATTCTTACTGGACATATCTAGTGAAACCACACAGTCAATGTAGTGCGCTTAATTGCATCATTAATTCTGCTGAGAAGATTGCTCCTACACTTGCCGATTTTGTCTTTTTGGGGCAGTTGAAATCTGAATTCGGCCAACCAACTCTTCTCAAAACAATGCTGGATGCTTGCAAGATCAAAGATCAAATTCATAAGTAGATAGTTGATAGTCTTTATTTTTAGATTTAGTTTTAGTTTTACTGTATTTTTGCTTAGAAAAAAGGATGGTCATTTAAACCAAATCCTAAATTTTTGTAATAAACTATTTTTAGATTTTAGCCATTACTATTTAAACCCTTCTCATGCATTTAGAGAAGGGTCTTGAAATTTGTCAAAAACTTATCCTCAGAACATGCACTTCTGCACCCTCAGAGGTGGTTTTAATAAATGAATGGAATGAGATTTATTGATATCTGTGTCTAATATCTGTTACTGATGTTGCATTTTTGTACTCTTGATAGATGTTGGATTAAGAAAGAGATAAATCATTATTGCTTCTATCTCATGAGTAGAACCAGTTATAAATGGTACTTTTATCTCTTAACTGTTTCTGTTTCTGTGTTAAAAGTAATATTTATGTTTAGTTGTTTATATCTTAATGTTTGAATATTTGAGTTATCATTTGGCATTTTTGTACGGTGATAATTATTTATTTGTGCTTGATATATGAATAGATTAATATGCGATATGTTTTCCACAAATGTTTCATCTAACTTTTTATGTGAAATAGTTTATCTTTATTGAATTCTTTTCTCATAATAATTGAATGATCTTTATTATCAATTGTTATCTAAAATACTTTTAGATTGCATATATTGAAAGATTACATCTCGGGTTAGTTTAGAATTAGATATTTCTTAGAATACAGTTTGCATATGAATAGATTAGAAATAAATTAAAAGCATTTTACTTAAGAATTTTAGAAAAAAAATATCAAATATCAAACACACACACACATATTGGGAAACTGGTCTAATTATCCCCAGTCGGACCCACTACATCAAACGGAAAAGGAGCTGCTAACCAAGGCCCAGATCGGGTGGGTATCCCCCTTGTTGTAGACCCAATTTTTGGGGCTTCAACATATTTGGCGCTAGAAGGAGGGCCTCGAACTATGAATGGAAAGTGAATCTAAATCTAAATACCATTTTGAGAGTAAATCACCCTCACCATCTTCCCCGACTTCTCCATCATACTCAGAAATTTTAAATCTAGAACCAGAAGTCGAAAGAAGAACAGAGACTGCCACAAACCCTGAATTTTTAGAAGAATTTTCTATTGAACCTCCTGAAGTCGAATCTTTGATTCATAAACTTCAGAGATTTTCAATATCACCTCAAAGGTTTGATAAATCTCAAGGCAGTGTGACTTCGCAATATAATCCTCCTCATCCTCTCACTAGATTACAGAGTGAAAAGCTTGGCATTCAGCGAAATGAGATACCTCTACCTACAAGAAAAAGAGCTAGGAAATCACCTAAATGGTCTGATAGTGAGACTCTTTCATCATCATCATCCATCTCAAACACTTCATATCGAATTCAACTGCCCACTCCTCCACTCCAGACTACTGTCCATCAGTCCACTCAATCTTCCACATCTCCTTCTAAAATCATAATATCTTCATCTTCATAGTCACAAATATTATCATCTGCACTTTCATCTGTTAGTAGTTCAGTGATGGCCCAAATGCCATGGAATAATCCAGGCGCAGTCTTAATGCCTGCACCCTTGTGTCAAATACCGGCCCATCCTGAAAAATGGCTGCCTAAGTTTAATCCTGAAGCAGGCATGCTAGCAGAAGAACATATAAACAAATTTATGTTATCCATAAATCTCAATGGAGTTGTTAATGAAAATGTTGTTGTTCGACTTTTTCCTTATACCCTACAAGGAGCAGCTGGATCATGGTATTTTTCGTTACCATCTGGATCTATCACTACTTGGGATATCTTTCAAGATCAATTTTTAACTAAATTTGGTGACGACAGGTCTGCAACAACATTGATCAATGATTTATCTAATCTTAGAGCTGATTCAAAAGAACTTGTCAAGGATTTCAATTCACATTTCAATAAATTGTTAAACAAAATTCCTACTGCTTCCAAGCCTAGTGAAGAAGTGCGAAGTGAATGGTACATTTCTGCTTTGCCATCAAACATAGCAATATTTGTTGATAGGGCTAATAAAACAACTTTAGCAGACAATATGAAGGAAGCAATAGCAGTAGAGAAACAAACATTTCTTTAGAAAAGAAAAATGCAATAGAAGAACGGAAATCCAAGAAGGTCACTTTTAAGGAAGATCCCAAGAAAAACCAACCAAAAGATCCATTTGATTTATAAGGATTGCAGAATGTTTTGAAAACCATGTCGAATGAAATGGTTGATATCAAGAAACAAGTAGCAGAAACATCTTCTAAAAAGTCTTTCAAGCCTTTTAGAATAAATCCTTCAACTAATTCAAAACCACCAAATACTATTACAAATGTGAGATTAGAAGAAGAAGAAGAAGAGACTGTTACTGAAGAAACTACTGATGAAGAAGAGGTGGTAGAAGTACAAGGCATGTGGGATTTCATCCTCCCAGATGAGGAAGAACAAGAAGCATCCCTGGTTAGCACTAGAAGTAGAAATCAACTTGATCCTCCTCAATCTACTCCTAAATCAAAGATCGCAAGCTCATTGGCTAAGGATAAAGTTGCACCCAAGAAAAAGACATCCAAAGCAATTCAAACTAGCCCAGTCCAAACAGATTCATCAATTCCATGAAGAACATTGATTGTTCTGGATGAAATGGAATATAACATTATAGAAGATATGAAGAAGACTAGGGCTAACATCACTTTTTATGAACTGAGCAAGTTAAAACACCAGCAAAAGGTACTTTTGAAAGAATTACATGATGTACCAGAAAAACCTTTGCCTGACCCTGTAATTTCTCAAGCTTCTAATGACATAGGAGGACCTCCAACTAATTTGATCAGTAAAGTTGATCTTGAAAATATCGCTTTAATTGAAGGAAGGTCGAGATCTCATACTCCTCCATTTCTTCTTACTTATTAAGTTTTTAATAAAAATTTGCATAACTGTTTAGTGGATTCTGGAGCTTCATCTAATATTCTACCAAAATCAGTATGTGCAAAATTGAACGTTCAACCACAAAAATATGCTGTGTGGATAGTACAGTTAGATCGATCGCAAGTCGAAGTGATTGGCAAATTAAATCAGGTTACCGTAAGGCTATCATTAAATCCTAAGGTATGTCAAGTCATTCATATTTTAGTTGCAGATATTCCAGAATTTTATGGCTTAATTCTTAGCAGAGATTGGTCAGAAAAACTTCATGGATACATTGTAGCTGATTGGTCGGACATGTGGCTTCCTTACAATGGTAAACCAAATCAGATAAAGGTTGAACGAGAAAAGCATCAGAAATACATAGTAACAGAATTGGAAGGAGAGAATGACCCAGTTGCATACAACAGTAATATCATTGGAAATTACTCAGTTGATTCTTTCTTAGGAAATTTCAATGCTCATACTTCACCTTATTTAGAACATTCTGTTTTATCTCAAATAGAAAAATTTTCTCAAACAGATAATTCTAAATGTATTAATTTTGTAGATACTCCTGTAAATAAATATTTATTTTGGAAATTATTTTTTGATGGTTCTAAGTCTAATGAAGGAGCAGGAGCAGGATGCGTGTTGGTTAGTCTAGAGGGAAAAAAAATTATGCTAACCTGTAGACTTGAGTTTGAATGTACTAATAATACCGCAGAATACGAGGCTTTAATCCAAGGGTTATATAAAGCAATCGGATTGGATATCAAATATCTGCAATTTTTCAGAGATTCATAAATTATAATCAAACAGGTACGCAATACTATACATTGTTTATCAAGTCATTTAAAGCATTATCAATCTTTAGTTCAAGATCTGACTGAACATTTTATAGAATTCAATATTTCACCAATTCCTAGAATCCAGAATGCTAGTGAAGACCTCTTAGCCAATGTAGCCTCTAAGCTTATTCCTGTAGAATATTTTAGTCCTCATCGATTTTCAATTGAATTAATCTTTAGACCTTCAATTCCTGATAACGTTACCAATTGGAGAATTTTCGACAATGATCCTGATATTTTAAGCTTCCTCAGATCTGAAGGATCTTATACCAATCAGATAATCAATGAAGACCAACATGACAAACAATTACAACATGATAGCACTAATAATGCTATTCCAAAGTCAATAGTCAAGTTAGAAGACCTTTATGATTTGAAAGACCGATTTAAAAGATATACCAATTCAAAATTACAAAGTTCAACTTTGAATTATGAATTAGTAAATCTAGGAACTGATACCAAACCAGAGAATATCAACCTAGGCCTTAGTCTAACTCCTGAAGAAAAATCAACATATGTTCATCTTTTGAAACAATATAAAATTGTCTTTCCTTGGAACTACGATGAACTCAAAACTTATGAAAGTTCTATCATCCAACATACTATCCCAATGATGAATGATAAGGAACCTGTACAAAAAAAGCTGAGCAAATCCATCCCAATCTAGAAAATCAAATCAAATCTGAACTCAATAAGTTATTGAAAGCCAAAATTATTTTTCCTGTTCGACATTCTAAATGGGTTTCCAATATGGTTCCTGTTAGAAAGAAAAACGAAGATATTAGAATTTTCATTGACTTTCGAAATGTTAATAAGGCCTGCCAAAAAGATAATTTTCCTGCCTCCCATGGCGAAAATATTACAGGTAGTTGCAGGATCAAAATTAATGTCTTTCTTAGATGGTTTCTCTGGCTGCAGCCAAGTGTTAGTTCATCTAGATGATCAATTGAAAACTACATTCAAAACCAAATGGGGCACTTATGTGTATCAAAAGATGCCTTTTGGTCTGATCAATGCTGGTGCCACATTTCAAAGAGCCATGGACATCGCTTTTAAGGGATTAGTTAAAAAATCAGTGGTAATTTATTTGGATGATATAACTGTATATTCCAAAAAACGAAGCAATCATCTTAGATATTTGAAGCAGATATTCCAACGTTGTGAAAGGTATGGAATTTCACTTAACGCGAAAAAATATTTTTTTGCATTAATTGAAGGAAAACTTCTTGGATTCATAGTGTCAAAATATGGAATTCATATTGATCCTGATAGAATCAAGGAGATTTCTGAAATATATTTTCCTCACAACAAGAAAGCTATGCAATCTTTCCTTGGCCAAATTAATTTTTTAAAGAGATTTGTACCAGATTTTTCAAGAATTGTATCTCCTTTACAAGCAATGATTAAAAACAATTCAAACTTCAAGTGGGGCCAAGATGAATATGAGGCATTCAATCTGATTAAACAAGTAATTATTAATGCTCCATCTCTAGCAACTCCAAATTTTTCTGATCCTTTTATTTTGTACACATTTGCCTCTGATAAATCTTACGTTGCGATTCTCACTCAAGCAAATCAAGACAAAGCAGAAGCCCCAATTGCTTTCTTTAGTTCAAATTTACAGGGAGCTGAGTTGAATTACTTAGATGTGGAGAAACAAGCTTACGTTGTTTTTAAAGCAATTGAGTATTTCAGACCCTTTTTACTTAAAACCCATACAAAAATCATTGTACCATTTCCAGCGGTAAGAAATCTTTTAGTCCAAAAAGATGTGGGTGAGAAAAGAACTAATTGGATTACTGCCTTACAAGAATATGATGTTGAGAACAAACTAGAAAATATTGTAAGAGGTCAAGGCTTTTGCAAAATACTAGCTAGAGCATCACAGATTTCTGAGAAATCATCTGAAGAGATACAAACGTATGAGGTAAGCCTAAACGATGTTGAATCATTATATGCTGATATCATTTTTTATCTAAAGAATGCATATGCTCCTCCAAATCTCAATCACACCAAGAAAAGAGCTTTAAGGTTGAAGGTTAAACAATATCATCTTGTAAACGATGTTCTTTTTAAAATGAATTACAATTCTGTTCTTCTTAGATGTTTGGAGAAATATAAAGCTAAAAAAGTCTTGCAGGAACTTCATGATGGGCGAGCAGGTGGACATTATGCTAGAGATGCTACTGCACATAAAATTCTTTGCGCAGGCTATTACTGGCCCACTTTATTCAAAGATTCACATATATATGTAAGAAAATGTCAAATTTATCAAATCGCAGCTCGAAGACAAAAGAATCCATCATTTCCATTACAACCAGTAAACATTGAACAACCTTTTGATTAATGGGGATTGGACATAATAGGTGAGATCCTTCCTTACTTTTCTAAGCAACATAAGTATATTATTACAACAACTGATTATTTTACGAAATCGGTAGAAGCAGTCCCTCTCAAGATTTCTAATGCTGAGCACATCATTGAATTCATAGATCAGTTCATAATCACCAGGTTTGGTTTACCTTCTGCTTTAGTGTTTGACAATGCATCATATTTTTCTGGTAATGCAATGACTAAATTTTCACTCAAGAGAGGTTTTAAACTTAAATACTTTGCCAACTATTATCCACAGGGAAATGGGTTAGCTTAATCCAAAAATAAAAACTTAATCAGAATCATTAAGCGAAACATTGACCAAAATCATAAAAATTGGCATAAGTCTTTAATATATGCTTTATGGGTAGATCGAATAACACATAAGGCTTCTATTGGCACTTCTCCCTTTAATTTAGTTTATGGGAAATAAGTAGTTCTTCCAACTCATTTAACAATTCCTTCTTTGGCCTTAGTTCAATATATAGATGAAGCACCAACTTCTTCCTTGCAACTAAGACAGAAGGAAATAATTAAGTTAGAAGAAAAACGAGAAAAATCCAAAATAACTCATGCTCATCATCAAGCATTAGTAAAAGCTTCCTTTGATTCAAACATGATAACCAGAAAAGACTTTTAGGTTGGAGATATTGTTTTAAAATGGGACAAGGCTTATGAGGATAAAGGAAAACATATGAAATTTCAACGAATGTGGCTTGGTCCTTTTCAAATTGTAGAAATCATAGGTCCATATACTTTTATGTTACAGGATTTAATAGGCAAAAGAGAGTCTTTACCTGTTAATGGACAAATTCTCAAAAAATATTTTCCACAGGAGATCATTCTTCTATTTTGTATATTAGTTTTCTTTATTGTCAAAATAAAATGAGTTGTTAATAGTTACATTTGGAATTCACAAAGAAGATACGAATTCTCTTTTTAGATTTTTTTCTTTTTTCTACTTTTATAAATAGAATTATTTTCAGAATATTGATCATTATTATTCAAAGATACAGTTAAAAACTTTAGCCTAGCAATGATACTAGTTTCATTGAAAACTTTGATGAAAGGAAACTTTTAGTGAAAAATTGTTTTATATCAATTCAGTGAAAGGTATCAATAACAAAACAAAGTTTCTCTATAGAAAAGTTCTTTCCAAAAAATTCTACCATTGTCATCCAGAGCTATCTTAAGGAAACAATGATATCCTCCACACTTAGAAAATTACAATGTTCAAAGAATTATCCAATAATACACTTTTTAACTTAAAGAGTAAGAGGTCTCATCATGAGCCAACTTATCATGATCATAGATATTATAGCTTGCTGACTTTGCCAATACTACATACCATAATAGGGAAATGACTCAAGATTGTTGCAATCAAAAGACAAGATGTCTCATCACGAGCCAGCTTGTTCAGCAAAGTTATAAATCAAGTGAATGGCATTGTCATGAGTTGGCTACCAAACCAAGACATTGTTCTTTAAGAATAAAAAAGAAAAGCAAAAGCAATAAGTGTGAATATGGATTTCTCTTTGAAAATTGTATATTTCTCTAAGTAGGATACAGGATCATTGTTGGGTAACAGGTAACCCTGTCGAGGCTATAAACGCTTGCTAGCAGCAGTGGCTCTACCTACGACAAATGAGCATATTTAAAAGCTGATTTATAGAGAAGCCTTTGTTTTTATCTTTTTAAACCAAGTAATGACTGATATAAATACAAGAACTATCTTGAGGAAGTGAATAATCAAAAGTTGAATATAGAAGGAATGAAATATCATTTATAGATTAAAGCATAATGTACTTTGTCTTTTTATAATAAAGTTTGATTTTCTGGAAAATTTTCTGTTTTGAAAAGTTTAGAAAATTCAAAAGAAAAGCAGAGATAACTGGTTCTTCCAAGTGAATCGCCAATTGTTGTGGCAAGCAACAACCCCCCTTCTTATTTAATATTAGTAATAATACTAAATAAGTGGGGACCCTTAGTCAAAAAATCCAAAAAACTAATTAGTATTTATTTCCTTTCTCAAATAAAAATTACTAGCATAACTTAGGGAAATTCATTTGAAAATATTTAAAATAAACCTAAGCTTATGATAGATCAAAACATAATCTTTCTTTGAAGAAAAATACTACATCCATCGCAAAAAGTGGATATCCTTTGTAAAAGAAGAATATTTTAAAATTGTGATTCCACGATATTGCGATAGCGCGATCCCAAAGAACTATACATTAAAGTATTGATTGCAAACCGCATATTGCAGAAAAGTTGTTTAATAAGTTATATTTTGTGAAATTGTGATTTCGCGATTTTGCGATATTGCAATTTCACGATTTTGCGATATTGCGATTTCGCGATGATATTAGACTGCGATTTGTGGATGTTGCGATTTGCGATGATTGCGATCTGCGATACTACGATTTTGCGATATTGCACAGCAAATCGCAGATTGCATTATCACAGATTCTTCTAGCGTGTTGTCCAAAGTAAATATTTTCATAAATAAATATCCGTTATGCGCTTTGATGTCAAAATTAATGAATGGATTGTTAATCATTGATGGAAAGGATTTTGTTTTGATTGAAAGGTTGTTTCACATTTAAAATAATATTTTTCATTCGCCTTCAGCATTTAAAACTATCCCGTCACCTTCCTCATATCATTACTCTCACTTAATTCGTAAAATCACAGGCGCGAAGGAGCAAAAGACTATACAAAGCATTCATAGAGCATTATGGGTAAGAAAGAGAAAGTTCTGAGTGCTGAAAGCAAAGAGATGGCTTCCTTGTATGTGGATACTGCTTGCAACAAGGACGCTGGTATCACTACCTGGGAGGGCATGCATAATCTGGTCGAAGAAGAAAATCCCAAGGTAATGGAAGTTGCGGCTATTGCAGGATCAAGTAATTCCTCCGAAGCGTCTCTTACAGAATTGGCTAGTTCATTTCTGCACAGAATAGAAGCAAGACCGAGAATTCTTCCGTATACAGATATGGTAAAATCGGTGCTAGATAACACCGATATTTCAGACAAGCAATTTAGAACTCCGGGAAAACAACTTATTGGGTCATTCACTACAGAAGATTTGAGGCTTATGTATCACTTACCGGAACCTTAGGCGACTTACAAAAAACAATTTATGGAGAAATTCGCGAGAGAAAATGCAAATTTGGCAGAATGCACCAAGGAATGGACCAAGAGAGATGAACCATTGAAGAAAAACAAACACGGTATGTACAATACTGGTTCGCTCACGTTTTTCTGCTGCTATGTTATGCAGGCTTTTTGGAAAGCCTGACATAAGTATGGTCTTGCCTGAATGGCTCCCTTTGTTGAATGCTGCTGTTAACGCTACAATTGTAGACTGGGCCAAAATCTTGTCTGATAATTTGGCCACTGATATTTTCAATTATCGGTCTAAACGGACTGTTTCTCAGAGGATTTATCCTCCTTTTTATCTATCTGCCTATGTTATGGATTCAATTTGTTTTGTTTCTAAACTCCCTTTGATGGGTTGGCAATGGAAAATTCATGATCCCTTGCCTATTCATTTCTATCACAAAGAGTTGTGGGAATCAAAGTTTGTTCCTCATTTTTACAAAATTTTCCATGGCATAATGATGCCTCTATACAGAATATTGTATAATAAGGATGCTCCAAGGTTATCCCCGGAAGCAGAAGTCGACATTCTCCCTGTTGCAAGATGGTTTGGAGAAGAGTTGTTTACTTATGTGAGGGTTTTTGGAAGTTCTGCTTCCCCCCATGTTTTACCCCTGTATGTTCCGGATAAACTTGTAGCTCGGGAGATTGCTTATCAAACCTGTGGTGAAGGAGGTTTGAGAAAGCAATTAAAGGAGAAGAAGAAGGGCATTTGGCCACAATTTCCCGTAGCCTGTGGAACATTTTCATTGTTTGATGTTGGTCACACATTCAAAGAGGTAAGCAATAGTACATGCTTACAACTGTTCAAGTTTTCGAGAAGGTTATTTGATCCCAATGATGTTGTCAAAGATTTCACCACTGCAATGAAAGTAAGAGTGTTTTTTGGAGAAGAAGATCCTTTTGATGATATGTTTCAAACAAAATGTTCATTTAAAGAAGTTTTGCATTTAGCTCAAACACAGTTATCCCCAGAATAATTTCAGGAATTTAAAGTTTACAGAGAGAGAAGACTAACTACTATCCCTTTGGAAAATTTACGCTTGGAACCCGCAAGGGAACCGACTACTAGTGTCAGTCTTAGTGGAAGCTCATATACAGAAAATTCTAAGTCGAAGTCTGACAAAGAGACTTCTGAGCGTTCTAAAAAGATTGATAATGATGAAAGCTCAGTGAAGGATAGAACTCAATCAAAAGAGCTTTCACAACAACAGACTTTTACCACTCCATAGTTGAATCTTCCACCTCTCAATGTACAGCAACCGATAGTCATGACTGAATTGGACAAAGAATGGGAAAATTTTAATCAATTACATAATGTGGAAGGATAGAATATACAGACCCCTACACATACAACAAAAGTTTTGAGCACGGGAATAAGTGGTAACGTCACAAAAACTGAGCATATACCTATCACTCCCTCTTCTGAAATTGCACTCAATATAGAGGACATTCCTCCTCTAGATGTATTCTACAGCCCGTAGTATAAAGTAGTAGTGAGGAATCAGAGGAAAAAGAGAAAGTTAGAGAGCTCAATCTCTACTGAGGCAGAACAATTAGATGTCTTATGGAAGGATCCTACTACGGATCCAACTGATAATCTTACCAAGTCATCTCAGATTATAGGAGCTTATGCCTCTGCAACTATTGACAAAGCATCCGAGGTAAGGCTATTATTAAATTAAAAATAATATCAGATACAAGTTCTGCAACAACGATTGTAACAAGCCCGTGAAACAGTGAAGCACATATAAAACTTGAAAAGTTACAACAAGAGCTTCAACAGATGCAAATTGGATATCAGAAAAGTTTGGCAGATAAAGAGAAATAAATACAAATTATCCAAGAGGAGCAGAAAGATGACACTAAGCTTCCAGAGTTTATTTCAGAGTCTATTTCTTTGAACAAACAACTACTGCAACAATAAGACATATTATGCCAGAAAATCTCGCAATACAGCTCTTTTTGTCAAGAATGTGAGAAAATCACTAATCATGTCGTAGAATTACGACATGATTATGTTTTAACTAATGAAAGAGTTACTGATTATTTGGCATGGCAAAAGACAGAGGAAGGAAGAAGAGCAGGAGCACCGATCATCAATGATAGTCATAAAGAAATGCTCTTCAACAATTGGGAAGTACAGATCAGAGAGGCGGAAAAAGCAGCAGAGGAAGCAGGTACAACAGCAGGAAATATTACTGATTGTGTAAATGAAAATTTTCACAAAGTTAATTTGATTTCAGAAATTATTCTGGGACACCTTCCACAAGCACAGCAATTACAAATAGAATGGAGGCAAAAGGCTGATGAAAAGGAAAAGTCAATTCAAGGACTGACAAGATTAAACTGGGATTCTTACTGGATATATCTAGTGAAACCACACAGTCAATGCAGTGCACTTAATTACATCATTAATTCTACTGAGAAGATTCCTCCTACACTTGTCGATTCTATTTTTTCGGGGCAGTTGAAATCTGAAGTCGGCCAACCACCTCTTCTCAAAATAATGTTGGATTCTTGCAAGATCAAAGATCAAATTCATATGTAGATAGTTGATAGTCTTTATTTTTATATTTAGTTTTAGTTTTACTGTATTTTTCCTAGAAAAAAGGATGGTCATTTAAACTGAATCCTAAATTTTTGTAATAAACTATTTTTAGATTTTAGCCATTAGTATTTAAACCCTTCTCATGCATTTAGAGAAGGGTCCTGAAATTTGTCAAAAACTTATGCTCAGAGCATGCACTTCTTCACCCTCAGAGGAGGTTTTGATAAATGAATGGAATGAGATTTATTGATATCTGTGTCTAATATCTGTTACTGATATTGCATTTCTAAACTCTTGATAGACGTTGGATTAAGAAAGAGATAAATCATTATTGCTTCTAGCTCATGAGTAGAACCAGTTATAAATGGTACTTTTATCTCTTAACTATTTCTGTTTCTGTGTTAAAAGTAATATTTATGTTTAGTTGTTTATATGTTAATGTTTGAATATTTGAGTTATCATTTGGCATTTTTGTACGGTGATAATTATTTATTTGTGCTTGATATATGAATAGCTTAATATGCGATATGTTTTCCACAACTGTTTCATCTAACCTTTTATGTGAAAGAGTTTATCTTTATTGAATTATTTTCTCATAATAATTGAATGATCTTTATTATCAATTGTTATCTGAAATCCTTTTAGATCGCATATATTGAAAGATTACATTCTGGGTTAGTTTAGAATTAGATATTTCTTAGAATACAGTTTTCATATGAATAGATTAGAAATAGATTAAAAGAATTTTACTTAATAATTTTAGAAAATAAATATCAAATCTCAAAACACACACACACATATTGGGAAACTGGTCCCATTATCCCCAATCGGACCCACTACATCAAACAGAAAAGGAGCTGCTAACCAAGGTCCAGACCGGGTGGGTATCCCCCTTGTTGTAGACCCGATTTTCGGGGTTTCAACAGAATCCCAACAGATTCAATAAAAATGAAGCATATAGAGGATACATGGCCCAAAAATTTGAAGGATGAAGTATGAAGTCTGCGACTCAGCATAGTCATGGATGGCATCAACCCATATTCCATCCCGAACACCAACTATTATGTTTGGCCTATAGTATTCATGAATAAAAATATGTCCCCATGGTTGTTTATTAAGAATGAACATATTATGTAGGCTCTCATAGTCCCTAGTAGAAGACAAGTGAAGAATATGGATGTCATCTTACAACCACTACTAGATCAATTGAAGGAATTATGGGCTAGGATAAATGTAGATGATATACCAATATTGATCGCAACAGAGAGGAGTTTTATGTTGTATGGAATATGTGCTTACATGAGACATGATTATCCAGGCTTAGGAGTTTTCTCTAGTAAATTACATGTTTATTGATTTTTTTATATACATAACAATATTATTTCGCATATTAGTCATTTAATTCGCAGTAATTGTTATGATATTCGTGATATTATTTAATGTGCCATGCATATAAATTGTATACAATAATCTCGTAGGTCTTGTAACAAAATGGTATTTTGGATGTAAATGTTCTGGACCTTCTCTGAAAGCTATATGGTCCAACTACCTACAAAAGCCAGTGTATGACTGATCCAGGGTATTCCTCCCAAAAGACCACCCTTAATGAAGAGCAATTCTCGATTTCAATGGTAAACAAGAGAGAACCGAAATTCCTCCAATAGTGACACCAATTGAATGGATTAGAGCATATGAGAGAGAGAAGGAGAAGGAATTTATATAAATGTTTGATTCAAATGGGGAGCCTATGTTCGATGATCCAGAATTCTTCGACAACTATGTTGAGAAATTTACCATTGAGATGAAAAGGAAATATATATTTTATAACCTCTCATATTGGAAGCATCTTAATATTACCCACTTATTATTTGCCATGCATATATTTAAAAATGTTTCATCTTCTTTATGGAGGCACATATCATTGAAACAAAGTGACACATTGGCTGTTAGGAAAGATCTTATTAATTCAAAAACTAAAAATAAAAATTGGACAAGATGATTAGAAGGTACATGATTAGAGGCAAGCATTGGTCCCTCTAATTCATAGCATTTCAAGGAAGGTGATGTCCCATGGATTTTAAAAAGAGATGATATTTCTTTGGCAAAGGAAGTTATAATGGGTGTGAGGGTGCCATCTTCATACGAGTCTTCACTATGGCTCTTCTTCACCATGGATGACCATTTGTTGGGTTTGAAATCACATTACCATTTGAATCTTCTAAGTGCATGTATAATGTGAAAAGCATGAATTTATTATTTGTTATATTAATAAAGTTTATACCATGCAGGGATCACAAAACATAACTAATTTTTTATATTATTTCACGTGTTTATAACTTTGAAGTGCCATCCTTTGTTTGTGTGTGGGTGTGTGAAACATGAATTCCCTCAAGACCTAGGACGTTCCATATCTAAACTATTTGCATTCTTACATTGGATCACATCGAAGGAGATTAATGTGGCTAGCATTCCATGATGCATCAAGATATAGTTGATATTTTTTGTATGTTTGAGAAGGAACAACCAACGATTTTCATGAAATTGTAGGTTCATCTTCTATTCCACATAGTAGATGAGGTTGAATTATTTGGGGTGGTTTCTTGTTTTTGGATGTTCTTCTTAGAGAGATACATGAATAAATTGAAATGTTTAATTCAACAAGGGGAAAAGAACTGAGGGGTCTATGGCAAAGGGGTACATATCGTATGAGTCTTTCTATTATGCCAATGAGTACATCAAGGAGGTTGAAAATAGACCAGGTGCATTGATTTGGGATGATGAAAGGGATAAAGACAAAAGAGAATGGGAGTTTCTCTAAACGAATGGAAAAAGGCACTTGATAAAGAGTAAGTTGTACTACATAATGTTGGTTTGATTTTATCAGCGAATGAAAAAATTGAAGTAATCAATAAATTCATTCGTTACAATTCTGAAGTGACACAAATGTGGGTCACATTGTATAAGTAAAAGAGAATGAAATGGGATAGTGACAAAAAATAATTTAGATGGTTTAATTGTATAAGTATGCCTTATCCCGATCATTTAAAAGAAAATATGCCAAAAATATTCCGAAATAGTTTGGTTTTTGACCACGTCAGAGAGAAATACGGTGCAACAGGTCGTTACTCGCGTGCTGAAGAGGATGCGCTAAACGTAGGTATTTGATGCAGCAAATTGGAAATAATCTATTTCATTTATATGTACTTTTGAAACTTAATAATTCACCTTTCAAATGTAATTACTTATATATTTCATATTTTAACTGTTGGGTTATTATAAGTCACATGACACTATGATTTTCTAACATTTTTATAGGTGAATTTGTTCCCATCTATGTGGGCATATAGAAATCAATTTCGAACAAAAAATGCTAATGTTGGACAGATGACAAAAGACTGTGGAGTGGAATTCGAGTTCAATCAATCTATTTGATTTAACCACCATGATCAAAACCTAGTATGGGGAACGTTAGGTTGCACAGAAAGATACAAGGGATCATTGAAGTGGATTTCTCTTCCTTCCAATGTGTTATTTTTAGGTGCAAGTGGTGGGACACCTTTGATAGGAATAATTTAAATGAAGATCGTGATAGTAAGCTGATATGTATCAACTCTAGAAATATGTGGGATGAAGCTAAGGAGCCCTATGTTTTCCCCAAACACTACAACGAGGTGTTTTTTAACCCAAATGTGTTGGATAGGGATTGGTGGTTCGTTTGGAGACATGACCCTAGATCAAAACATATTTTTGAGATCAATAGTGTTACCATGCCATGTGAGCTAGAAGATAATGAGGGTGATCGTGAGAACCGAGAGTGATATGGTACATGCGTTATTTCATCAATATTTATACATTTTAAGATTGGCTTTTATAAAGAAGAGGACCTAACAACCTTATAACTTATAAGAATCTTTTTTCGAAACATTATAATAAATATTTTGAATTAATTGGTAATTTTCATTGTGTTAATGTTAAAATCAATATTTCACTTGATAATTTGCAATTATGTTGATCTCAAAAACAATGGCATATTGTATAAAGTTTTTTTTTTTTTTTTTTTTGGGTATGTAAGATCATAATAAAATAATGATAATTCTCGAGTACATGAATTTATTTTCATTATTTTCTAAACTTTATTATGCAACAAAAACTCATATTATTATAGATTTATTATTTTACAATTATTTCAAATTTTATAAATTTACAAATTTTTAATTTTTAATTAAATCATTTCACATTAATACAATCAAAATTTTCATATTAATACAATTAAAATTTTACAAATATTTTAGATACAATTACAATAGAAATTACAATTACAATTACAATTAAAATTACAATTACAATAAAAATTACAATTACAATTACAATTACAACTTTACAATATCACGTACAATTAAAACTAAAATCACAATTACAATTACAATTACAATTTTAGAATTTTACATAGAATTATAATTACAATTTTAGAATTTTAGAATTTTAGAATTTTTCATAAAATTTGCAATTACAATTACAATTACAATTTCACAATTTTACATATATAGAATTAAAATTACAATCATTTCACAATAAATGAAATATTACAATCACAATTGAAATTTTACAAATATTCTACATACAATTACAATTTTAGAATTTTACATACAATTAGAATTACAATTATAATTTTACAATTTGTCATATATATAATTACATTTACAATTATTTCACAACAAATTAAATATTACAATTATGATTACAATGTTACAATTATTTTACATACAATTACAATTAAAATTGAAATGTAAATTACAATCACGACATAATATTTAATAAATACCATGATCATTTAATATTAAATTAAATAAACATCACGATCATGATAACCATCGTACAAACATCATATTTGACTAAAAAGCACATTCAAATTCGATAACATCATCTAATCATCGTGATCATGATCATCTAACAAAACATAATTAGCATTGTATAATATCACCACAACACAAACATCAAATATACATCTCATGTCAAATAACTTCTATCAAATACACATCTATCTTCAAGCTACACATTAAATGAACATATCTAACATGACCTAAAAATATACACATCATGATTATCACCAACATGTAAATTAAGTACAACTATAACATGAAAAAAAAATACATGGACCATATATATATATATATATATAATGTGAAAAATATACAATTGTAATATAAATGTCAAATATCAGCACGTGGTACATCATCAATTGTACTACTATTCGAGGCCTACTCAGTCACTGATGTGGCCTCGACAAGCTCATATACATGCTGATCATCACGTGCCTGATAATCTGGTGGTGCTTCATGCTGATTAGGATCAACTGTAAGTTGCTCATCATGATGAATCAACATGGTCGATGGTCCAACCTACTCATGATCACAAGTACTATTGGATACTGCAAGTTTCTCGTTCGACGTGGCTAATGGTCCAACCTACCAGTTGATGCTACAGGCTGCTTATCTGTGACATGAGGTGAACGATGGGCACTCCCCTGATCATGTTCATTAAATGATGCATCACTCCTCATGGATTGTTGATGTACTGTGTCTCGACCACACCTATGTCGAAGGGCCCTCCTCAACCACGTAACTAAGCTCATAGCTCCTAAGACATGCTGCATCAGGGTTAAAAAGTCATGTGGCATGCCTCTCAACATCTGTACCAATCTAGAATAGCATGTATCTCTCTCATAGTGGTGAGCCTGACTCCCACCACCACAAATAGTGCACAAAGTTGGTCACCCATCTACATCCTCAATCTACTTTCAGGCCTACGCCTAGAAAAAGGTGATACCAGCGCACCATGAGGATCAAGTCTGTTTGCACCGACTTGATCGTCAACATCTACCATATCCTCATTGTCATCATGATCTACACTTGGATCATTTGGTGGCACTGGAATCTCATCGCTGTCAAATCACCCAATGTTTGCAAACTATATATAAGTTCACAATAATAATTAGAAAATTTTATTAAACAATTTAATAAAAACAAGTTAAGTAACATGTTAGAATAAATTTAAATAAAAAAATAATTTTACCTCTATCATCCCGTGGCTGATCATTTGTGAAGAGGATGTTGGCACACCCTTGCTAATCCAAACTAGAATATGTACAGGGGGCCTCAACGAAGGGATGCTCATCAACGCTCGCTAGCAACTCTAGTGCATCATGCAATATCCATTTGGAAAAATCAGACTCACACCTCTTGGGCATCATCTATCCCCCAATATGCATCCATACATGCATCATTGGCCTATGAAATTGCCGAAAAAAAGTAGGCCTCGTCTTTGGATACCTCTCAAAAAATAAAAAATTAGCTCTTAAGAAAAATGGAAGTTCACCCTCCCTTGTTCATGAGTACGACATCTATCTAAATTTGTACAAAACTACCGCAAAAAAATGGCAAACCACCTTAGAAGTCATGGATCCTGTACTAAAGAATCAACATATAATATAAGTAAGAAAATAATGTGTTTCCCATTGCTGGTGTTGGGTGAAATGGTCGAAATCAGTAGTGAGAGGCACCTCACCTCCTCGCTACCAAATGAAGTAATACATAACTCACCTCCGGAGACCTAAAAATCTAAAGGAGACAATATATCCGCGTTAATGTATCTCTGGGAGTACAACAAAATACTCCCTATTGCATAGCCAACTATGATCTCTGGGAACAAGGGAAAATCCACCCCTCTCGTTGATAGGCTAGTAATGAAATAGATGTCCTCCTCAGTCAGCGCATTCCAGTGGTTATGACCAACTCAGAAAGCTTGTAGGTGGGCATTCCACCTGCCAATAAGATGTCACAAAAACACACCATAGCCCTTTAGGGATGTAGCCTCCTGATATAACATGAGGAGGCCCACCCACCTTAGGAGCCCCTTGGTAGCTATTTTAATAGGGTGAGGGTATGCATCCCTCTCCCTCTCTCATGCCACCCACAGGTGAACCATGTTATACTGGTTTGCCTCTTGTTGATGTTGTTCCCTCTCCTCTCTCCTTTTACATTGTTGAATGATTGACATATTAAATAATTTTTTTTTATTAAATGAGACGTGTATTTAGGAATATAAATATATAAATTTTCTTAAAAAAAAAACAGTTGGTTGGCAACAAAAAACAGACATGCACTAGTAAGGGTGCGTCTTTTTTCTGTCGCACACTAGAGGTGGTTGCACACCAAATTTTTAGCAGCACCACCCTCATCGGCATTGTTACAAGATTCTTGATGCAGCCATATAACAGAACTAGACCGTTGAGTATGTACCGGTGTGAGAGGGCATTTGTAACACCCCAATTTGTGTGTTGAAAATTTAAAATTTGACATTTCAACTTTAATTCCTAAGGGGGTGGACCCCAAAAGGATGAATATGGTGTGAATGTATTTGCATATTCTATTTAAGGAAATAAATAAAATGATTGTGCATTTTGACCAAAAAGAGAATGTGAGATCGCATAAATCCCATGAGGATGGATAAGGCAACAAATCCCCAAAAATCTTTCTAAAACTCCTTGAAAGAAATTTATTTAGATTTGAGAGATCTAAATTACCCCAATGAAGAGGAGTAGTTGGGAAGAGGTGGGATAAGGCTGGCTGAGGAAAAAGCTTAAAACAACTTTAAAGAATCCCAAGATGGGAAGCCTAGGCTAAACGGGAAGAAAGCATCCTGCTGCTTCCACAGGGCATGAAATTGAAACATGCTTTGGGGTATGAGCTTAAATAAGCTGATCCTAGGCAGTTAAGAGGTTGATGTTGTTCTAGGGGGTGATCTCACCTTTCGGGGGTGAGTCACAGGGAGATAAAGAGGACTCTAAGGTTGGGGAGGTTGGTCATTTGCGGATTTGTGGTATGTTCTGAAATTTTGTTATTCTATTTTCTGATGGTGTGATTAGCTACATATAGAAAAGTTAATTAATGGTGTGATGATATCGGTACTACATTTAGCGAGAATCCATCTTAAGGTATTCACCTTCCAGATTACATTTAGTTGTGAACAAATACGTAGGTAGAAACTCCGGAAACTCTAAACCAAGGTTGGTTTAAATCTGAGTTACTTGGCCTCTACGGATGAATAATTTATGGAGTTCCTTATAGAAAAAAAATGATGACATGATATGCTTATGGGTATGTTAGAGAAATATTATGAGTGGCCTTGACTATGCATGATATGAAGCAGAAAGTGTGAAAGCAAGATACTTGAAATATAGGTTGCATCTATGAACTGATAATATTTATAACATTTGCGAATTGCATAGATGATTATTCTACTATTTATAATAAGTGCTAGAAAAAGAGTAATTTTACATATGGCAGTAGATTAGTTAGTAGGAAGAGACTACAAATTGTCATTATATTTGGGTTCTTGAGCACGAAACATATACAAATACTTACCTTATAATAAATGTTCTTTGAATAAGCACTACTAAATACATAACGAGAGACCTCGGGAAAAAGTAGAAAAATAGAGGGCTATGCATTTTATATATGTAGTTATAGATTCTTGTTACACAATCCAAAGCAATTTTGCATTCATAGAAAAGGTTAGAGTATCTTATGTAGTAAGAAAATTATTAGCCATTTAAAAGAGAAGGTATGGTTACAAAAGAAAAATTTAACCATAATGAACGGTGCGACACAGGACTTTTTCATACATGTCTAAGTAGTTAATAAACAAAATAAACATAGCTATGTTGCGTATCTCAATTTAGGGCTTAGATATCCTTCTTATTGAACAACTATATGAACCTAATCTATATCATATATGAAAAATAATGGGTGACAAATTAAATACGAGTGCATGCGCCTACTATATATATATATATCTACTTTTACACTATGATGATACTTTGAAATAGAATGCGAAAACTCAAAATAAAAACCCCAACTAAGGTTACGGCAATAAAATGAATTGGGGAACAATTTTAACAAATACAACATAGTGATTAGCGCAGAAGGAAAACCAGTCGATCAATCACCTTACGATTTACATATGCACATAGGAAAACGGTCAAGGTCGGACCCGGTGGTTTGAATACAATATTTTTATATATATCCAATGCATATAACATGAAATCTGTGTGATCAGAAATAATCAACCTAAGAGAGCGAACAACAGCAGCGATGCCACAACAAAAACACCTACAATTTCACTCACACATACGAGACCGAGGTAGCCACCTTAGGTTCGCATAGTTGGGGTATCACGAATCATTCGTCACAGAAATAAATCACAGTTGGTGAAACCCTACGATAGATGGACCGCCGGGAGAAAATAGAGACCATCACAGCCCTTCAAATCTATTAAGAAGAAAGAGTTTGTAAGGATCCTCGGCAAGGGATCACGATTTGTTAATGGCGTTTGATTTTCTTTCCGACCGGACATTCGAAGGAAATAGCCATATTAGAAATACCAAAAATATAAACAAAAACAAAGAAAATCCATCCTCGAGGCAGAGAACCCTGCAGAAATGGAGACAGGGCATCCCCACATTGAATGATAAATCAAATCGAAATTTATTAGGCTGCGTGCGGGCATGCGGATTAATGTAACTCTCTAGCGTGATGATCGAATAACCCTACCGACTTTTGCGTATCAAAATCCCATCTTGGCCCGAGGGTGTCTTGTTCCCCTTTGGAAGAACACTAGAAAGACAAACTATAGATCTGTTGTTGACGTGGAGGATGTCAGAAATTATATCTTCGGCACCCTACCTCGCATGATACGTTAATAGCGCTGCCGGTAGATGGATCCGAGTTAACGGTGAAATTTGTCACCGATACTCATCCTCACCCGCCCGCGTTATTCCATCTAACCACACGGTCTAAACTCTAAGAAAGGGAACACATGAATAATGTTAGAATACATCAAACAAAATGTCGCCTTCGGGGTTAGCTATAAAGCACTAGAATAAAAGGAAGCACCAAGCGAGGCATGAGATAAACCGGAAAGCAAATAAACAATAAATCGAAACAATAGGAAGCGAAGAGGGGAGACGAGGATACCGACGAAGGAAAATGAGGAAGAAAATCCGAGACTTCAAGTTAACGCGCCTCCTAAACCCTAATGGTTCTCGGCCCAGGGACTGTTGAAGCCCCCGAGGGTGAAGCACGGAAAGCGCTCATCATTCAAATCCTATAACCGTCAAGCATTCGAATCATAGCTACATTGATCATAGCTTGATAAGAGACGACTGCATATGTGGCGATTACTATAAAAAATGTACTCACGAAGGGAGCTCGACCGGGATGTATACACCTATGGTGTGTTATGACGCACGGTAATGACCAGCCGAAAGCTCGAACGGTCTGCCTAACTCTGCGGCGAAAGAAAATGAAACCGGTTCCGTGTTGTGCAATACCGTGTGGTAATCCATGCAAGGATGGAAACCCTCACTCCTGGGGATTTCCGTTCCACGCGTCAATCGACGGAGGTTGGAGTGCATCGGCGATGCCATGATGGGATATCAAACATTCATTTTTGTGTGATTACGCCGCCGGGTAGCGAGATAAAAACCCAACTCATGATCATGGGCGATAGCTGGGTGGGTGGTCGTAACCACGACTAGCCAAGTGAATACTTCCTGTGCCCACATTGCATACGATGACGATTTTAACCATAGAAATTACACCTGCATACAAAGCAATGATAACGTGAAATGTGGAACGACCCGAAAGTTGGTCATCCTTACGGGTTATCAAGGCGAATGATATAGTTAAGCGGTTAAAATAATTACGGCGAACGTTATGATATCATTATATGGGAGGATTATTACATGCGCCACTCCATATAAGCAGATTTGATATATATATTAAGATACGATATATATATAAATATATATATATAGGTTAAAGTGAAATTACATAAGTGTGCAACCAAAAATGGTTTATAAAAAAAACAAACAAAACAATGTGGGATTAGTATATATATATATATATTATATACACCATAACCCCCACGTACATATGTTTTCAAGAAAAATGGTGCTAAAGAATATAGTCCTATATATAAAGGGTATAGGTAACGAATACATGCATCTAGGCGTTATACTATTAACCCCTTTTTATAGGTGGAGTGCTGATCAAATAAAGTAGACATATTTAATCCACCTATGTAGAGATTTTATAATAGTATACATATGAGAGTGTATACATAAGGAGGGGGCATACATATTAATATGGCTACGTAGTGACTTTTTTTATAATTATCCCACCAATTTATGTATGTATGTGTTTTGGGAATTTATAATGACATGGATTATGGGTCTATGGTTGTGAGTAGGTAATGGATGACCGTATACTTATATATCTAGCCTATGTCAAGGAAAGTAAAAAAGCAAAATAAATGTGCATACGAGTTAGAAATGAAATAACATAATTACACGAGGAAATGCAGTATTTACATTTGCCTCTAAATGAGAGGTGTTACAAATGGTATCGGAGCACTAGTACAACAATTTGGGCTGTCGTTTTGTGCTCACTGCTTATTACATTTATTTTGCTTTCTGAAGTTTATCAACGTTTCTAATCTGTGTTGTAAGTGTATACAGTTGAAATGGCTGAAGGTGAAGGATTTTATGTGGATCTGCAAAATGAATTTGCTACTCCAGATCCCAATGCCCCGGTACTGGCTATGTTGCATCGGATGCAACGAGAGTTGGCTGAACTGAGAAGCCAGAATGACTTGTTGTCATCAGCCAGCAAGGAACAGGAAAAGCTCATCAGAGAACTAACTTCCCGGAACAGCCAGGAGGGTGAAGGTTCCGGAAAGAGGAAGATGGATGAATCTTATGAGGATGAGGCTGCTAGACAGCAGCATAAACAGAAAAGAGAGTTGCAGGGAGAATTTAGAAAGATCAAACCGCCTTCGTATGATGGAGAGAAGGAAGAGGATGCTGAAGCTTGGTTGCTGAACATGATCAAGTATTTCCAAGTATATGAATATGAGAGCAATCTGAAGGCTAGACTAGCTGTGTATCAGCTGCAAGGGAAAGCCACACTGTGGTGGGAAGAGACGAAAATGGTGCATGCCATTGATGAAAAAACAGTTACTTGGGAATATTTTCAGACTAAGTTCAAAAGTCGTTATTTAAATGAACGTTACTATGACGATAAAGCAAAAGAATTCCATGAACTTAGGCTAGGGCAGTTAACTATTGATGAATTTGTCACTAAGTTTACAAATTTACTGAGGTATGTTCCCTACATTAGAGAAGAAAAGGCCAAAGTGCAAAGGTTTTTAAATTGTTTGCCTAATGTTTACAAAGAGAAAATTGAGTTTGATAATCCAAATACCATGGATGAAGCTATTAGAAAAGCAAGACTATGCTATCAGCAGTTTAAAGGTAAATTTGAACAAGGGAAGAGCTGGACGAACAAGGTTGAGTTCAAAGGGAAGAAACCAAAACCAGCATATTTAAAGAATTTTGGTAGAGATCATCAAAGGAAAAAGTTTAGCAAACCAAAAGAAAGTCAAACTGCTCAGTCACAAGTGGTTTCAAAACCAGTAGAAGGGAACAATAGAAAGGAAAGGACAGTCAAAATGAGGGAACCTCTGAAATGTTGGGGATGTGGAGAACCCCATATGATGAGGGACTGCCCCCATCGAAATATCCACATGATCAGCAGAGAGCGAGAGGCATCAACCGTCAATGACATAGCCAGAAACATACCAACCATTAGTGCAGCCGTGGAAAACCGACAGGCAGAACATCAAGCAACCATGGTGGAAATGGATGGTAAGATTTCTAACATACCTGTTACTGTTTTGATTGATCCAAGTGCTTCTTTGAGTTACATTAGTCCTGGAATTGTAGAAAAATGTAAAATTAAACCTGAAAAATTTCAGCAGTCCTGGTTGGTACAGCTGGCCACTGGAACTAAGAGAAAAGTCACACATAAGTTGCCCAAAACAGCAATACAATTAAATGGGTTCCCAAAAGAAGTTAATCTGAACATATTGCCATTAGGATCCTATGATCTGCTGATAGGAATGGATTGGCTAGAAAAGAAGAAATCCCTGATGAACTGTTGGGATAAAACCTTACATTGTGTAGATGAGGAAGGGAAACCTTTTACACTAAAAGGGAAACCAAAGCCCATTGTAGTCAGACAAATATCAGCTTTACAATTGAAAAGAACAGCTAGAAAAGGATACTAAGTCTATGCAGTGCATGTAGAAGAGATAGAACAGAAAACTGAGGAGGAGTTACTGGATGATATACCAATCATCAGAGAGTTTAAGGAGGTTTTTCCCAAGGAAATTCCTCATCTTGCCCCCAAAAGAGAGATTGATTTTTCTATAGATTTGGTGCTGGGAGCTACACCTGTTTCCCGAGCCCCTTACCGGATGAGTCCGCCAGAGCTAATAGAGCTGAAGATGCAGTTGCAAGAATTGTTGGATAAGGGTTATATTAGACCTAGTGTGTCTCCATGGGGAGCACCTGTTTTATTTGTTAAAAAGAAGGATGGGACTTTTAGGATGTGTATTGACTATCGTCAACTGAAAAAGTTGACCATTAAGAATAGATATCCACTTCCTAGAATTGATGATCTATTTGATCAAGTGAGAGGAGCTTCAGTCTTCTCTAAAATAGACCTCAGAACTGGGTATCACCAACTCAGAATTAAAGAAGAAGACATCAGCAAAACAACATTTCGAACCAGGTATGGGCATTACGAATTTGTAGTCCTACCTTTTGGTTTGACAAATGCCCCTGCCACATTTATGTGTCTGATGAACAGTGTGTTGAATAAGTATTTGGACAAATTTGTTCTTGTGTTCATAGATGATATATTAGTCTATTCTAAAAACGAAGAGGAACACAAGGAACATCTGAGAATAGTGTTGCAGACTTTAAAAGAAAACCAGCTATATGCCAAGTTCAGTAAATGTGAATTTTATAAGGATAAAATTCAATATCTAGGCCATATTATTTCTGAAAAAGGGCTTGCTGTTGACCCTGAAAAGATCAAAGCCATTAAAGAATGGCCAGTTCCCACTGATGTCTCAGCAGTAAGATCATTTATGGGAATAGCAGGCTATTATCGCAGATTTGTGGAGAGATTTTCTGCTATAGCAAATCCCATAACCTCATTACAAAGGAAGGGTGTTAAGTTCGTATGGACTGAGAAATGTCAAAACAGTTTCGAACAATTGAAACAAAAACTTATTTCAGCTCCTATATTAAAAATTGTTGATCCTGATAAAGAGTTTGTGGTATGTACAGATGCTTGCAGAGAGGGGCTAGGAGGAGTCCTATTGCAAGAAAATTCAGTTATTGCCTATGAGTCTAGGAAATTGAAAACTCATGAACAGAATTATAGTGCATATGATTTGGAATTTGCAACTGTTATTCATGCTTTAAAAATGTGGAGGAACTATCTGCTGGGGAAGAAGTTCACATTGATGACTGATCATATCAGTCTCAAATATTTTTTCTCCCAAGCTGACCTGAATGCAAGACAAGCCAGGTGGATGTCTTTTCTAAGTGAATTTGATATGGATATAAAGCATATCAAAGGGAAGGAGAATAAAGTTGCTGATGCTTTAAGTAGAAATGCTTGTCAACATTTAAACAGCATTGGGAGTAGTGCCCAGATGAAGATAGAAGATTTGGTGGGAGAAGCAGCAAAACAAGATCCCGACTATGAAGCTCTCTTGGTGAAATTACAGAAAAGGGATAAAACAGATTACACTAAAAATCCACAAGGGCTGCTCTATTACAAAAACAGGTTGTATATTCCAAATGTAGAGTCATTGAAAAGAGAAATACTAGATGAATATCACAAACAACCCTATGCAGGACACCCAGGGTACCAGAAAATGTTAACAGCCTTGAAAAAGAAGCTGTTCTGGCCAGGAATGAAGAGAGATGTGGCAGAATGTCTGAGTAAATGTATGGAGTGTCAACTGGTCAAGGTTGAGCATCAACACCCAGCAAGACTTTTAAATCCCCTGCCAATTGCAGAATGGAAATGGGATACAGTCTCCATGGATTTTATAACAGGACTACCCAAAACCAAATACCAACATGATTCAGTAATGGTGGTAGTAGACACTTTAACCAAGGCTGTTCACTTTATACCAGTAAAATCTACCTTTGGAACAGCTCAGGTAGCAAATGTTTTCTTAAAAGAGGTAGTAAGGCTTCATGGAGTTCCCAAAGTGATTGTCTCAGACCGTGATGCTAAGTTTACAGCAGCATTTTGGAAAGGATTGTTTGCAGGAATGGGTACTAAGATGAATTTTAGTACTGCCTATCACCCACAAACAGATGGGCAGACAGAAAGGACAAATCAAATCTTGGAAGACATGCTGCGTATGTATGTGATGGATAGACCATCAAAGTGGGAAGAGTATCTGCATCTAGCTGAATTCGCTTACAATAATAGTTATCAATCCTCTATTAAGATGAGTCCCTTTGAGGCACTCTATGGGAGGAAGTGTCGTACTCCCTTGAGCTAGAGTCAACCAGAGGATAAACTGGTGTTGGGACCAGATGCACTACAAGAAATGGAAAGAATTGTCAAACAAATACAGAGAAATATAAAGACAGCACAAGACCGACAGAAGAGCTATGCTGATAAGAAAAGGGTGCACCGAGAATTCAAAGTGGGGGATCATGTGTATTTGCGCATCAAACCCAAAAAGAGCACACTTTATGCAGGAAGTTGTGCAAAACTGGCTCCTAGATATTGTGGGCCTTTTGAGGTGTTAGAAAGGGTGGGACCAGTGGCTTACAAGCTGGCCTTACCACCCCATGTTAAAGTGCATACTGTATTTCATGTTTCATTATTAAAAAGGTATGTGCATGATGCTTCTCACATAGTTGATTGGAATGTTGTACAGGTGGAACCAGAAGGGGAATTTCTGCCAGAACCGCTTCAAATATTGGAGCGGGAAGAAATTGAATTGAGAAGCAGAACAGTGGCCAGAGTAAAAGTGCAGTGGAAGCACTTTACTGCTGAAGAAGCCACCTGGGAAAGGGAAGCTGAAATGATGGAGCAATATCCATTTTTGTTTAAATGAACTCTGGTAGTTGAATAAGAACACCGAGGACGGTGTTTATTTTGAGAGGGGGAATATGTAACAC